>JAFMOB010000262.1:0-30923 GCA_018985215.1 Larimichthys polyactis
TTTATGTTGGACACATTTGAATCCATGCTGGGTAAATTCCTCAATTTTTAACACAACTCTGTTGTCGGATAAATCAGTCATCTGTCTCTTTTTGGACCAGAGGTCAATGGCCTACGACACTCGTCAACTATTGTTCTTCTGCGTGTTTCATGGCATTAGTAGTGACGAGTGCCATAGGCAAAACTGTCAAATATATCGTTTTGGCGGGAGATGCAAAGATGCGGCACCAACATCGACAACCTCATAGACTGCAGAAGTAACGTTTCTCTGAATTGCTCTCAAGGGCACATTTCTTTACTTATCGACACAAAACAAATATGTAGACGTTCAGAAAGGGCTTTAAGATGCTCAAAGTTAAGCTGGTTCAATGATTGGAAATACGGTTTGCCCAGAGATCCCTCCTCTTCGAGGGATGGTCTCAGCATTTTCTCTCTGTCTCTTGTCAGGATTTTGAACCGACATTCCAACTGACAACAGGTGCAGTAACTGCTCTGCTGATTAGAGCAGGCAGGCAGAAGCCCAGTGGCGGCCATTTTAGCAGTTATTGGCACTTAATTTAAACTTGTCTGTCTAAAATGGCAGACAGAGATAGCAGAGCAGCTAGCACGTTAGCGCTAGCTGTAAAGACATGCTAACTGCTAACATTGGCGGCCAATGCTAAAATTACAGCAAATGTTAATTGCTCGCACGTCAAAGCTAGCAATTAGCATTAGCCACTAGGAATTAATACATGTTAATTGCTAACATGTTAATGTTAACATGCTAATGCTAATTGCTAGCACGTCAGTTAGAATTGATAGTACAATTGATAGTACAGCTGAAGATAGACAGAAAGCAGGGGGCAGAGAGAGGGGGGTGCACGCAGTAAATGGCCGTCCGGGATTCGAACCGGGGCCAGCTGCAGCGAGGACTATAGCCTCCACACACGGTGCGGCCGCTTAACCCACTACGCTACAGACCGCCTCCCTGACATGCTAAGGTTAACATGCTAATGTTAATTGCTTACACGTCAGTGCTAGCCATTAATTTTTAGTCATTAATAATACATGCTAATGTTAATATGGTGATCCTAACATGCTAATGTTAACATGCTAGTGCTAATTGCTAGCGTGTCAACACTAGCAATTAGTATTAGCCACTAACAATTAAAGACATGTTAATTGTTAAAATGCCAGTGTTAACATGCTAATGTTAGCCACTAAGAATTAAATACATGGTAATTGCTAACATGTTAATGTTAACCTGCTAATGCTAATTGCTAGCACATCAGCACTAGCAATTACTATTAGCCACTAAGAATTAAATACATGCTAATTGCTAACATGCTAATGTAAACATGTAATTGCTAGCGCATCAGTCTTTCCAACTGACATTCTAGGTGCAGTAACTGCTTTGCTAATTGGCAGTTGGTCCTGCCTGAAGGAGGAGAGGGGGGATGGTCTATTTCCAAAAGGCAGGCAGAACAGAAGGCAGAAGCCAGCGGCGGTCATTTTAGCAGTTATTGGCACTTAATTTGAATTTGTCTGTGTAAAATGACAGACAGAGACAGCATAGCAGCTAGTGCGTTAGTACATGTTAATTGGTTACATTAGCGGGCAATGTTAACATTAGTGCAAATTAGCCACTAAAATACATGCTACTTGCTAACATGCTAAGTTAATTGCTAGCGCGTCAGCACGACACTCGTCAACTATTGTTCTTCTGCGTGTTTCTTTGTCTTATTCTTTGTCAACTATTGTTCTTCTGCGTGTTTCTTTTATTATTCATTTTCCGCCCTTTTTTGTCATTTAATGCGGCCCGCAGCGGTGAGAGGACCCCAACAAATTATATATCAAAACATGCGTCTTGATGCCGAATCCCGTGCTATTACTTTTATAAGAGATCTGTGAAAAATTTCACATAGGGAATAAATGGGAAAGGCCCGAAAAAACAAAACAATTCAACAGACATTTTCAACAATGAATTGCTCTGCCATACTTTCACTGAGAGACTTCATTTGAACTTTAAAATGTAGGTACGCTTGCCTTCTCTTCAGGGATTCACTACACTCATCGACATCTTTTACCATTTTTAAACTATGAAGGCTTAAAGTTGAGCAAGTTTTTAGATATAATGGGTGTGTATGTGGTGGAATGTTTGGGCTACAGTGGATGACATCATCAGCTAGAGTGAGGAGGGAGAGAGAAAAATCAATGAAAAAATAAAACGTATTTCGACTACCGTGGCCTCAAATGCCCCACTACAGACATGATTTATACATAGAAACGTAGGAAAAGTTGTGTCTCACTCACATTCGGCCTGCTAAAACTGTCAGACATATCATTTTGGTGGAGACGCAAAGAAGCGGCAGCAACCCCTATCCACAGCCTCATAGACTGCCATGTTTAAAAAGGCGGGAAAAATTTTCTGGAGGAAAGCAGAAGTAATGTTTCTCTGAAGAGCTGTAAAGGGCACATTTCCTTCACCTTTATCGACACAAAACAACTATGTAGACGTTCAAGGAAGGGCTCAGCATGCAGCAGTTAAGCCGGTTCAATGATTGGAAATACGGTTTGGCCAGAGATCCTTCCTCTTCGGGGATGGTCTCGCGTTTTCTCTCTGTCTTCTGTCAGCCGTTCCCAACCGAACATTCCAACTGACAACAGGTTGCAGTAACTGCTCTGCTGATTGGCTGTTGGTCCTGCCTGAAGGAGGAGAGGGGGGGAGGGCAAAAGCCAGCCAGGCAGAAGCCCAGCAGCAGCCATTTTATGGAAGAATTATCCTATCTTTATTCAAGAGGCACATTTTCAGATTGAGAGCATTTCTCCTCCTTCTCGTGCTCAGATTTTGTGCTCGCGCTCAGATTTCTGCTGCTTTCTTTCAAAATGTGTGCTTGGACTCAAAAACATCACATGCTTGTGCTCACATTTCTTCTGCTTGGACAGAAACATTTCGCTCACACTCAAAACATGTCCTGTGTCATCTGTCTTAAAATACACCAATTTACCATACTAGCCAGCTATTTGAATTTTCACCTATTTAAGACGCCAGCTTATTTATGTATTAAATTAATTAATTAATTAATCTTAAATAATCCTAAAAACAGTTATCGTCGTTTAGATATTGTATTTCTAATTTTATATTAGCGGGACGTTTTATATATTATAAATACGCCTTATGGCATACCAGTCTAATGGTAGCTGAGTGGCTAAGTACACCAATTGCTCACATGCCAATGCTAACATGCGCGTCAGCGCTAGCAATTAGCATTAGCCACTAAGTATTAAATACATGCCAATGCTAACCTGCTAATGTTAACCTGCTCATGCTAACATGTTTATGTTAATTAATATTAGCCACCAAGAATTAAATACATGTTAATTGCTAACATGTTTAATGCTAACATGCTAATGTTAATTGCTAGCGCGTCACCTAACATGCTAATGTTAATTGCTAGCACGTCAGTGCTAGCCATTAATTTTTAGCCACTAAGAATACATGTTAATTGCTAACCATTTGCAAGCCATTTTAGCTTGTTTTTATTTCTTTAACATTTGGGCTTATAAACAATACTTAATATATATGGACACCGTGTATCTGTGGATTCAGAAGAACCTAGGCTATCATAAGCATGAATGTAATGTCCTTATAAAGGAAGTAGAAGAAGTGAAAAATCTACAATACACTAAAGAATTTCAAACAAGAAGTAGATTTTTGTCATTTTTTTAACTCAAAATCACACCTCAAACAGTAATAGTGAATGGTTTTTGAATAAAAATATATTTTTCAATCCATTTGCCTGACATATATATGTAGTTTTTCAACCAAATATGTGAGGAACAATAAAATAATGCCCTTTCAATAGAAAAGGTCCAATGTGTTTTTGCCCCCATTTTCCTCAGGCATGCCACTAAGCAAAGTTATTTTGTCACTTTGCAGTCACGTTGGGCCCTCTGTCACTGTGTGCTCTCTGCCCCCTTGCACTCTGTTCTACGCTGCCTGCTGTCTCTTATTATTCACAGATATGTAAAACTTAAGACTTTTAGGATCTGCCCAATCCGTCCTCAGAGGGTTAATAACCCTAACCCTCTAAACCAACGTAGAGGTGAATAGCTCCACCCAGTGTATTACAATGTGTTCACTAGCTGTGCATCAATCCATTATCTGGAATTAATTTGCCTTGACTTGATGCGCAGGGTAACCAATCAGGTGTTAGGGTCTGCCTACCAACTGATTGCCTACCAAACCGTTGGCAACAAAAGTGAGTACACCTCTAAGTGAAAATGTCCAAATTGGGCCCAATTAGCCATTTTCCCTCCCCGGTGTCATGTGACTCATTAGTGTTACAAGGTCTTAGATGTGAATAGGGAGCAGGTGTGTTAAATTTGGTGTTATCGCTCTCACACTCTATCATACTGTTCACTGGAAGTTCAACATGGTACCTCATGGCAAAGAACTCTCTGAGGATCAGAAAAAGAAGATTGCACCCTAAAACTGAGCTGCAGCATGGTGGCCAAGACCATACAACGGTTTAACAGGACAGGTTCCATTCAGAACAGGCCCTGCCATGGTTGACCAAAGAAGTTGAGTGCACATGCTCAGCATCATATCCAGAGGTTGTCTTTGGAAAACAGACGTATGAGTGCTACCAGCATTGCTGCAGAGGTTGAAGGGGTGGGGGGTCAGCCTGTGCTCGACCATACCCTGCACATTGCATTAGATTGGTCTGCATGGCTGTCGTCCCAGAATGAAGCCTCTTCTAAAGATGATGTGCAAGAAAGCCCGCAAACAGTTTGCTGAAGACAAGCAGACTAATGACAGAGATTGCTGGAACCATGTCCTGTGGTCTGATAAGACCAAGATAAACTTGTTTCAGATGGTGTCTTGCCTGTGTCTGGCTTACAGTCAAGCATGGTGGTGGGAGTGTCACGGTCTGGGGCTTCATGAGTGCTGCCGGCACTGGGAGTTACAATTCATTGAGGCAACCATGAATTTCAACATATACTGTGACATACTGAAACGGACCATGGTCCCTCCCTTCAGAAACTGGGCCGCAGGGCAGTATTCCAACATGATAACAACCCCAAACACACACCCAAGACGACCACTGCCTTGCTAAAGAAGCTGAGAGTAAAGGTGATGGACTGGCCAAGCATGTCTCCAAACCTATACCCTATTGAGCATCTGTGGGATATCCTCAAAGGAAGGTGGAGGAGCGCAATGTCTCTAATATGCACCAGCTCTGTGATGTCGTCATGGAGGAGTGGAAGAGGATTCCAGTGGCAACCTGTGAAGCTCTGGTGAACTCCATGCCCAAGAGTGGCCATACAACATATTGACACTGTGGGCCCAATTTGGACATTTTCACTTAGGGGTGTACTCACTTTTGTTGCCAGCGATTTAAACATTAATGGCTGTGTGTTGAGATATTTTGAGGGGACAGCAAATGTACACTGTTATACAAGCTGTACACTGACTACTTTACATTGTATCAAAGTATAATTTCTTCATTGTTGTCCCATGAAAAGATATAATGGAATATTTGCGAATGTGAGGGGTGTACTCACTTTTGTGAGATACTGTATGTTTCCTCCCTACAGGTGTTACTTTGGAGAGAAAGTGGCACTGTACTACCTTTGGTTGGGTTGGTACACCAAGCTGCTCATTCCTGCTGCTGCACTGGGTGTTGTAGTGTTCTTGTATGGACTTGCCTTTTTCAACACTAATCCTCTCATGTGAGTTATACAAGTATTATTATGTGTTAAATGGTCTAATACTTTTTCATTAATATAATTATATTATAAAGTCCCTCCCCAACTGTTTAGAATTTGAATGTATGACTTTGGAGACCTCTAATGTAGCCACAAGGGGGCACACCCAGTGTCTTATTGTGCCGGTCCCAATCAAATCTATGACTTCCATACCGGATCGGTCAAGGCCCAGGTTAACAACGACCGCCATCGGTGCTGTTCACCTACAGGGTGCCGGTGGAAATTGGACTACTGTCGAAGAAGAAGAGGAGTAAGGTGTGTTCATAGGAAGAGGGAGAAGAGGAAAGCCAAGAGTCTAGGACTGAGAGTAGGGACTTTGAATGTTGAACTATGACAGGAAAAGGTAGAGATTTTGCAAAAAGGATGGAAATGGCTGGAGTGAATACCTTCTTTCAGAAGAGGCAGGAACATAGGGATTACCTATAAGAGTGGAGGTAGGAGCACACAGGTAGACTACATCTTGTGTAGACGGTATAATCTGAAGGAGATCAGTGACTGCAAAGTGGTGGTAGGTGAGAGTGTAGCCAGACAGCATAGGATGGTGGTGTGTAGGATGACGCTGGTGGTGAGGAAGATGAAGAGGGCAAAGGCAAAGCAGAGGACGAAATGATGGAAGCTGAAAAAGGAAGTGTTGCATGACTTTAGGAAGGAGTTGAGACAGGCTCTGGGTGGTCAGGAGGTGCTTTCAAACGACTGGACAACTACAGCTAATGTGATCAGGGAGACAGGTAGGAGTGTACTTGGTGTGTCATCTGGAAGGAAAGTAGATAAGGAGACTTGGTGGTGGAATGAGGAGGTGAAGGAGTGTGTACGGAGAAGAGGTTAGCAAAGAAGAAGTAGGACACTGAGAGGACTGAAGAGAGTAGACCTGAGTACAGGGAGATGCAGCATAAGGTGAGAGTTGAAGTAGCAAAGGCCAAACAAGGGGCTTACGATGACTTGTATGCTAGGTTGGACAGTAAGGAGGGGAGAGACTGATCTATACAGGTTGGCAAGGCAGAGAGACAGAGATGGGAAGGACGTGCAGCAGTCTAGGATGATTAAGCATAGGGATGGAAGTGTACTGACAGGTGCCAGTAGTGTTATGGGAAGATGGAAAGAGTACTTTGAAGAGTTGATGAATGAGGAAAATGAGAGAGAATGAAGAGCAGAAGAGCTGACTGTTGTGGACCAGGAAGGAGCCATACAATGAAGTTATGGGAAAGAGTAGTAGAAGCTAGACTAAGGGCAGAAGTGAGCATTTGTGAGCAGCAGTATGGTTTCATGCCAAAAAAGAGTACTACAGAGGCAGTATTTGCTTTGAGGATGTTGATAGAGAAGTACAGAGAAGTTCAGAGGGAGCTGCACTGTGTCTTTGTAGATCTGGAGAAAGCTTGTGACAGGTTGCCCAGAGAGGAGCTGTGGTATTGTATGAAGAAGTCTGGAGTGACAGAGAAGTATCTTAGAGCGGTGCAGGACATGTATGAGGGCTGTAAGACAGTGGTGAGGTGTGCTGTAGGTGTGACAGAGGAGTTCAAGGTGGAGGTGGGACTGCATCAGGGATCAGCTCTGAGCCCCTTCTTGTTCGCTATGGTGATGGACAGGCTGACAGACGAGGTTAGACAGGGATCTCCATGGACTATGATGTTTGCAGATGACATTGTGATCTGTAGTGAGAGCAGGGAACAGGTGGAGGAGAAGCTAGAGAGGTGGAGGTTCGCCCTGGAAAGGAGAGGCATGAAGGTTAGCTGCAGCAAGACAGAGTACATGTGTGTGAATTAGAGGGACCCAAGTTGAAGAGTGAGGTTACAGAGAGAAGAGGTGGAGGATTTTAAGTATTTAGGGTCAACAGTCCAGAGCAATGGAGAGTGTGGAAAAGAGGTGTAAAAGCGTGTGCAGGCAGGTTGGAACGGGTGGAGAAAAGTGTCAGGTGTGATAGGAGAGCTTCAGCTAAAATGAAAGGAAAGTGTACAAAACTGTGGTGAGACCAGCGATGTTGTTTGGTCTAGAGACAGTGCCACTGAGAAAAAAGACAGGAGGCAGAGCTAGAGGTAGCAGAGATGAAGATGCTGAGGTTCTCTTTGGGAGTGACCAAGATGGATAGGATCAGGAATGAGTACATCAGAGAGACAGCACGTTAGAGATTTTGGAGATAAAGTCAGAGAGGCCAGACTGAGATGGTTCGGACATGTCCAGAGGAGAGATAGTGAATATATTGGTAGAAGGATGCTGAGTTTTGAACTGCCAGACAGGAGGCCTAGAGGAAGACCAAGAGGAAGTTTATGGATGCAGTGAAAGAGGACATGAAGGTAGTTGTTAAAGAGGATGCAAAAGACAGGGTTAGATGGAGGCAAACTGATTCGCTGTGGCGACCCCTGTAGGGAAAGGCCGAAAGGAGAAGAAGACGACTTTGGAGACCTCTAATGGTAGCAATATCAAAAAATTGATTTTCAGATGTCTGAATTCACTCCACATCCTACATAAGAACAATCTCAAGAATCTGATCGTATGATAATAGGTTATACATGAGGCCTATTCTGTCCTGACTGCCTCATTAACAAATCTTCATTTAATAAGCCAGAATTACATTGGAACTCAGGAGAATAATGAGAAGCCAGCTCTTCCTGTTAATCATGTTTGTGCAGAAAAACAGCAGTTGAACCAGCAACATAACATGGTTGATTTGATTTGATTCCCATTAACCCTTTAATTTTTGTTTTCATGTGTGTCCTCAGTAAGGAAGTCTGTCAGTCCAGCATCATCATGTGTCCTCGATGTGATAAGAGGTGTAAAGTGTGGCAGCTGGCAGACACATGCACATACGCTAAGGTAAGCTCATCTAATCTTTACCTTGTTCACTGGATCTCTTTAATCAGTTGCTGGCAGTTCACATTAGACTGTGAATGTAATTCAGGACTTCATCCATCCTACACTTCATTTATTATAACAGACAAGCTAGCTCTAACTAAGGTTACATTAAGCTGTCTAAATGCCAATGGTTTTAGTGTGTAGGACTTAGTGATGTCTGGCAAAGCTGTAGATTGCAACCAAATGTTACCTGTGTGCATCACCTTCTGTTTCCAAGTGTGTGAGAAAGTGTGTAGCTACAAAAGTGCAAATGGGGGGGCGGGGGTGCTTCACCAACTGGCCCATGATGCCCAAAGTGCCCTTTTTGTGTTTTTGTTTGTTTGTTAGTTTTTTTGTAAGTGTGTGTGTTAAAGGCTGTCTGTGTGGCCCAAAATAATAATTTAGATCTACCCTCGGTCAGCCCACGTAGACGTGCCCTCACTGCCTTTCACTTGTTCCCTATTCATATAGTGTTCCAAAAAAATCAAGAGTACCTGTCTCACACTCTCTGGCACACACAGTCACAGTCAGCCTGTAAGAGGATTTGCACTGGCAACATGGACAGGCTGCGTCACTTAGCTAACCGCTAGCTGATGCTAGCCGTGAGTTTGATGTTTCAACTTTGAAGTTTTTTGTTTGTTTGTTGAGTTCACGTGTTGTTTATTAACACAAAACTGCCGACATGAGACTAAAGAAAAATCCGACGGCAGAGCAAGCTGGTGATATTTAAAAATCACTCAACTTTATAACGGAGGAAGTCACTGCTGTTCGGCTGCTGCAGAATAGCTTACAGAATCTGATTGAGGAAGTGAAGGCTCTGCGGCTGCTAAATGCCAAGAAAGAAAAGCGAATAACCTTTCTGGAGAGCAGCATCGCGGACCTTTCTTCTTTTAAAGAAGAATCCTTGAATAAGGAGGACTGGATTCCAAGTATCAAAGTATAAGATGAATTTATTATTGTTGTACAAGGAGTGTTTAACAGTGCAACACACAAGAGGGTTACAGAGAAAAGGCTCCCTGAGGAGCACTACCAATAGGTTCTTATACACTGTTCAAAAATGTAATGAGCACTATATTTTATATCCACATGGTACTCCTCTAGCCTGTCTCTCCTGTCCTTGTACTACTAATTTATAATTGTCTCTCCCTGCCAGCCTCAGTAAATCAGAGGCCCCTAAGGGAGGTATGCGAGACATGCAAAAGACAAGACACACATACTGTTTATCAAATCAAATCAATTTTATTTGTATAGCCCAAAGTCACAAAGTACATTTGCCTCAGAGGGCTTTACAATCTGTACAGGGAGTGACACCCTCTGTCCTTAGACCCTCGGTTCGAGTGAGGAAAAACTTGCCCACAAAAACCCTTTTAACAGGGAAAAAAAAACGTGGAAGAAACCTCAGGAAGAGCCACAGAGGAGAGAGCCCTCTCCCAGGATGGACAGACGTGCAATGGATGTCACGTGTACAGGACAAATCAACACAAACAACAGAGAGAGAGAGAGAGAGATATATATTTCGGTAAGGGAGATGTGTGCATCTTCAACCAATACCGTGCCTGGCTACGCATAACCCTAGGCGGGGTCCCCCGGCAGTCTAATCCTATGGCAGCATAACTAAGGGATGACCTGAGCCAGCCCTAACTATAGGCTTTATCAAAAAGGAAAGTGTTAAGTCTATTCTTAAAGGTGTTGACCGTGTCTGCCTCCCGAACCCAGAAAGGTAGTTTATATATTGCCGAACGTGATAAATTCCAATTACCTTCACGGACTACACTACAGCTGCTGAAACAATGATCGCCATGATCTGGACTGAACTGAACTGCACTGGACTCTAAGTTAACAATTCAGAACACAACCATGACAGACAAGGACAGAAATCACATTACATCCAGGGAATATATATGGCCGTAACACAAAGATTAGGTGAATATCAACAACTGGAACTAGATGACTTTGAACACACTGATCACAACATCATGGATTTGGAACAGGATAGAGATCCGGACAGCAATTACATTAACAATTGAAATCTGCATGGAGAAAAATAAAAATGTTATTGTTACCTGTATTTACAGAACGCCGGGTTCAAGCGTAGATATCTTCAGTTAGTGGATGGAAAGTGTATTTTCAAAAATAGGGAATAAAACTATTTTCATGTGTGGGGATTTTAATATTGATTTATTAAATCCCAATAAACACAATAGAATAGGAAACTAGCATATAGAAATTGCCCATGGATTACTAAAGGCCTACAAAATGCCTGCAAAAAGAAGAAAACATTTTATTGAGAGTTCGTAAGACAGAACTAAAGAGAATGTAAATATAAATAATATAAGAATACGTTAACTAATAATATATGGGCAAATAAGAAAAATTACTATAGAAGGATATAAGATGATAATAGAAATAACATTAAAGGAATTTGGAAAATATTGTAGCGCTGCACAGTCAGAATCACATTGCTACACACCCTTTTCATTAAAACACCCCTCCATCCATGGCGTCCTCCGTCATCCACCCACAGTCAGCGCCTACTCCAATGGAAGTAAACCACCGCATCCCGCGCAGTTTGAATCCGTCCTCCAGAAAGAGTATTTAGGATAGGTGCAAGTCACCGGTGAACGGAGGTAGGAAGAGGAGAAACCACAGGGAGTTGTGACGGAAAGAGTGCGATCGCGTCGTTAAGCGCGCGGTTAAGTCCCCGTTGTATATATGCGTCCCACTGATTGGATTGTGTATTTCTTTCATTGGGATCAGCTATTTCAAGCGTCAGGAGGTGCCGGTTCCGGTGGAGAAGACCGACCGACTGACAGACCGACATATTTACTTTAAACACTTCGGTACAGTGAGTACCCGTTGTACTTTTTTTTGTTTTGTGTACTGCACCGCGACGAGAGACGCTGGTTTATTTTGAGTTATTTCCTTATTTTGTGTGGGTGTCCGTGGTAAAACCTGGAGCGGACTTTTTGTTTTGTGTTTGCGCATGCCCTGGACTTGACTGTGGGATTTGCAAAATCCTGGAACGGACAGTTCCCTAGCAAGGAATGAACTGAACTCTTTTGTTTGGTTACTCAGGCATTGAAAAAAAATATACCGTATTTTCTGCACTATAAGACACATCGGATTATAAGGCGCACCTTGAATGAATGGCCTATTTTAAACATGTTTTCATATATAGGGCGCACCGCATTATAAGGCGCATAGAATAGAAGCTACAGTAGTGGCTGGGGTTGCGTTATGCATCCACTAGATGGAGCTGCGCTAAAGGGAATGTCAAGAAAACAGTCAGATAAGTCAGTCAAACTTTATTAATAGAATACAAACCAGCGTGACAACTCCGTTCACTCCCAAAATAAATAAACAGCTGTTTTATTATTTTTCCCGAGGTAATGTCAGTGACGTAGTATTTTTGCGACACAAATGGTGTTGGACTGGAATTCCTCTTTACCGTTCTTACCGCTGTTACTTCCATAGACCTATATACCTAGACGCCTCATTGAGCAGGTTGGTCCGTTGCTGCGATACGTTAACGCGTCCGCTATCTTGGATGTGGCAGATCTGCCCGTACACTAATACAAGGAAAGGGTTGCGCTCTACTTTGCCACATCCAAAATGGCGGCGACGTACGATTCAGCGCTCAATGCTGCGTCTACTATATATGTCTATGGTTACTTCAGCAACGCCCCCTGACTATGGTAGCCATGATTAACCAATATTGATTTATATATAAGGCGCATCGGATTATAAGGCACACTGTTGGCTTTTGAGAAAATTGAAAGATTTTAGGTGCGCCTTATAGTGCGGAAAATACGGTACACATTCTGAAAATCACCTTGCTGGTGTGTTGATTGCTTATTATTGCTGTGTTAATCTGCCTGGTTATTTTGTTTTGTTTTATGTTTTATTTGACTGGCACCCCAGCATACTTTGTAGTTGACCCGCTACAATACTAAACAATATTATAACAGATGGATCTAAATACAATAGTCTAAGTATTTCACTGATAAGGATAGAAAATTATAACATGACAGATGTTGCTAATAGTTTCAACAAATACTTTGTAAGTATTGGACCTGAGCTTGCGAGAAAAATCCCTGATTCAGGGACATTTGATGAACAGCTATTAGAGAGAAATCCTTGTTGATGTTTCTACAAGCAGTGGATAAAAATGAAATCTTGAATATTGTCAAAAAATGTAAGCACAAACAGTCCATTGACTTCAATGATATCAATAGGGTACTAATAAAAAAGGTCATTGAGGGCATTGTTGAGCCATTCACATACATCTGTAATTTAACATTTCAAACTGGTTAATTTCCAAATGAAATGAAAATACCTAAAGTCATACGTCTGTTCAAGGCTGGAAACAAGCATCATTTTACAAACTACAGTATAGACCTGTCTCCTTGCTCCCACAATTTTCAAAAATACTGGGAAAAACTCTTCAACATAAGATGTTGGACATGTTTTTAGAAAAATACAAAATTCTTGCTGAGAATCAGTATGGGTCTAGGTCAAAAAGATCAACATCATTGGCAATAAAAGAGGCATTAGAAGAAATCACAAATGCGATAGGGCGTAAGCAATATGCTGAGTATTTATTGATTTTAAAAAAGGCTTTTGACACAATTAACCATGAAATATTAATCAAAAAACTGGAAAGATATGGCATCAGGGGAATAGTGCTGGTTTGGGTGAACAGTTATTTAAGTGGGAGACAGCAGTTTGTGAAATTGGGTGATTGTGTCTCTTCTTGTTTGGACATTGCTTGTGGTGTCCCACAGGGGGCGGTGTTGGGCCCCAAGTTTTTTATTTTGTGTATGCAAAATCCCTAAAGTGTTTCATTTTGTGTTGTTTGCTGATGACACAAATATTTTCTGTTCTGGGGGAAACTTACAAAAATTACAAAAGGACATTACTACAGAAATGAACAAACTAAAAATATGGTTAGACAGAAATAGGTTATCTTTAAATCTGAGCAAAACAAAAGTAATGGTATTTGGTAATTGTCCATTGAATACAGAGGTATTAATACCATTAAGGGGAGTTAAAATAGAAAAATTACATTTTTGGGGGTAATCATAGATAACAGAATCAATTGGAAATCACTTAACAAATGTACAGACCAAAGTCTCAAGAAGCAGTGCAATAATAAACAAAGCAGAAACGTTTTTGGATCAGAAATCACTGCACACTCTTTACTGTCCCCTACTCTCACCATACTTTCAATACTGTGCTGTGGTTTGGGGCAACAACTATAAAACATCACTACAGCCACTAACCACCATTCAAAAAAGCAATACAAATCATACACAACGTTGGCTATCAGGAACACACAAACCCCTTATTTCTACAGTCCAAATTACTAAAATTTACAGACATTGTAGAGTATCAGACTGCTCAAATAATGTTTAAAGCTAAAAATAATATTTTACCATTAAATATACAGAAATTATTTATTATGCATGGAGTGGAGTTATAATTAAGAGGAAAAATAAACATATCTAACTTTCGGACAAAGAGGAGGGGTTTTTGTATTTCAGTTAGTGGGGTGAGACTATGGAACAGGTTTACCATGGAGTTGAAGCACTGTCCTTTTTGAATATGTATTTCTATGTTTAAATGTTTTGCCTTTTATTTTTATTTTGCTTTGCATATTCGAAATACAGTCGTTCCTTAGCTATAACGCGGTTCACTTTTCGCGGACTCGCTGTTTCGCAGATTTTTTTCAGTGTAATTTTGCATGCTTTTTTTTTTTTTTACAGCGTACTGTACAGTATGAACGCGCATTGTGTTCTGCGTCCTAAATTGGCTAAGGGAGAACCGCACATGTGTTCTGCGTCCTGTTTAAGGGAGTACTGTACAAAATGCGTGTAAAAAGGTGTTTAAAAGTGTGTGGTTAGGGGTTTTACGGCCTTAAAATATGTATAATAATTGTAAAACTTACTTCGCAGATTTCGTTTATTGCGGGTTATTTTTAGAACGTATCCCCCACGATAAACGAGGGACCACTGTAAACACTTAGTGGCTTGCCCTTTTTTGAACGATGTACTGGATGAGGAAGCCCTAATCCTCAGGCAAGCATTTAGGCATTATGTAGGCTGCTGGATCCAAAAATACAGCACCAGACAGCGCGAAGCCATGCTCTCACTGTACCACAGATGGTTTGTGTTACATTGAGATGGTTTGCAAGTGGGGGCCTTTATAAGCACATTACAGCAGTATTCGTTTGTGCTTTGAGCACCTGCGCCTCCAAAGGTCTCTTGCATGGCCCTGCCTACGAGGGTAGTGAGAAACTTCGGGAGCGTTTCAGAAGTGGAATGTAGTCCGACAGACTTTGACCAACTCTGTGTAAATTGATGCAGGCTGCTGGCAGTGTCTGTCAAAAATAGAACATATAGAACAAATATAACGCTTCTGGGATGCTTTTGAACCGGACCACGGCGGAGCAGATGTGGTTTAAAACATTGACTAGAATGGCTGCGCACCACTGCAGTTAAAAAAAATCAGGCCTTACCTAACTTAACTTTTACCATGTACTAAGATGATCCACACAGAGGTTGGATGTGAGATTCATACATGTTTTCAAACTGAATTTGTCACATTTATGGTGAAGACTAAATCGCTTGTTCAATGTAATACTATTTTTAATTCAATTTAATTCAGCTCTATTTACATACCACCAAATTATAACAAAAGTTATCTCATGACACTTTTCATACAGAGCAGGTCTAGATCATACTCTTTATAATATTATTTACAGAGACCAGCATTTCCACCAAGCGGAAGCACTTGGCTTGCTTTTCCACAAAGCAGCAAAAATATTTCTGAATAACTGAGTAACAAGGGATTTACCAGCTAATATTAATTATATTTGAGTGATATTTGAGCATATTTGTGGTTTTATGGAAATTGGTCCTGCTGTCTATCTGTGTTTGTGTGTTACCAATGATTTTCCCTTTTGGTGGGATGCATTTGTTTGTGTATCCACACAGGTCAGCCATCTGTTTGACAATGAGGGCACCATGGCTTTTGCTATGTTCATGGCAATCTGGGGTGAGTGTCAGACCTGATCTAATCTGATTTGTGATCTAATGTGATTTCCTCTGATTTCTAATGCAATCTACTATTATTGGATCCATTGTGATCTGGAGTACCTGTTTAACTGGTTGTCTATATATTTTCAGCCACTCTGTTCCTGGAGCTGTGGAAGAGACACAGAGCCAGACATGTTTCTCAGTGGAAGGTTTATGACTGGTGTGAGGAGGAGGTACTGCTTTTTGCCTATATTCACAGATCATACTGTATCTTTGACTAAAGACTGATATGCACCTGAGTCTAGATACTGTGTATTTAACTGTAGTGTTGTGCGATGAGAGGACCCCAACAAATTATATATCAAAATGTGCGTCTTGATCCCGAATCCCGTGCTATTACTTTTCTAAGAGATTTGCGAGTTTTTCGCGAATTTATTTAAGGTAAGGAATAAGGAATGACTGGGGAGGCCCGGAAAAAAAATATTTCAACAGACATTTTCAACAATGAACTGCTCTGGCATACTTTCACCGAGAGACTTCATTTAAACTTTAAAACGTAGGTATGCTTGCCTTCTCTTCAGGGATTCACTACACTCATCGACAGCTTTTACCGCTTACCGTTAACTATCAAGCCTTAAAGTTGAGCAGGTTTTAAGTCAAATTTCTGGGTTTATAATGGGTGTGTATGTGGCGGAATGTTTGTGCTACAGTGGATGACATCATCAGCTAGAGTGAGGAGCAGGACGAAAATCTGTGAAAAAATAAAACGTATTCGACTATCGTGGCCTCAAATGCCCCACTACAGACACGATTTGTACATAGAAATGTAGGAAAAGTTGTTGTCTCACTCACATTCGCCTGCTAGAACTGTCAGATATATCGTTTTGGCGGGAGACGCAAAGATGCAGCAGCAACCCCCCATCCACAGCCCATAGACTGCCATGTTAAAAAGGCGGGAAATTTTCTGGAGGAAAGCAGAAGTAACCTTTCTCTGAATTGCTCTCAAGGGCACATTTCTTCACTTATCGACACAAAACAAATATGTAGACGTTCAGGAAGGGCACAGGATGCTCCCACTGATGTCGGTTCAATGATTGGAAATACGGTTTGGCCAGAGATCCCTCCTCTTCAAGGGGTGGTCTCAGCATTTTCTCTCTCTCTCTGTCAGGATTTCCAACTGACGTTCCAACTGACAACAGGTGCAGTAACTGCTCTTAGAGCAGGCAGGCAGAGGCCAGTGGCGGCCATTTTAGCAGTTATTGGCTTAATTTGAACTTGTCTGTGTAAAATGGCAGACAGAGACAGCAGGGCAGCTAGCGTGCTAGCAAATAGCATTAGCCACTAGGAATTAAATATATGCTACTTGCTAACATGCTAATGCTAACATGCTAATGTTAAATGCTAGCACGTCAGTGCTAGTCATTCATTTTTAGTCACTAAGAATACATGCTAATGTAAACATGGTAATATTAATTTTTAGCGCTTCTGAGACAGCAGAGCAGCTAGCTCGTTACCACTACCTGTAAAGACATGCTAATGTTAACATTAGCGGCCAATGTTAAAATTACTGCAAATGGTAATTGCTAGCGCATCAACGTTGGCAATTAGCATTAACCATTAATAACCAAATACATGCTACTTGTTAATATGCTAATGCTAACATGCTATTGTTAATTAACATTAGCCACTAAGAATTAAATACATGCTAATGCCAACATGTTAATGCTAATTGTTAGCCGTCTGCACTAGCAATTAACATTTGCCACTAAGAATTAAATACATGATCATTGCTAACATGTTAATGTTAACATGCTCATGTTAACATATTAAAGCTAATGTGCCAATGATGCTAACTGGTAACATTAGCGGCCAATGCTGAAATTAATGCAAATGCTAACATACTAATTAACATTAGCCACTAAAAATTAAAGACATGGTAATTGTTAACACTCTAATGTTAATTGCTAGCGCGGAAGCGCTAGATGCTCCTTTGTCTAAATAAACAGCAATTAGCATGAGCCACTAAGAATTAAATACATGATCATTGATAATATGGTAATGTTAACCTGTTAATGGTAATTAGCATTAACCACTAGAAATTAAATACATGCTACTTGTTAACATGGTAATGTTAACATGCGCGTCAGTGCTATTAATTAACATTAGCCACTAGGAATTAAATACCTAACCTAATTAACATTAGCCACTAAAAATTAAAGACACACACACACACACACACACACAGACAGCTTGTCTGTGTAAAATGGCAGACAGCGACAGCAGAGCAGCTAGCACGTTAGCGCTAGGCATACCTTATAGGTTGTTTTTGGCCACCTTCGAGGGGGATCATTCAGACATATACTGTGCATTTCAGTGGGACAGACACAGTGCATGCAGCACCTGCGACTAATTACTCTGACCTGCAGCTCACCCTGGTTGCTTGGCAACCTCAAGCATGCCTTTGATTAACTTTTTTGAAGTCTGTGTATGATATCAGACTATCAAGACTACATTTTTAATGTTGGCCATTTTATCCTTGTCTCTCGCAGACACAAACATAGATAGAGAGACAGACACACCACACACAGGCAGACAGACAGGCAGACGCATGCTAAAATGCTAATATGAATTGCTAGCGCATCAACGTTAACATGTTAATGCTAACATGGTAATGCTAACTGCTAGAGCATTAGTGCTAACAATGCTAATGTTAACATGCTAATGTTAACATGCTAATGTTACCATGCCAATGTTAACAGCTAGCACATCAGCGCTAACATGCTAATGGTAACTGCTAGTGCATCATCTTTGCACACACACACACACACACACACACACACACACACACACACACACACACACACAGACAGACAATAACACAGATACACACACACAGACACACACACACACACACACACATACATACAGTCAGAGAGGCAGGGGACACAGACACAGATTGACACACATAAGACAAAAGACTACCTTCAAAATAAGACTCCCTTCAAAATAAAAGACTTAAAACTCTTAACAGCTCTCACCTACTTCCACAAATTTTGTACTACAGAAATAAAAAATATATCACGACATTCAGCTCATTTTACTTCTACACTACCCTTCTACAATCCTTCTACACTTTAAACTACTTATCCTACTACTACAGATTAAAATACAAATACATCATACAAACTTCAAATCTTTCTACAGACCTACAATTTAGACTACTTCTCCTTTAAATGGTAATGGTAAATGGACTGTACTTATATAGCACCTTTCTAGTCTTCCGACCACTCAAAGCGCTCTACACTACATATCTCATTCACCCCATTCACACACTGGTGGCATTGGCTACCATGCAAGGTGCCAACTGCTCATCAGTTTGCGGATCTAACCATTCATACACATTCACACACCGATGGCACAGCCTTCGGGAGCAATTTGGGGTTCAGTGTCTTGCCCAAGGACACTTCGACATGCAGACCGCAAAATACAACTACATCATACAAACTTCAAATCTTTCTCCAGACCTACAATTTAAACTACTCCTCCTTTACTACAGATTAAAACACAAATACATCATACAAACTTCAAATCTTTCTACAGACCTACAATTTAAACTACTTCTCCTTTACTACAGATTAAATACAAATACATCATACAAACTTCAAATCTTTTTGCAGACCTACAATTTAAACTACTTCTCCTTTACTACAGACTCCATTCGAACTACACATTTCAACAGATCTTGTACTATTAAACTTGTATTCAACTTTTTTTTTAGATTCAACTCATTTAGAACATTTCTACATACACAAGCATGCACGCACACACACACACACACACACACACACACAGTAACATTATACAAACTTCAAATCTATATACAGACCTACAATTTAAACTACCTCTCCTTCTACTAGTTCAGTCAAACTACACAGTTCACCAAGATCTTGTACTATTACTATTACTCTCTACAATTCTACCTTTTCATCAAAATTTCTACAGTGTTACACAACATTGTATCACTTCATACTATTCTACTCTTTTCAACTAATTTCAGCATTTTTAAGATATATCTTTTATGGCCTTTTCAAGCTTTATAGCATAGAGACAGCTGAAGAGCGACAGGAATGTGAAGGGGAGAGAGAGTGAAAGAGACAGGGAAAAGAGATGCAGAAAAAGGGCAGCAGGTGGGCCTCTGGGGCCGGCGGCAGCAGAGGGCACCCACACCGCACTTTCCGCAGGAAATGCAGTTTTCTAGTACGTCTTCCGTTTCTTTCATCGTTTTTCTGGTTTGCTTCTCCTTCCAGAGTTTTTGTCGCACACACACAAAACCGGTATCAAAACGATCGGCTCGGCCGGGAATGGTGTGCTATGACTTTTCTAAGAGTTTTTTTTTTTCTAATCGCCAAAAACCACACCAAAAAATGAATGGGTGTGTGTTCCGAGAACTTTCCAGAGGTAGAGTGAGTGATGTCATCGCTAGAGTGGACAGGGAAAGAAAAAGTCGGCGAAAAATACATTTGTTAACTGCGACTGTGGCCACAAATGTGAAACTACAGAAATCATTTATAGCTAGAAACGTAGGAAAATTTGAAGCTGTCAGATATATAGTTTTGGCGTGACACGCAAATATGCGGCAGCAACTCCCATCCTCAGCCTCATATACTCCCATGTTAAAAAAGCGGTAAATTTTCTGGAGGAAGGCAGAAGTAACGTTTCTCTCTCTTGCTCCTAAGGGGAACATTTCTTCATTTATCGACACAAAACGACTATGTAGACGATCAGGAAGGGCACACGATGCTCCCAGTTATGTCGGTTCAATGATTGGAAATACGGTTTGGTCAGAAATCCTTCCTCTTCGAGAGGAGGTCTCAGCATTTTCCCTTAGTTTCTGTCAGGATTTGTAACTGACATTTTAACAGGTGCATATTAGCTGCTGTTGATTAGGTCCTGATTGCTTGGCAACCTCAACCTGCTTGAAGGAGGAGAGGGGAGAGGGGCCCGCGGGCAGAAGCCTAGCGGCAGCCATTTTAGTAGTTCTTGGCACTTAATTTGAACTTGTCTGTCTAAAATGGCAGACAGAGACAGCAGAGCAGCTAGCGGGTTAGCGCTAGCTGTAAAGACATGCTATTTGCTAACATTAGCGACCAATGTTAAAATTACTGCTAAATAACATTAGCCACTAGGAATTAAATACATGTTAATTGCTAACATGATAATGTTAACATGCTAATGTTAATTGCCAACATGTTAATGTTGCTAGCGCATCAGCGCTAACATGCTAAGGATAACATGCTAATGCTATCATGCTAATGGTAATTGCTAGCACATCAGCGGTAACATGCTAATGCTAACATTAGCATGTTTCTTAGAGTTTCAGCAAACGGTTTTGCCAAAAATCGCCAAAAACCATGCCAAACAATTAATGGGTGTGTATTGCGAGAACTTTTGAGAGCTAGAGTGCGTGATGTCATCACTAGAGTGGAAAAAAAAAGTCGTCGAAAAATAAATTTGTAAACTGCGATTATGGCCACAAATGTGAAGCTACAGAAATTAAATTTTACCCTCAAAATGTAGGAAAATTCGAGGCGGTCGCAGTGATAACACTGTTAAAGCTGTCTCTGTTATAGTTTTGGCCCACTACACGTTAACTGATCAACTACCCCCTCCTTTTTTTTAAGCTTTTGTGTCTCCTCAGGGGACAGAGGGAGAGGGAGTGAGCACGCGCGTGTGCACCTGTCACTCTAAATTACTCAGACACTCACACTGACACACAGACAGGGAAGAGAGGGGGGAGGGGTTATTTCAAAATAAGAGTCAGAAGGCAGAAGCCCAGCGACGGCCATTTTAGCAGTTATTGGCACTTAATTTGAACTTGTCTGTCTAAAATGACAGTGTCAGTAATAATGTATGGGGGCGACGTGGCCAGAGTCAGGCACACTCAAAATTTCTTTAGAAATTTTCTAGTTATTATTTCATCCTTGCACTGTCACAGAAAAGAAGTCTTCCTTGTCTGTACACATAGATATTTATGTATACATTTTTTTATTTTTACATGTACATAGCTTTTGTTTTTGTTCTTGTTTATGTCTATGTTTACCCGTCAAGTCCTCTGTTTTGATTTTTAACTGTGCCTGTGTCTATATATGTTTGGTGTCTGTACCAAGAGAGCAAAGCATAACCGGAAGCAAATTCCACATGTGCGTTCACATACCTGGCGAAAAAAAAAGTGATGATTGACCGGAAAACCTGTTGTTGAAAAAATATACATATGAAAATATACATAAGAAAAATATACATGATGACTGTGCAAAACTTGTGCACTGTGAAAAAAACTTGTTACTGTTACAGAATGAGTCTCCTCATGACAGAGTTATGGCAGGTAGGAATGACTTCCTGTAGCGGTTGTTTTTACAGTGGAGCTGCAGGAGTCTCTGACTGAATGTGTTCAAGGCTTAAGTGAACTGCAGTGGATATGGCATCCTCAGTGGAGTGGTTTGGGTGGTAGGCAAACTGAAGTCGGTCCAGTGAAGGGTGGAGGGCAGATGTGATGTGGTCCTTGATTAGTCTTTCAAAGCACTTCATTATTATGGATGTGAGTCCTACAGGTCTGTAGTCGTTCATACTAGTAATTGTGGGTTTTTTTGGAACTGGGATGATAGCTGAGGTTTTGTAGCATGAAGGCACAGCGGCTTGTCTCAGGGAGGTGTTAAATATGTCAGTGAGGACATGAGGGAAGGGCAGTAGGGTTGTCAAATCCTTGACATTTGCATACATTAAGTCCAAGGTTTTATTGTCTCTAGTGGGGCAGGTCACAAACTGTTGAAAGGTTGAGAATGGTGTGGTTGAAGTCTCCAGAGATGGCCATAAATGCATTAGGATGGTCTGTTTGCTGTCTGGCTGTGACTGCGGTTATAATGTCACACACAGCGACGGCATAAGCCGACGGCGGAATGTAAACAGCGATGACGATGGTGCATGTAAACTCTCTTGGTAGATATGGACGCATGCTCATGGCTAACAATTCACTGTCCGGGCTACATAAATGTTCACGGTTTCTGTTGGCCGGTAACGTCTGAAAGCTGGGTACAGTTTTGTTTGAGTCCAGAATGTGTTCGTGCAGCCATGTCTCAGTGAAACACATCACACTGCACTCATGGTATTCCCACTGAGTCCTTGTCAGCGCTCCCAGCTCGTCCATCTTATTAACCAGGTGCCTCACATTTCCCATCACAACCGTAGGAAGAAGCGGCTTAAATGTCCTCCTCCTAGCTCTCCTCAAGACATCTGCAAGATGCCCTGCATCCCCGGCGTCTCCTTTTCAACTCATCAGGGCTGGTCGTGAAGGTAAACCATGCGACTGGTGCCATCGGCATGTTTACCCGGCACAACAAAAATTGTAAGTGCCAGGAAAAGCAGGAAAATGCGCTGGAGCCACATAATATCCACTCAGTTCAAAGTTATCCCACAAGAGTTGTATTTAAAAAAGTGTTTAAGTAGAAAAAATGCGACAGAACAAAAGATAAATGACAAAAACACTTACTGGAGCTGCTCTAACAAGTGGCCACTAGTGCGGCACCATGTTGCACATGATGTCCTGATAGGCCGCAGTCTCCTGCCAGAGAGGAGTGACTCAAAGAGTTTGTGTCCGGGGTCGAAGGGATCAGCCACAATTTTTGCTGCACGCCTCAGAGTCCTGGAGGCGTACAGGGCCTGACTGAATGACATGCTGCAGTCTGCCCTTGTCTTTGGCAGTGGCAGCAACATACCAGATGGTGATGGTGCCTGTCCCCAGCACAGAGCCAGCCTTCTTGATCGGTTTTGTGCTGGGGACTGCTCTGGAGCCCCTGCAGCTTAGTCATCTTAGTCATTTAGCTGATGTTAGAAAGCGTGCAGCAATAAATGACAATTCTTAAAGGGGTAGATTTAGCATGTCTAGTTGTTGGTACTGCTAGGAGAGGAGGTCCTCTCTCAAGAGCTGGGTCTTCATGAGTTTTTTAAAGATAGAGATGCCCAGCCTTCCAGTAGTTTGTGTAAAGTAGATATTCCTTTATTTACCCAAATCCAGAAGTTATTTTCCATTATTGTCCAGGGGGAAAATCGGGATTGTCACATATTGGAGTGAAGACAGAAGTGAATTGACATCTGCCCTCTAATTTTTTTTATGGTATGCCATTCTTTAACTGTGAAGATTGTAATGGGGTAAGAAGAAACAGAATTCAAACATCAATTTTTATTAACCTTTCTACATGCAACCAAGAGATGTCGACTTATTATATACCCAGTCAGCTATGGTATGCAATTGAACACTAAACTCGATTTTTCTAACGCCTGGGAGATTGAGATCCCCCTCTGAGGATGAAAGACATAGCATAGCTATTTTCAGGTGTGGTTTCTTCTTAGACCAACTAAAGCTAAACCAGCCATTTAAACTGTTTGATGGTCTTATGGAGGAACATGACTGGGATCATTTGTATGAGGTAAAGTAACCTGGGGAGATTCATTTTTACAGTGCAACATGGCCTAACGAGGAAATTGAGAGAGTGTTCCATCTCTAAATCTCCTTATGATGGCTCTATTCTATGGTTTATAGAGCATAATGATGACGTAGATATTTAATTTATTTTATATGTATTTTAATGACCAATTCAACAAAAAGGCGCAGATAGGAAAAGAGAGAAACATGTGACAACCCAAGGTAGTATGAATAAAGGGCAGAGTGATTACAATACGTGGAGTCAGCCTCACCAAATTGATATGATGTTCTTTTGTTCATGGTGAGCTGTTGTTTACACAGCTGTGTGTCCTTGGAGTGTCCAGTGCGGCAGAGCATAGACAAAACAAAGTAAACTGCAATGAAAGATCTCTGGGAGAAGAGAATAGCCAGGGACAAGTAAATGCAAGAAATCATTCTATTTTAAGAATTCAGGAAATCGGACATTTTAGTTTAAAACCTAATCCTGCATACCCTCCAATTTTAAATCTTGGTTGGAGGTGGTTCTACCCAGTTCTGAAAACATGTTCATGATGGTATCCAAGCGACAGGGGATGTATATATAATAGTATATATACTATTATAAATAGTATCAATAGCGTTGAGGGACCAGCTGATCAATTCCATAATTTAGGATTTGAGAGACTTCACCACAGAAAGAGAGAAGTAGAGACGAGACGAGAGGCACAGTGAGGCACAATCAGCAAGATAAGGGAGGGAGAAAAAAATGCGACTGCCTCCGCCGAGAGCTCAGAAAGCTCAGAAAGCCTCCGGCTCAGAGCTCAGAAAGATGGTGTTTAGTAATCTTGGTGTTTAGCATGTGGGCACAGCAAGTAGCAAATAATTATGAAAATGAAAATAAATAGTACGGTGGGCACATTTTTATCCAGCCTCCTCCCTTTCAACCTCCCGCCGCAAGACAAGGCAATATCCAGAAGAGAATAAATACTCTCTGTAAGTCGCTTTGGAAAAAAGCGTCTGCTAAATGCAATGTTAAAAAAAAAATAAAAAAAAATACAGAGCATACAAACATAGCAAGGCTACAAGGTGAGTCACAAAGACAAGCTAGGCTGACCTGGGGAATCCAAAAAGCAAGGAGGATGACAGGGTGGGCCAATATGCTGCAGGTAAGGGTCCCAGACCTTATAGAAAACATCCATTTTGGAGTTAAGCATGCACGTGATGTACTCACCAGGAATGCAGTCCATAACAATGTTGTTCCATGATTTTTTTGTTGGAGCAATATTCTTGGACGAGAAGAGAAGAATGTTCTTTCTAGCAGCAAAAGTCAGTATATTGAAAAGTCTCCTGTGTTTACTGTCAATGATCCGACCATCTGGGACACCAAGTATCAGGCACACAGGGTCCATCTGTCTTGGAACACCAAAGATAGCAGTCAGTTCATTCACAATACTAGACCAATACCTTTGTAACTTCACACATGACCAGAGGCAGTGAATATAATTACCAGTCTCAGTATTACATTACATTAGCATCCATTTTGTTCTTGACAACCAGTGTTATATGCATACGATGTACAATCCTGAACTGTATAGATTTGGTGCGGTTACACACCGAGATAGTCATGGCTTGAGACCAGACTTTCTGCCAGACAGTCTCATCTATAGCAACACCTAGATCTTTCTCCCAAGCTTGCTTTTTGGACTTGGACTTAAACATCTGACCAAAAGTAGGTGTTATATGCACTCCTAAGTAAATAAAACCGGTGGGAGACCAGCGGAATGGGAAGGGCTCAGCCATAACTGGAACACATGTTAACGACCCCAGGGGCATAGCCTCGGATTTTGCAAAGTCAATTTTATATCAGGTAGGGAACAGAAGTTTGGGGGTTTGCGATAAGTGTATCAAAATGTCGTCTGCGTATAAAGTAATTTTGTGTTCCTTTTCACCAACGAAGATACCAGAGATTAGAGCAGTTTGCCTTACAGCTTGGGCCAGCGGCTCAATAGCAAAAGCAAAGAGCAGGGGGCTAAGGGGATCGCCCTGCCTATTCCCGCGGGGGAAGGGGAAATTGTCAGATCTCAGCCCATTAGTCAGAACCCTAATCCAATTCACAAAATTATCGCCTAGGCCAAATTCCTCCAGAGCGTAGAACAAATACAACCACTCAACCCGGTCGAATGCCTTCTCGGCGTCGTGATACAGCACTGGGCAGTTTTTGGTCAGAGTTAAGTAGGGCTATCGGTCTGTACGAGGCGCAGCTATCCGGGCAGAAGGGATAATTTAGGGAATACGCTTTTTTCTTTATTAGATATGATTGATATCTCCCCTCTTTATCTCCATGTTCATACATTTTTTGTAAACATTTATTTATTTGTTTTGCAAGTCAAGTTTAAATACATGTCCAACAGTATTTTACAGGACAATGATCTGAACAGTTGTTCTATTTACACTTTTCTTTTTGTTGTTCAATGTAATTACAATCTATGAAATCAAACGAATGGGGAGGTGAGGAAGAGATGTTGAATGAAGCTGTTTACACAGATATACTCAGACAAAAGTCCTGACCAGAGTCGTTATTTCACAAATGTAGCACACATGGTGGGTGGCTTGGTAGAATGGGTCGGTCCACTAATCAGATGATCGGCAGTTCGTTCTCTTGCTCCTCCAGTCTGCATGTCGAAGTGTCCTTAGGCAAGATTACGAACCCCAAATTCCTCCGAAGGCAGTGGAATGTGTATAAATGGTTAGCTTCTAAAACTGATGAGCAGATGGCACCTTGCATGTCAGCCAGATTAGAAGGGCGCTATATAAGTACAATTACATTTACCATTTACAACATGAGGCTCTTTATGTCAGACGAGTTCTCACATGTTGACTAAACTTACAAACCAAGTGTCAAAATGACAACACAACTTGACTGCAGTATTGACCTATTTGTGTTTTACAGGAGGAAACTGATTCTGGAAATAGTCAACGATCCAAACTGTAACCCAAACAGTTCAGACACTCCTACCTGCGCAGCACTGTAGTCCTAATTCTGGTAACGCTTATGGTAAGACACACACCCACACACACACACACACACACACACACAACACACCACACACAGCACTGAGTGGTTTTGTATGTTAGGTCTGAGACCTAAAAGTAAGTGTGTTGTTTATGGTGCAGCATCATAGAGGGGAACGTGATTATACACTCATGTTGGGCTTAAATCACAATTAAGTCGCACACAGACTTGGACTCAGCCTCAAAAGACTTGAAACGCAATAAGGACTTTTGATTTCACACTTGTGAACAATATTAGTCTATAGGACCATCTTAAAAACTGTGTTGCATAAAGGAGTCCAAAATAGCATGCAGGAAAATCATCAGACTTGTACAAAAGGGAACATTGGCCTACCTGGAGAGTATGCGTTTAATCACAAATGTGTGCATGTGGATCAGTCAGTACGTTTACATGCACAGTTTAATCGAGCTATGCTCATATTCCATTTTGGATTTGGAGGTTTACATGCAACTGAGGAAAACTGAATAACTGATGGGAATGTGTCCTCCTCCTCAACACTACTGTAAGGTGGCAATATGCGTCATTTCAGCATGTTAATATTAACTAGAAAAATTTCAAAAGAAATTTTGAGTGTGCGTCACTCTGGCCCCGTCATCCCCATGCATTATTACTGACACTGCTCAGCAAATTCAGTACTAGAAAAGAAATTTTGAGAGTGACGAGTGGGCTGTTGCTGGGGGTCTGTATCCAAAAAGCACACCTCAAATAGTCATTTTTAACATGTTTATTTAGACACAGGATCAGCTAGCGTTACGTGCTAGCAATTAACATTAGCATTTTTAGCTAGCAGTTAGCATTAGCATGTTAACATTAGCATGTTAATGATGATGGACTAGCAGTTAGCATTAGCATGTTAGCATTAACATGTTAGCGCTGATGGGCTAGCAGTTAGCATTAGCATGTTAGCATTAGCATTTTAGCATTAGCATGTTAACGCTGATGCGCTAGCAGTTACCATTAGCATGTTAACATTACCATGTTAACATTAGCATGTTAACGCTGATGCGCTAGCAGTTAGCATTAGCATGTTAACATTAGCATGTTAACACTGATGCGCTAGCAGTTAGCATTAGCATGTTAGCATTAGCATGTTAACATTAGCATGTTAACATTAACATGTTAGCATTAAACATGTTACCATTAGCATGTTTACGCTGATGCTCTAGCATGCTAGCATTAGCATGTTAACATTAGCATAATAGGCTAGCATTAGCATGTTAACATTAGTATGTTAGCGCTGATGCGCTAGCATGTTAACATTAGTATGGTTAGCATTAACATGTTAGCAGTAGCATGTTAGCATTGGCATTTAACCGCTGAAGCGCTAGCAGTTAGCATTAGTATTTTAGCTGTCTGAGCTGTCTGTGTGTGTTTGTTCTGTCTGTGTGTGTGTGTGTGTGGTTGTGTGCTTGTTCTGTATGTGTGTGTGTGTGTGTGGTGGGTGTGTGTGTGTGTGTCTGCCTGTCTGTCTGCCTGGTGGGTGTTTCTGTCTCTCTATCTATGTGTTTGTGTTTGTGAGAGACAAGGATAAAATGCCGAAATTAAAAATGTAGTCTGATAGTCTGATATCATACAGAGACTTCAAAAAAGGTTAGTCAAAGGCATGCTTGAGGTTGCCAAGCAACCAGGGTGAGCTGCAGGTCAGAGTAATTAGTCACAGGTGCTTGCATGCACTGTCTCCCCACTGAGTGCACAGTATATGTCTGAATTATCCCCCTCGAAGGTGGCCAAAAAAAAACCTATAATCAAACCAAAATCTGAAATGACCAGAAGAATGCTCGTCTTGTGTATAATGTCTGTGCCAAGTTTCACGGCGGAAATTGTATAACTTTGGCCGTAGGACTTAGAGAAAGCACAATTGCTCCCTGCGTCTTCTAGAAAATTCTCGGCTCAAAATAACATGAGAGTCTATGAGGCTGTGGAGGGAGGGTACTCGATCAATTCAGGCCTGTATGGAGCCAACAACTCTAAAGGAGACAGCTTCAACAGTGTATCACTGCGATCACCTCGAATTTTCCTTACATTTTAAGGGGATAATCGTGTCTGTAGTGGGGCATTTGAGGCCACAGTCGCAGTTTACAAATTTATTTTTCGACGACTTTTTCTCTCCCCCTCCACTCTAGCGATGACATCACGCACTCTAGGTCTGGAGAGTTCTCGCAATACACACCAATTCATTTTTTTGGCTTCGTTTTTTGGATTTTTGGCAAAACCGTTTGCCGAAACTCTTAGAAAAGACATAGCACACATGTCCCGGCCGAGCCGCTCGTTTCGATACCCGTTTTGTGTATGTGCGACAAAAACTCTGGGAGGAGTAGCGAACCGAAAAAAGGGCGTAAGATAAACTAGAAAAATTTCTAAAGAAATTTTGAGTGTGCCTGACTCTGGCCCCGTCGTCCCCATGCATTATTACTGACACTGCTCAGCAAATTCAGTATTAGTTAGCATGTTAACATTAGCATGTTAGCATTAGCATGTTAGCATTAGCATGTTAACGCTGGCATGTTAACACTGATACGCTAGCAGTTAGCATTAGCATAGTTAGCATTAGCATGTTAGCATTAGCATGTTAGCATTAGCATGTTAGCATTAGCATGTTGGCATTAGCTGTTACATTAGCATGTTAACACTGATACGCTAGCAGTTAGCATTAGCATGTTAGCATTAGCATGTTAGCATTAGCATGTTACATTAGCATGTTAACGGTGATGCACTAGCAGTTAGCATTAGCATGTTAGCATTAGCAGTTAGCATTAGCATTTAGCATTAGCATGTTAGCATTATATTTTAGCATTAGCATGTTACATTAGCATGTTAACACTGATGTGCTAGCAGTTAGCATTAGCATGTTAGCATTAGCATGTTACATTAGCATGTTAGCATTACATGTTAATAATTAATAGTGTTAATTAGTGCATGTTAATTAGCATTAGCATGTTAGCATTAGCATGATAACGCTGATGCGCTAGCAGTTAGCATTAGCGTGTTAACATTAACATGTTAGTAATCAAGATGTATTTAATTCCTAGTGGCTAATGTTAATTAGCACAAATTTTAGCATTGGTCGCTAATGTTAGCAAATGTTTGCAAATAGCATGTCTTTACAGCTTGCGCTAACGCTCTGCTGTCTCTGTCTGCCATTTTACACAGACAGGTTCAAATTAAGTGCCAAGAACTACTAAAATGGCCGCCGCTCAGGTTCTGCTGGCCCCTCCCCCTCTCCTCCTAGGAATTAAATACATGCTTGTTCTGTGTGTGTGTGTGTGTGTGTGTGTCTGCCTGTCTGTCTATGTGTTTGTGTTTGTGAGAGATGCATGCTTGATGTTGCCAAGCAACCAGGGTGAGCTGCAGGTCAGAGTAATTAGTCACAGGTGCTGCATGCAGCCTCTGTCCCACTGAGATGCACAGTATATGTCTGAATGATCCCCCTCGAAGGTGGCCAAAAAAAACCTATAATCAAACCAAAATCTGAAATGACCAGAAGAATGCTCGTCTTGTGTATAATGTCTGTGCCAAGTTTCAGGCGGAAATTGTATAAACTTTGGCCGTAGGACTCAGAGAAAGCACAATTGCTCCCTGCGTCTTCTAGAAAATTCTCGGCTCAAAATAACATGGAGTCTATGAGGCTGTGGGAGGTACTCGATCAATAGCCTGTATGGAGCCAAAACTATATGGACAGCTTCAACAGTGTTATCACTGCGATCACCTCGAATTTTCCTACATTTAAGGGGATAATCGTGTCTGTAGTGGGGCATTTGAGGCCAGGGTAGTGAAATACGTTT
>JAFMOB010000262.1:36591-134127 GCA_018985215.1 Larimichthys polyactis
AGCTTCAACAGTGTTATCACTGCGATCACCTCGAATTTTCCTACATTTTAAGGGGATAATCATGTCTGTAGTGGGGCATTTGAGGCCAGGGTAGTGAAATCCGTTTTATTTTTTCACTGATTTTTCTCCCCCCTCTCCACTCTAGCGATGACATCACTCACTCTAGCTCTGAAAGTTCTCGCAATACACACCCATTCATTTTTGGCTTCGTTTTTCTGGATTTTTGGCAAAACCGTTTGCCGAAACTCTTAGAAAAGACATAGCGATCGATTCCCGGGCCGAGCCGGTCGTTTTGATACCCGTTTGTGTATGTGCGACAAAACTCTGGGAGGAGAAGCGAACCGAAAAAACACGGAAGAAACGGAAGACGAATAATAAGAATAAGCCCGAGAGGTTTTAAAGAGTGTGCTCTTTCAGGCACACTCAATAAGCCCGAGAGGTTTTAAAGAGTGTGCTCTTTCAGGCACACTCAACTAGAAAATTCCCGCAGAAATTTTGAGAGTGACGAGTGGGCTGTTGCCGGGGATCTGTATTCAAAAAGCACACCTCAAATAGTAATTTTTAACATGTTTATTTAGACACAGGAGCAGCTAGCGCTGACACGCTAACAATTACCATTAGCATGTTAGAAATTAGCATTTATTTAATTCTTAGTGGCTAATGCTAATTGCTAGCGCGTCAGCTAGTACTTTAAATTAAAGCAAGAGACGCATAAATCTGAACGCAAATGGCGTGTCTAAACTGGAAGAATTTCGTCTAGTTCGGCAAGATAATCTCAAAACATACAGGAAGGCTCTCCGTAATGCCAGAGCAGCCTATTACTCTTCATTAATAGAGGAAAATAAGAACAACCCCAGGTTTCTCTTCAGCACTGTAGCCAGGCTAACAGAGAACCACAGCTCTACTGAACCATCTATTCCTTTAGGTCTAAGTAGCAATGACTTCATGAGCTTCTTTAATGATAAAATTATAACTATTAGAGACAAAATCCATCACCTCTTGCCCTCAACAGGCATTGATCTGCATTCTGATACAGCAAGTTTGGGAACAGCTGTAAAACCTGATATGTATATGTATCGACCTTCATCAAATAACTTTAATAATTTCTGCATCTAAGCCGACAACCTGTCTCTTAGACACCATCCCAATCTGGTTGCTCAAGGATGTTTTACCTATAGTTAGTCATTCTTTATTGGATATGATTAATCTGTCTTTATTATCGGGTTATGTACCACAGTCCTTTAAGGTAGCTGTAATTAAACCTCTTCTTAAACAGCCCACTCTAGACCCAGAGGTCTTAGCCAACTACAGACAGGATTACAGGATTTAGAGTGCATCATAGCACAGAGACCGCATTAGTTACAAATGACCTCCTAATGGCATCAGACAAAGGACTCATCTCTGTACTTAGATCTTAGTGCCGCATTTGACACCATTGACAATCAAATTCTTTTAGAGAGACTGGAACATCAAATTGGCATCAAAGGAACCACCCTAAGCTGGTTTAAGTCGTATTTCTTAGATTGATGAATCCTCCATGCATACCAAAGTTTGTCATGGAGTCCCACAAGGTTCTGTACTAGGACCACTTCTATTGAGTTTATATATGCTTCCTTTAGGTTACATCGCCAAAATCAGACGCATCGTGTCTTAAGCAGATGCAGAAAAACTAGTCCAGGCATTACTTCTTGCTTTTCAGTTTCCTTTTTGATAAAGCTTATAGTTAGGGCTGGCTCTGGTCATCCCTTAGTTATGCTGCCATAGGATTAGACTGCCGGGGAACTCTGTCTCTCACCATCTGTAAACACACATATCTCATTAATGCATGTTACTAACTAACTTCCCCAGAGTTTCTGTGCTCCGTCATCCAGCAGATTCTTGTGCATCGTGGCTGCTGCTGTGGCCCTGCACAATGTCCACTACACATATTACCACTGTCATTATTGCTACCATATCTGCTACTGTAATCATTTTTCATTCATTGTTATTCATTGTCATTTTATCATTCATTGTAATTGTATAGTATTGTTTGTGTTGATTTGTCCTGTACACGTGGCATCCATTGCACGTCTGTCCGTTCTAGGAGAGGGATCCCTCCTCTGTGGCTCTTCCTGAGGTTTCTTCCACCTTTTTTCCCTGTTTAAGGTTTTTTGTGGGCAAGTTTTTCCTCACTCGAACCAAGGGTCTAAGGACAGAGGGTCTCATTCTCTGTACAGATTGTAAAGCCCTCAGAGGCAAATGTACTTTGTGACTTTGGGCTACAGTCCTCCCTCGCTATATCGCGGTTCACTTTTCGCAGACTCGCTGTGTCGCAGATTTTTTTAGCGTAATTTTGCATGCTTTTTTTTACAGCGTACTGTACAGTATGAACGTGCATTGTGTTCTGCGTCCTAAATTGGCTAAGGGAGAACTGCACGTGTGTTCTGCGTCCTGATTAACTAAGGGAGTACTGTACAAAATGCGTGTAAAAAGGTGTATAAAAGTGTGTGGTTAGGGGTTTTACGGCCTTAAAACATGTATAATAATTGTAAAACTTACTTTGCGGTTTTCGTTTATTGCGGGTTATTTTTAGAACGTATTCCCCGCGATAAACGAGGGACCACTGTATATAAATAAAATTTGATTTGATGATTTGATTATCTTTTTAACCATGGCATTAATGTAAGCCCTCTTAAAAATGTTAAGAATTTCCATCCCTCCCTGAAGTAAAATCCTTTAGATATCTACAAATCAGGGATTTTGTGCGCAAGAAATTCCTAAAGTGATCTTGGTTATGGAGACCATTTTCTGTCCAACTTTTGAACCTTGTGTCATACATGCTCGGTATGAAATCTAAGTTGTATGAAAACCATTAAAACATTCCTGTTCCTCTCCTCAGTTGATATTTTTTAGTTATTTCACCCAATGCTTTCATAGAGCCAATCATCAATGGGTTGTTGGGGTCAGAGAGGTGACTAATTAATTTGGGATCTCCAACTTAATGATTAATTGGTAGTCTCTTTCCCATTGCCACTTCTATTTCTTTCCATTTTGATCTAAAATTTGGACTACACCATCCCACTAATGGCCGAATTTGAGACGCTCTATAATAATTTCTGAAACAGGGGAGGGCTAGTCCACCTTTCTCCTTTGGTAATTGTAAAGTTTTATATTTTATTCTTGGCTTTTTACCCTGCCCATATAAATCTGGACAGAATTTTGTCCACTCTCGAAAATACAATTCTGGTTTCTCTATTGGTATTGAGTGAAATAGATATAACTGAGTGCCGTAGGCACTCGTCAACTATTGTTCTTCTGCGTGTTTCATGGCATTATTATTAGTGACGAGTGCCTACGACACTCGTCAACTACTCTCAGAGCTAGCAAGCTCTGGGAGTAGTTGACGAGTGCCGTTGTTCTTCTACGTGTTTCATGGCATTATTAGTGACGAGTGCCTACGACACTCGTCAACTATTGTTCTTCTGCGTGTTTCATGGCATTAAAATTATTATTATTCATTTTCCGCCCTTTTTCGAACATGAATGCGGCCCGCAGCGGTGAGAGGACCCCAACAAATTATATATCAAAACGTGCGTCTTGATCCCGAATCGAGTGCTATTACTTTTCTAAGAGATTCGCGTGTTTTTCGCGAATTTATTCTGGAAAAACTGCGAAAAATTTCCCATAGGGAATGACTGGGGAGGCCTGAAAAAAAGTACATTTCAACAGACATTTTCAACAATGAACTGCTCTGGCATACTTTAACCGAGAGACGGCATTTGAACTTTAAAACGGAGGTATGCTTCCCTTATCTTCAGGGATTCACGACACTCATCGACAGCTTTTACCGTTTTTAAACTATCAAGGCTCAAAGTTGAGCAGGTTTTTAGTCAAATTTCTGGGTTTATAATGGGTGTGTATGTGGCGGAATGTTTGTGCTAGAGTGGATGACATCATCAGCTAGAGTGAGGAGCAGGGAGAAAAATCAGTGAAAAAATAAAACGGATTTGACTTCGTGGCCTCAAATGCCCCACTACAGACATGATTATCCCCTCAAATGTAGGAAAATTCGAGGTGATCGCAGCGATAACACTGTTGAAGCTGTCTCTTTTATAGTTTTGGCTCCATACAGGCCAACTGATCGAGTACTCACATCCACAGCCTCATTCACTGCCATGTTAAAATAGGAGGGACATTTTCTTAAGGAAGGCAGAAGTAACGTTTCTCTCTCTTGCTCTTGAGGACACATTTCTTCATTTATCGACACAAAATAACTATGTACAACGATCAGGAAGGGCACGCGATGTCCCCAGTTATGTCGGTTCAATGATTGGAATTACGGTTTGGCCATAGAGCCCTCATCTTCGAGGACTGGTCTCAGCATTTTCCCTCTCTCTCTCTGTCAGGATTTTCAACTGGCGTTCCAACTGACAACAGTTGCAGCAGCCCAGTGGCCATTTGAGCAGTTATTGGCTTCATTTGAACTTGTCTGTGTAAAATGGCCGACAGAGACAGCAGAGCAGCTAGCACATTAGCGCTAGCTGTAAAGACATGCTAACTGCTAACATTAGTCTCTCTCTCTCTCTCTCTCTCACTCACACACAAACACACACACAGTCTCTCTCTCTCTCTCTCTCACAAACAAACACACACACACACACACACACACACACACACAGTCTCTCTCTCTCTCTCTCTCTCTCTCTCTCTCTCTCTTACACACACAAACACACACACACACAAACACACACACACACACACGACGCGACCGGCTCTGTGTTTACAGCGCCCGGACCTCGCCGTTTTTCCCGTGGCCGTGGACGCTCATTAAAGGGTAAATGAGCTATCATCTTGTTGTTTTTTATTTTCAGTTAGCTCATACTTCAAGCTGAAAGGTAATGGTCAGATCAGCTGCTTGCTGGCAGCCCTAATAAGAACACAAACTGTTTGAGAGTTTCTGTAAAGAGAGATTTTTTTCCTACAAATAAAAAGATAATTTTATTTGGTCATAATTTGTCTGTAGCTTATTTTGATTTTAAATAAATCGTGAAAAAATCGTATCGTGAACAAAAATCGTGACTCGAATCGAGTCGTGAGTTGAGTGTATCGTTACATCCCTATTAGCCACTAAGAATTAAATACATGATCATTGTTAACATGTTAATGTTAACCTGCTAAAGCTAATTAGTATTAGCCACTAGGAATTAAATACCTGTTAATGTTAAAATGCTAATGTTAAGTGCTAGCACGTCAGTGCTAGCCCATAATTTTTAGTCACTAAGAATACATGCTAATGTTAATATGGTAATATTAATTGTTAGCGCGCCAAAGACCGCAGAGCAGCTAGCGCGTTAGCACTAGCTGTAAAGACATGCTAACTGCTAACATTAGCGGCCAAAGCTAAAATTACTGCAAATGGTAATTGCTAGCGCATCAACACTAGCAATTAGCATTAGCCACGAATAACCAAATACATGCTACTTGCTAATATGCTAATGCTAACATGCTAATGTTAATTAGCACTAGCCACAAAGAATTAAATACATGCTAATTCTAACATGTTAATGTTAATTGTTAGCCGTCTGCGCTAGCAATGAGCATTAGCCAGGAAGAATTAAATACATGATCATTGCTAACATGTTAATGTTAACATGCTAATGTTAATTAACATTAGCCACTAGGAATTAAGTACATGATCATTGCTAACATGTTATTGTTAACATGCTAATGTTAATTAGCATTAGCCACTAAGAATTAAATACATGATCATTGTTAACATGTTAATGTTAACCTGCTAAAGCTAATTAGCATTAGCCACTAAGAATGAAATACATGATCATTGCTAACATGTTAATGTTAACCTGCTAAAGTTAATTAACATTAGCCACTAAGAATTAAATACATGATCATTGCTAACATGTTAATGCTAACATGCTAATGTTAATTGCTAGCACGTTATTGCTAGCCACTCATTTTCAGTCACTAAGAATACATGCTAATGTTAACATGCTAATGTTAAGTGCTAGCACGTCAGTGCTAGCCCATAATTTTTAGTCACTAAGAATACATGCTAATGTTAATATGGTAATATTAATTGTTAGCGCGTCAACACTAGCAATTAACATTAGCCACTAAGAATTTATTACATGACAACTGCTAACATGCTAAGCTACTTGCTAGCACGTCAGCGCTAGCAATTACCCTTAGCCACGAATAACCAAATACATGCAACTTGCTAATATGCTAATGCTAACATGCTAATGTTAATTAGCACTAGCCACAAAGAATTAAATACATGTTAATTCTACCATGTTAATGTTAATTGTTAGCCATCTGCGCTAGCAATGAGCATTAGCCACGAAGAAATAAATACATGATCATTGCTAACATGTTAATGTTAATTAACATTAGCCACTAGGAATTAAGTACATGCTCATGTTAACATGCTAAAGCTAACCTGCTAATGATAATTGCTAGCGCGTTGTCTGTCTAAAATGACAGACAATGACAGCAGAGCAGCTAGCGTGTTAACGTTTAGCATTAGCCATTAAGTATTAAATAAATGCTAATGTTAACATGCTAATGTTAACATGCTAATGCTAACCTGGTAATGGTAACCTGCTAATGCTTATTGATTACTATTAACCACTAAGAATTAAATACATGATTTTTTACATCATTGATAAAATGCTAATGCTAGCATGCTAATGTTAACTGCTAGCACGTTAATGCTAGCCACTCATTTTCAGTCAGTAAGAATACATGTTAATTGCTAGCTCGTCAGAGACAGCAGAGCAGCTAGCTCATTAACGTTAGCTGTAAAGACATGCTAACTGGTAACATTAGCGGCCAATGCTAAAATTAATGCAAATGCTAACATATTAATTAACATTAGCCACAAAAAATTAAAGACATGGTAATTGTCAACACGCTAATGTCAATTGCTTGCGCGGCAGCGCTAGCTGCTCCTGTGTCTAAATAAACATGTTAAAAATGGCTATTTGAGGTGTGCTTTTTGACTACAGAGCCCCGGCAACAGCCCACTCGTCACTCTCAAAATTTCTGCGGGAATTTTCTAGTTATTATTATTCATTTTCCGCCCTTTTTCGAACATGAATGCGGCCCGCAGCGGTGAGAGGACCCCAACAAATTATATATCAAAACGTGCGTCTTGATCCCGAATCGAGCGCTATTACTTTTCTAAGAGATTCGCGTGTTTTTCGCGAATTTATTCTGGAAAAACTGCGAAAAATTTCCCATAAGGAATGACTGGGGAGGCCTGAAAAAAAGTACATTTCAACAGACATTTTCAACAATGAACTGCTCTGGCATACTTTAACCGAGAGACTGCATTTGAACTTTAAAACAGAGGTATGCTTCCCTTATCTTCAGGGATTCACGACACTCATCGACAGCTTTTACCGTTTTTAAACTATCAAGGCTCAAAGTTGAGCAGGTTTTTAGTCAAATTTCTGGGTTTATAATGGGTGTGTATGTGGCGGAATGTTTGTGCTAGAGTGGATGACATCATCAGCTAGAGTGAGGAGCAGGGAGAAAAATCTGTGAAAAAATAAAACGTATTTAAATATCGTGGCCTAAAATGCCCCGCTACAGACATGATTATCCCCTCAAATGTAGGAAAATTCGAGGTGATCGCAGCGATAACACTGTTGAAGCTGTCTCTTTTATAGTTTTGGCTCCATACAGGCCAACTGATCGAGTACTCACATCCACAGCCTCATTCACTGCCATGTTAAAATAGGAGGGACATTTTCTTAAGGAAGGCAGAAGTAACGTTTCTCTCTCTTGCTCTTGAGGACATATTTCTTCATTTATCGACACAAAATAACTATGTACAACGATCAGGAAGGGCACGCGATGTCCCCAGTTATGTCGGTTCAATGATTGGAATTACGGTTTGGCCATAGAGCCCTCCTCTTCGAGGACTGGTCTCAGCATTTTCCCTCTCTCTCTCTGTCAGGATTTTCAACTGGCGTTCCAACTGACAACAGTTGCAGCAGCCCAGTGGCCATTTGAGCAGTTATTGGCTTCATTTGAACTTGTCTGTGTAAAATGGCCGACAGAGACAGCAGAGCAGCTAGCACATTAGCGCTAGCTGTAAAGACATGCTAACTGCTAACATTAGTCTGTCTCTCTCTCTCTCTCTCTCTCTCTCTCTCTCTCTCTCTCTCTCTCTCTCTCTCACACACACACACACACACACACACACACACAGTCTCTCTCTCTCTCTCTCTCTCTCTCTCTCACACACAAACACACACACACACACAAACACACACACACACACACACACAGTCTCTCTCTCTCTCTCTCTCTCTCTCTCACACACACACACACACACACACACACACACACACACACACACACACACACAGTCTCTCTCTCTCTCTCTCTCTCTCTCTCTCTCTCTCTCTCTCTCTCTCTCTCTCTCTCTCTCTCTCTCTCTCTCACACACAAACACACACACACACACGACGCGACCGGACCTCGCCGTTTCCCGTGGCCGTGGACTCTCATTAAAGGGTAAATGAGCTATCATCTTGTTGTTTTTTATTTTCAGTTAGCTCATACTTCAAGCTGAAAGGTAATGGTCAGATCAGCTGCTTGCTGGCAGCCCTAATAAGAACACAAACTGTTTGAGAGTTTCTGTAAAGAGAGATTTTTTTCCTACAAATAAAAAGATAATTTTATTTGGTCATAATTTGTCTGTAGCTTATTTTGATTTTAAATAAATCGTGAAAAAATCGTATCGTGAACAAAAAATCGTGACTCGAATCGAGTCGTGAGTTGAGTGTATCGTTACATCCCTATTAGCCACTAAGAATTAAATACATGATCATTGTTAACATGTTAATGTTAACCTGCTAAAGCTAATTAGTATTAGCCACTAGGAATTAAATACCTGTTAATGTTAACATGCTAATGTTAAGTGCTAGCACGTCAGTGCTAGCCCATAATTTTTAGTCACTAAGAATACATGCTAATGTTAATATGGTAATATTAATTGTTAGCGCGCCAAAGACAGCAGAGCAGCTAGCGCGTTAGCACTAGCTGTAAAGACATGCTAACTGCTAACATTAGCGGCCAAAGCTAAAATTACTGCAAATGGTAATTGCTAGCGCGTCAACACTAGCAATTAGCATTAGCCACTAAGAATTTATTACATGACAACTGCTAACATGCTAAGCTACTTGCTAGCACGTCAGCGCTAGCAATTACCCTTAGCCACGAATAACCAAATACATGCTACTTGCTAAAATGCTAATGGTAACATGCTAATGTTAACTGCTAGCACGTTAATGCTAGCCACTCATTTTCAGTCAGTAAGAATACATGTTAATTGCTAGCTCGTCAGAGACAGCAGAGCAGCTAGCTCATTAACGTTAGCTGTAAAGACATGCTAACTGGTAACATTAGCGGCCAATGCTAAAATTAATGCAAATGCTAACATATTAATTAACATTAGCCACTAAAAATTAAAGACATGGTAATTGTCAACACGCTAATGTCAATTGCTTGCGCGGCAGCGCTAGCTGCTCCTGTGTCTAAATAAACATGTTAAGAATGACTATTTGAGGTGTGCTTTTTGACTACAGACCCCCGGCAACAGCCCACTCGTCACTCTCAAAATTTCTGCGGGAATTTTCTAGTTATTATTCATTTTCCGCCCTTTTTCGAACATGAATGCGGCCCGCAGCGGTGAGAGGACCCCAACAAATTATATATCAAAACGTGCGTCTTGATCCCGAATCGAGTGCTATTACTTTTCTAAGAGATTCGCGTGTTTTTCGCGAATTTATTCTGGAAAAACTGCGAAAAATTTCCCATAAGGAATGACTGGGGAGGCCTGAAAAAAAGTACATTTCAACAGACATTTTCAACAATGAACTGCTCTGGCATACTTTAACCGAGAGACTGCATTTCAACTTTAAAACGGAGGTATGCTTCCCTTATCTTCAGGGATTCACGACACTCATCGACAGCTTTTACCGTTTTTAAACTATCAAGGCTCAAATTTGAGCAGGTTTTTAGTCAAATTTCTGGGTTTATAATGGGTGTGTATGTGGCGGAATGTTTGTGCTAGAGTGGATGACATCATCAGCTAGAGTGATGAGCAGGGAGAAAAATCAGTGAAAAAATAAAACGGATTTGACTTCGTGGCCTCAAATGCCCCACTACAGACATGATTATCCCCTCAAATGTAGGAAAATTCGAGGTGATCGCAGCGATAACACTGTTGAAGCTGTATCTTTTATAGTTTTGGCTCCATACAGGCCAACTGATCGAGTACTCACATCCACAGCCTCATTCACTGCCATGTTAAAATAGGAGGGACATTTTCTTAAGGAAGGCAGAAGTAACGTTTCTCTCTCTTGCTCTTGAGGACACATTTCTTCATTTATCGACACAAAATAACTATGTACAACGATCAGGAAGGGCACGCGATGTCCCCAGTTATGTCGGTTCAATGATTGGAATTACGGTTTGGCCATAGAGCCCTCCTCTTCGAGGACTGGTCTCAGCATTTTCCCTCTCTCTCTCTGTCAGGATTTTCAACTGGCGTTCCAACTGACAACAGTTGCAGCAGCCCAGTGGCCATTTGAGCAGTTATTGGCTTCATTTGAACTTGTCTGTGTAAAATGGCCGACAGAGACAGCAGAGCAGCTAGCACATTAGCGCTAGCTGTAAAGACATGCTAACTGCTAACATTAGCAGCCAATGCTAAAATCAGTGCAAATAGTAATTGCTAGCACATTAGCCACTAATAACCAAATACATGCTACTTGTTAATATGCTAATGTTAACATGCTAATGTTAATTAACATTAGCCACTAAGAATTAAATACATGATCTTTGTCAACATGTTAATGTTAACCTGCTAATGTTAATTAACATTAGCCACTAAGAATTAAATACATGATCTTTGTCAACATGTTAATGTTAACCTGCTAATGTTAATTAGCATTAGCCACTAGGATGTAACGATGCATCGTGACACGATTAAAATCGGTACAAATGTGTGACGACTCGCATCTGTTGACAAAAAAATGAATCGCGATTCTTGGCGAATGCGAGAGAAGTAGGATATGTTCTTTTTCGTCTTTTTTTTAATTAGAAATAGGTTACGTTGTGGCTGCAGCTTCCACTGTCTCGTCTGCCTTTCTGTGTCTCACACACACACACACCCACCCACACACACACACACAGTCTCTCTCTCTCTCTCTCTCTCACTCACACACAAACACACACACACACAGTCTCTCTCTCTCTCTCTCTCTCTCTCTCTCTCTCTCTCACTCACACACAAACACACACACACACACACACACAGTCTCTCTCTCTCTCTCACTCACACACACACACACACATCCCTTCGTGGGACCTCTCCCGTCTGCTAACTGCTAACATTAGCAGCCAATGTTAAAATTAGTGCAAATAGTAATTGCTAGCATAGCGATAGCTATATCGATAGTGAGCATATATCGATAGTGAGCGCCGGAGTGAGCAGCCGCTTGTTACAGCAGCTCCGAACTTTCTACCTCTTTTTAGTTTTTTTATTTGTTGTGTTTTTACCTCATCGACACTTTAAGCAAGTGGGCAGCTATGGATGTTCACATTGTGACATTCGTGGTCTGCTCCTTGCTGTTTTCGGCACTTTTTGAGGTGGCTGTGGGAAACACATTGAACCAGGCTCCATTGTTTACACTCGGGATCAGCTGTTAGGCTTGCGACACACACCCCTTCACTGAGCGGAGCGGCCGGAGATCCCCAGAGAGTTACGGAGGAAGAGAAGAGGATGCAGAGCGGAGGTGAAGCGCAGGGAGAAGAAAAGACGGTATAAACCATGTTTAGCTGACTGAACTTTCTCCGGACTCGCACATTAACCTGGACGGATTCCAGCTCTTCCGGGCGGACCGGAAAGCACCAGAGATCGGTAAGAAGAAGGGAGGGGGGATCTCTGTGTTTGTGAACGATAGATGGTGCCACCCGGGACACATCAGGGTGAAGTATTGATTACTATTAGCCACTAAGAATTAAATACATGCTCATTGATAACATCTTAATGCTAGAATGTTAATGTTAACTGCTAGCACATTAATGCTAGCCACTCATTTTCAGTCAGTAAGAATACATGTTAATGTTAACATGCTAATATTAATTGTTAGCGTGTCAGAGACAGCAGAGAAGCTAGCGTGTTAGTGCTAGCTGTAAAGACATGCTAACTGGTAACATTAGCGGCCAATGCTAGAATTAATGCAAATGCTAATATACCAATTAACATTAGCCACTAAAAATTAAAGACATGGTAATTGCTAACATGACGCGCTAGCAATTATCATTAGCATGTTGGCAAATTGCCATGTTTTTAATTTTTAGTGGCTTAGTGGCAAATGTTGATTTAGTGGATAATTAGCCACTAAGCCACTAAAAATTAAAGACATGCTAATGTGCTCCAGTGTCTAAATAAACATGTTAATAATTACTATTTGAGGTGTGCTTTTTGACTACAGACCCCCGGCAACAGCCCACTCGTCACTCTCAAAATTTCTGCTGGAATTTTCTAGTTATTGGTGTGGGTGCCTGAAGGGCTCCCACACTATTGTTATCCTACATCTTTATTATTGAGTGTGCGTGCAAAGCGCACACTATATGTTATCCACCGCGCTTATTGAGTGTGCGTGCAAAGCGCACACTATATGTTATCCACCGCGCTTATTGAGTGTGCGTGCAAAGCGCACACTATATGTTATCCACCGCGCTTATTGAGTGTGCCTGAAAGAGCACACTCTTTAAAACCTCTCGGGCTTATTATTATTGAGTGTGCCTGAAAGAGCACACTCTTTAAAACCTCTCGGGCTTATTATTATTGAGTGTGCCTGAAAGAGCACACTCTTTAAAACCTCTCGGGCTTATTATTATTGAGTGTGCCTGAAAGAGCACACTCTTTAAAACCTCTCGGGCTTATTCTTATTATTCGTCTTCCGTTTCTTCCGTGTTTTTTCGGTTCGCTTCTCCTCCCAGAGTTTTTGTCGCACATACACAAAACGGGTATCAAAACGACCGGCTCGGCCGGGAATCGATGGCTATGTCTTTTCTAAGAGTTTCGGCAAACGGTTTTGCCAAAAATCCAGAAAAACGAAGCCAAAAAATGAATGGGTGTGTATTGCGAGAACTCTCCAGAGCTAGAGTGCGTGATGTCATCGCTAGAGTGGAGAGAGGAGAGAGCGATCAGTGAAAAAATAAAACGGATTTCACTACCCTGGCCTCAAATGCCCAGCTACAGACATGATTATCCCCTTAAAATGTAGGAAAATTCGAGGTGATCGCAGTGATAACACTGTTGAAGCTGTCTCCTTTATAGTTTTGGCTCCATACAGGCTGATTGATCGAGTACCTCCCTCCACAGCCTCATAGACTTCCATGTTATTTTGAGCCAAGAATTTTCTAGAAGACGCAGGGAGCAATTGTGCTTTCTCTGAGTCCTACGGCCAAAGTTTATACAATTTCCGCCTGAAACTTGGCACAGACATTATACACAAGACGAGCATTCTTCTGGTCATTTCAGATTTTGGTTTGATTGTAGGTTTTTTTTGGCCACCTTCGAGGGGGATCATTCAGACATATACTGTGCATCTCAGTGGGGAGACAGTGCATGCAGCACCTGTGACTAATTACTCTGACCTGCAGCTCACCCTGGTTGCTTGGCAACATCAAGCATGCCTTTGACTAACTTTTTTGAAGTCTCTGTATGATGTCAGACTATCAAGACTACATCTTTAATGTCGGCCATTTTATCCTTGTCTCTCACAAACACAAACACATAGATAGAGAGACAGACACACCACACACAGGCAGACAGACAGGCAGACGCACACACACACACACACACACACATACAGAAAAAGCACACACACACACACACACACACACACACACACACACAGACAGAACAAACACACACAGACAGCTCAGACAGCTAAAATACTAATGCTAACTGCTAGCGCTTCAACGTTAAAATGCCAATGCTAACATGCTACTGCTAACATGTTAATGCTAACATGCTAATGCTAACATGCTAATGTTAACATGCTAATGCTAACTGCTAGAGCATCAGCGTAAACATGCTAATGGTAACATGCTAATGTTAACATGCTAATGTTAACATGCTAATGCTAACTGCTAGCGCATCAACGTTAACATGCTAATGTTAACATGCTAATGGTAACATGCTAATGCTAACATGCTAATGTTAACATGCTAATGCTAACATGCTAATGATAACTGCTAGCGCATCATCGTTAACATGCTAATGCTAACATGCTAATGCTAACATGCTAATGTTAACATGCTAATGTTAACTGCTAGAGCATCAGCGTAAACATGCTAATGTTAAAATGCTAATGTTAACATGCTAATGCTAACATGCTAATGCTAACTGCTAGCGCATCATCGTTAACATGCTAATGTTAACATGCTAATGCTAACATGCTAATGCCAACTGCTAGAGCATCATCGTTAACATGCTAATGTTAACATGCTAATGCTAACTGCTAGCGCATCAGCGTTAACATGTTAATGTTAACATGCTAATGCTAACTGCTAGCGCATCAGCGTTAACATGCTAATGCTAAAATGCTAATGCTAAAATGTTAATGCTAACATGCTAATGCTAACTGCTAGCCCATCAGCGCTAACATGTTAATGCTAACATGCTAATGTTAACTGCTAGCCCATCAGCGCTAACATGTTAATGCTAACTGCTAGTCCATCATCGTTAACATGCTAATGTTAAAATGCTAATGCTAACTGCTAGCTAAAAATGCAAATGTTAATTGCTAGCACGTAAGCGCTAGCTGCTCCTGTGTCTAAATAAACATGTTAAAAATGACTGTTTGAGGTGTGCTTTTTGAATAGAGACCCCCAGCAACAGCCCACTCGTCACTCTCAAAATTTCTTTTCTAGTACTGAATTTGCTGAGCAGTGTCAGTAATAATGCATGGGGACGACGGGGCCAGAGTCAGGCACACTCAAAATTTCTTTAGAAATTTTTCTAGTTATTATTATTATTCCTCTTCCGTTTCTTCCGTGTTTTTTTCGGTTCGCTTCTCCTCCCAGAGTTTTTGTCGCACGTACACAAAACGGGTATCAAAACGACCGGCTCGGCCGGGAATCGATGGCTAAGACTTTTCTAAGAGTTTCGGCAAACGGTTTTGCCAAAAATCCAGAAAAACGCAGCCAAAAAATGAATGGGTGTGTATTGCGAGAACTCTCCAGACCTAGAGTGCGTGATGTCATCGCTAGAGTGGAGAGGGGAGAGAACAATCAGTGAAAAAATCAAACGTATTTCACTACCCTGGCCTCAAATGCCCCACTACAGACACGATTATCCCCTTAAAATGTAGGAAAATTCGAGGTGATCGCAGTGATAACACTGTTGAAGCTGTCTCCTATATAGTTTTGGCTCCATACAGGCTGATTGATCGAGTACCTCCCTCCACAGCCTCATAGACTTCAATGTTATTTTGAGCCGAGAATTTTCTAGAAGACGCAGGGAGCAATTGTGCTTTCTCTGAGTCCTACGGCCAAAGTTTATACAATTTCCGCCTGAAACTTGGCACAGACATTATACACAAGACGAGCATTCTTCTGGTCATTTCAGATTTTGGTTTGATTATAGGTTTTTTTTGGCCACCTTCGAGGGGGATCATTCAGACATATACTGTGCATCTCAGTGGGACAGAGGCTGCATGCAGCACCTGTGACTAATTACTCTGACCTGCAGCTCACCCTGGTTGCTTGGCAACATCAAGCATGCATCTCTCACAAACACAAACACATAGACAGACAGGCAGACACACACACACACACACACACACACACACAGAACAAGCACACATGTATTTAATTCCTAGGAGGAGAGGGGGGAGGGGCCAGCAGAACCTGAGCGGCGGCCATTTTAGTAGTTCTTGGCACTTAATTTGAACCTGTCTGTGTAAAATGGCAGACAGAGACAGCAGAGCGTTAGCGCAAGCTGTAAAGACATGCTATTTGCAAACATTTGCTAACATTAGCGACCAATGCTAAAATTTGTGCTAATTAACATTAGCCACTAGGAATTAAATACATCTTGATTACTAACATGTTAATGTTAACACGCTAATGCTAACTGCTAGCGCATCAGCGTTATCATGTTAATGCTAACATGTTAATGCTAATTAACATTAGCCACTCGGAATTAAACACATGTTAATTATTAACATGTTAATGCTAACATGCTAATGTTAACATGCTAATGCTAACATGCTAATGCTAACTGCTAGCACATCAGTGTTAACATGCTAATGTTAACATGCTAATGCTAAAATATTAATGCTAACATGCTAATCATAAAATGTTAATGCTAACATGCTAATGCTAACATGCTAATGCTAACTGCTAGTGCATCACCGTTAACATGCTAATGGTAACATGCTAATGGTAACATGCTAATGTTACATGCTAATGGTAACATGCTAATGCTAACATGCTAATGTTAAAATGCTAACATGCTAATGCTAACTGCTAGCGTATCAGTGTTAACATGCCAGCGTTAACATGTTAATGCTAACATGCTCATGCTAACATGCTAATGTTAACATGCTAACTGCTAATACTGAATTTGCTGAGCAGTGTCAGTAATAATGCATGGGGACGACGGGGCCAGAGTCAGGCACACTCAAAATTTCTTTAGAAATTTTTCTAGTTATTCTTACGCCCTTTTTTCGGTTCGCTACTCCTCCCAGAGTTTTTGTCGCACATACACAAAACGGGTATCAAAACGTGCGGCTCGGCCGGGACATGTGTGCTATGTCTTTTCTAAGGGTTTCGGCAAACGGTTTTGCCAAAAATCGACAAAAACGAAGCCAAAAAAATGAATGGGTGTGTATTGCGAGAACTCTCCAGACCTAGAGTGAGTGATGTCATCGCTAGAGTGGAGGGGGAGAGAAAAAGTCGTCGAAAAATAAATTTGTAAACTGCGACTGTGGCCTCAAATGCCCCACTACAGACACGATTATCCCCTTAAAATGTAGGAAAATTCGAGGTGATCGCAGTGATAACACTGTTGAAGCTGTCTCCTTTATAGTTTTGGCTCCATACAGGCTGATTGATCGAGTACCTCCCTCCACAGCCTCATAGACTCTCATGTTATTTTGAGCCGAGAATTTTCTAGAAGACGCAGGGAGCAATTGTGCTTTCTCTAAGTCCTACGGCCAAAGTTTATACAATTTCCGCCTGAAACTTGGCACAGACATTATACACAAGACGAGCATTCTTCTGGTCATTTCAGATTTTGGTTTGATTATAGGTTTTTTTTGGCCACCTTCGAGGGGGATCATTCAGACATATACTGTGCATCTCAGTGGGGAGACAGTGCATGCAGCACCTGTGACTAATTACTCTGACCTGCAGCTCACCCTGGTTGCTTGGCAACCTCAAGCATGCCTTTGACTAACTTTTTTGAAGTCTCTGTATGATATCAGACTATCAAGACTACATTTTTAATTTCGGCCATTTTATCCTTGTCTCTCACAAACACAAACACATAGATAGAGAGACAGAAACACCACACACAGGCAGACAGACAGGCAGACACACACACACACACACACACACACACACACACACATACAGAACAAGCACACACACACACACACACACACACAGACAGAACAAACACACACAGACAGCTCAGACAGCTAAAATACTAATGCTAACTGCTAGCGCTTCAGCGTTAAAATGCCAATGCTAACATGCTACTGCTAACATGTTAATGCTAACATGCTAATGTTAACATGCTAGCGCATCAGCGCTAACATACTAATGTTAACATGCTAATGCTAGCATGCTAATGTTAACATGCTAATGTTAACATGCTAATGCTAGCATGCTAGAGCATCAGCGTAAACATGCTAATGGTAACATGTTAATGCTAACATGTTAATGTTAACATGCTAATGTTAACATGCTAATGCTAACATGCTAATGCTAACTGCTAGCGCATCAGCGTTAACATGCTAATGTTAACATGCTAATGCTAACTGCTAGCGCATCAGCGTTAACATGCTAATGTTAACATGGTAATGTTAACATGCTAATGGTAACTGCTAGCGCATCAGCGTTAACATGCTAATGCTAAAATGCTAATGCTAACATGCTAATGCTAACTGCTAGCCCATCAGCGCTAACATGTTAATGCTAACATGCTAATGCTAACTGCTAGTCCATCATCATTAACATGCTAATGTTAACATGCTAATGCTAACTGCTAGCTAAAAATGCTAATGTTAATTGCTAGCACGTAAGCGCTAGCTGCTCCTGTGTCTAAATAAACATGTTAAAAATGACTATTTGAGGTGTGCTTTTTGGATACAGACCCCCAGCAACAGCCCACTCGTCACTCTCAAAATTTCTTTTCTAGTACTGAATTTGCTGAGCAGTGTCAGTAATAATGCATGGGGATGACGGGGCCAGAGTGACGCACACTCAAAATTTCTTTTGAAATTTTTCTAGTTAATATTAACATGCTGAAATGACGCATATTGCCACTTACAGTAGTGTTGAGGAGGAGGACACATTCCCATCAGTTATTCAGTTTTCTCAGTTGCATGTAAACCTCCAAATCCAAAATGGAATTATGAGCATAGCTCGATTAAACTGTGCATGTAAACGTACTGACTGATCCACATGCACACATTTGTGATTTAAACGCATACTCTCCAGGTAGGCAATGTTCCCTTTTGTACAAGTCTGATGATTTTTCCTGCATGCTATTTTGGACTCCTTTATGCACACAGTTTTTAAGATGGTCCTATAGACTAATATTGTTCACAAGTGTGAAATCAAAAGTCCTTATTGCGTTTCAAGTCTTTTGAGGCTGAGTCTCAAGTCTGTGTGCGACTTAATTGTGATTTAAGCCCAACATGAGTGTATAATCACGTTCCCCTCTATGATGCCTGCACCATAAACAACACACTTACTTTTAGGTCTCAGACCTAACATACAAACCACTCAGTGCTGTGTGTGTGTGTGTGTGTGTGTGTGTGTGTGTGTGTGTGTCTTACCATAAGCGTTACCAGAATTAGGACTACAGTGCTGCGCAGGTAGGAGTGTCTGAACTGTTTGGGTTTACAGTTTGGATCGTTGACTATTTCCAGAATCAGTTCCTCCTGTAAACACAAATAGGTCAATACTGACAGTCAAGTTGTGTTGTCATTTTGACACTTGGTTTGTAAAGTTTAGTCAACATGTGAGAACTCGTCTGACATAAAGAGCCTCATGTTGTAAATGGTAAATGTAATTGTACTTATATAGCGCCCTTCTAATCTGGCTGACATGCAAGGTGCCATCTGCTCATCAGTTTTAGAAGCTAACCATTTATACACATTCACTGCCTTCGGGAGGAATTTGGGGTTCGGTATCTTGCCTAAGGACACTTCGACATGCAGACTGGAGGAGCAAGAGAACGAACTGCCGATCATCTGATTAGTGGACGACCCATTCTACCAAGCCACCCACCATTGTGTGCTACATTTGTGAAATAACGACTCTGGTCAGGACTTTGTCTGGAGTATATCTGTGTAAACAGCTTCATTCAACATCTCTTCCTCCCCTCCCCATTCGTTTGATTTCATAGATTGTAAATTACATTGAAACAACAAAAAAGAAAAGTGTAAATAGAACAACTGTTCAGATCATTGTCCTGTAAAATACTGTTGGACATGTATTTAAACTTGACTTGCAAAACAAATAAATAAATGTTTACAAAAAATGTATGAACATGGAGATAAAGAGGGGAGATATCAATCATATCTAATAAAGAAAAAAGCGTATTCCCTAAATTATCCCTTCTGCCCGGATAGCTGCGCCTCGTACAGACCGATAGCCCTACTTAACTCTGACCAAAAACTGCCCAGTGCTGTATCACGACGCCGAGAAGGCATTCGACCGGGTTGAGTGGTTGTATTTGTTCTACGCTCTGGAGGAATTTGGCCTAGGCGATAATTTTGTGAATTGGATTAGGGTTCTGACTAATGGGCTGAGATCTGACAATTTCCCCTTCCCCCGCGGGAATAGGCAGGGCGATCCCCTTAGCCCCCTGCTCTTTGCTTTTGCTATTGAGCCGCTGGCCCAAGCTGTAAGGCAAACTGCTCTAATCTCTGGTATCTTCGTTGGTGAAAAGGAACACAAAATTACTTTATACGCAGACGACATTTTGATACACTTATCGCAACCCCAAACTTCTGTTCCCTACCTGATATAAAATTGACTTTGCAAAATCCGAGGCTATGCCCCTGGGGTCGTTAACATGTGTTCCAGTTATGGCTGAGCCCTTCCCATTCCGCTGGTCTCCCACCGGTTTTATTTACTTAGGAGTGCATATAACACCTACTTTTGGTCAGATGTTTAAGTCCAAGTCCAAAAAGCAAGCTTGGGAGAAAGATCTAGGTGTTGCTATAGATGAGACTGTCTGGCAGAAAGTCTGGTCTCAAGCCATGACTATCTCGGTGTGTAACCGCACCAAATCTATACAGTTCAGGATTGTACATCGTATGCATATAACACTGGTTGTCAAGAACAAAATGGATGCTAATGTAATGTAATACTGAGACTGGTAATTATATTCACTGCCTCTGGTCATGTGTGAAGTTACAAAGGTATTGGTCTAGTATTGTGAATGAACTGACTGCTATCTTTGGTGTTCCAAGACAGATGGACCCTGTGTGCCTGATACTTGGTGTCCCAGATGGTCGGATCATTGACAGTAAACACAGGAGACTTTTCAATATACTGACTTTTGCTGCTAGAAAGAACATTCTTCTCTTCTCGTCCAAGAATATTGCTCCAACAAAAAAATCATGGAACAACATTGTTATGGACTGCATTCCTGGTGAGTACATCACGTGCATGCTTAACTCCAAAATGGATGTTTTCTATAAGGTCTGGGACCCTTACCTGCAGCATATTGGGCCCACCCTGTCATCCTCCTTGCTTTTTGGATTCCCCAGGTCAGCCTAGCTTGTCTTTGTGACTCACCTTGTAGCCTTGCTATGTTTGTATGCTCTGTATTTTTTTTTATTTTTTTTTTTAACATTGCATTTAGCAGACGCTTTTTTCCAAAGCGACTTACAGAGAGTATTTATTCTCTTCTGGATATTGCCTTGTCTTGCGGCGGGAGGTTGAAAGGGAGGAGGCTGGATAAAAATGTGCCCACCGTACTATTTATTTTCATTTTCATAATTATTTGCTACTTGCTGTGCCCACATGCTAAACACCAAGATTACTAAACACCATCTTTCTGAGCTCTGAGCCGGAGGCTTTCTGAGCTTTCTGAGCTCTCGGCGGAGGCAGTCGCATTTTTTCTCCCTCCCTTATCTTGCTGATTGTGCCTCACTGTGCCTCTCGTCTCGTCTCTACTTCTCTCTTTCTGTGGTGAAGTCTCTCAAATCCTAAATTATGGAATTGATCAGCTGGTCCCTCAACGCTATTGATACTATTTATAATAGTATATATACTATTATATATACATCCCCTGACGCTTGGATACCATCATGAACATGTTTTCAGAACTGGGTAGAACCACCTCCAACCAAGATTTAAAATTGGAGGGTATGCAGGATTAGGTTTTAAACTAAAATGTCCGATTTCCTGAATTCTTAAAATAGAATGATTTCTTGCATTTACTTGTCCCTGGCTATTCTCTTCTCCCAGAGATCTTTCATTGCAGTTTACTTTGTTTTGTCTATGCTCTGCCGCACTGGACACTCCAAGGACACACAGCTGTGTAAACAACAGCTCACCATGAACAAAAGAACATCATATCAATTTGGTGAGGCTGACTCCACGTATTGTAATCACTCTGCCCTTTATTCATACTACCTTGGGTTGTCACATGTTTCTCTCTTTTCCTATCTGCGCCTTTTTGTTGAATTGGTCATTAAAATACATATAAAATAAATTAAATATCTACGTCATCATTATGCTCTATAAACCATAGAATAGAGCCATCATAAGGAGATTTAGAGATGGAACACTCTCTCAATTTCCTCGTTAGGCCATGTTGCACTGTAAAAATGAATCTCCCCAGGTTACTTTACCTCATACAAATGATCCCAGTCATGTTCCTCCATAAGACCATCAAACAGTTAAATGGCTGGTTTAGCTTTAGTTGGTCTAAGAAGAAACCACACCTGAAAATAGCTATGCTATGTCTTTCATCCTCAGAGGGGGATCTCAATCTCCCAGGCGTTAGAAAAATCGAGTTTAGTGTTCAATTGCATACCATAGCTGACTGGGTATATAATAAGTCGACATCTCTTTGGTTGCATGTAGAAAGGTTAATAAAAATTGATGTTTGAATTCTGTTTCTTCTTACCCCATTACAATCTTCACAGTTAAAGAATGGCATACCATAAAAAAAATTAGAGGGCAGATGTCAATTCACTTCTGTCTTCACTCCAATATGTGACAATCCCGATTTTCCCCCTGGACAATAATGGAAAATAACTTCTGGATTTGGGTAAATAAAGGAATATCTACTTTACACAAACTACTGGAAGGCTGGGCATCTCTATCTTTAAAAAACTCATGAAGACCCAGCTCTTGAGAGAGGACCTCCTCTCCTAGCAGTACCAACAACTAGACATGCTAAATCTACCCCTTTAAAAATTGTCATTTATTGCTGCACGCTTTCTAACATCAGCTAAATGACTAAGATGACTAAGCTGCAGGGGCTCCAGAGCAGTCCCCAGCACAAAACCGATCAAGAAGGCTGGCTCTGTGCTGGGGACAGGCACCATCACCATCTGGTATGTTGCTGCCACTGCCAAAGACAAGGGCAGACTGCAGCATGTCATTCAGTCAGGCCCTGTACGCCTCCAGGACTCTGAGGCGTGCAGCAAAAATTGTGGCTGATCCCTTCGACCCCGGACACAAACTCTTTGAGTCACTCCTCTCTGGCAGGAGACTGCGGCCTATCAGGACATCATGTGCAACATGGTGCCGCACTAGTGGCCACTTGTTAGAGCAGCTCCAGTAAGTGTTTTTGTCATTTATCTTTTGTTCTGTCGCATTTTTTCTACTTAAACACTTTTTTAAATACAACTCTTGTGGGATAACTTTGAACTGAGTGGATATTATGTGGCTCCAGCGCATTTTCCTGCTTTTCCTGGCACTTACAATTTTTGTTGTGCCGGGGTAAACATGCCGATGGCACCAGTCGCATGGTTTACCTTCACGACCAGCCCTGATGAGTTGAAAAGGAGACGCCGGGGATGCAGGGCATCTTGCAGATGTCTTGAGGAGAGCTAGGAGGAGGACATTTAAGCCGCTTCTTCCTACGGTTGTGATGGGAAATGTGAGGCACCTGGTTAATAAGATGGACGAGCTGGGAGCGCTGACAAGGACTCAGTGGGAATACCATGAGTGCAGTGTGATGTGTTTCACTGAGACATGGCTGCACGAACACATTCTGGACTCAAACAAAACTGTACCCAGCTTTCAGACGTTACCGGCCAACAGAAACCGTGAACATTTATGTAGCCCGGACAGTGAATTGTTAGCCATGAGCATGCGTCCATATCTACCAAGAGAGTTTACATGCACCATCGTCATCGCTGTTTACATTCCGCCGTCGGCTTATGCCGTCGCTGTGTGTGACATTATAACCGCAGTCACAGCCAGACAGCAAACAGACCATCCTAATGCATTTATGGCCATCTCTGGAGACTTCAACCACACCATTCTCAACCTTTCAACAGTTTGTGACCTGCCCCACTAGAGACAATAAAACCTTGGACTTAATGTATGCAAATGTCAAGGATTTGACAACCCTACTGCCCTTCCCTCATGTCCTCACTGACATATTTAACACCTCCCTGAGACAAGCCGCTGTGCCTTCATGCTACAAAACCTCAGCTATCATCCCAGTTCCAAAAAAACCCACAATTACTAGTATGAACGACTACAGACCTGTAGGACTCACATCCATAATAATGAAGTGCTTTGAAAGACTAATCAAGGACCACATCACATCTGCCCTCCACCCTTCACTGGACCGACTTCAGTTTGCCTACCACCCAAACCACTCCACTGAGGATGCCATATCCACTGCAGTTCACTTAAGCCTTGAACACATTCAGTCAGAGACTCCTGCAGCTCCACTGTAAAAACAACCGCTACAGGAAGTTCATTCCTACCTGCCATAACTCTGTCATGAGGAGACTCATTCTGTAACAGTAACAAGTTTTTTTCACAGTGCACAAGTTTTGCACAGTCATCATGTATATTTTTCTTATGTATATTTTCATATGTATATTTTTTCAACAACAGGTTTTTCCGGTCAATCATCACTTTTTTTTTCGCCAGGTATGTGAACGCACATGTGGAATTTGCTTCCGGTTATGCTTTGCTCTCTTGGTACAGACACCAAACATATATAGACACAGGCACAGTTAAAAAATCAAAACAGAGGACTTGACGGGTAACATAGACATAAACAAGAACAAAAACAAAAGCTATGTACATGTAAAAATAAAAAATGTATACATAAATATCTATGTGTACAGACAAGGAAGACTTCTTTTCTGTGACAGTGCAAGGATGAAATAATAACTAGAAAATTTCTAAAGAAATTTTGAGTGTGCCTGACTCTGGCCACGTCGCCCCCATACATTATTACTGACACTGTCATTTTAGACAGACAAGTTCAAATTAAGTGCCAATAACTGCTAAAATGGCCGTCGCTGGGCTTCTGCCTTCTGACTCTTATTTTGAAATAACCCCTCCCCCTCTCTTCCCTGTCTGTGTGTCAGTGTGAGTGTCTGAGTAATTTAGAGTGACAGGTGCACACGCGCGTGCTCACTCCCTCTCCCTCTGTCCCCTGAGGAGACACAAAAGCTTAAAAAAAAGGAGGGGGTAGTTGATCAGTTAACGTGTAGTGGGCCAAAACTATAACAGAGACAGCTTTAACAGTGTTATCACTGCGACCGCCTCGAATTTTCCTACATTTTGAGGGTAAAATTTAATTTCTGTAGCTTCACATTTGTGGCCATAATCGCAGTTTACAAATTTATTTTTCGACGACTTTTTTTTTCCACTCTAGTGATGACATCACGCACTCTAGCTCTCAAAAGTTCTCGCAATACACACCCATTAATTGTTTGGCATGGTTTTTGGCGATTTTTGGCAAAACCGTTTGCTGAAACTCTAAGAAACATGCTAATGTTAGCATTAGCATGTTACCGCTGATGTGCTAGCAATTACCATTAGCATGATAGCATTAGCATGTTATCCTTAGCATGTTAGCGCTGATGCGCTAGCAACATTAACATGTTGGCAATTAACATTAGCATGTTAACATTATCATGTTAGCAATTAACATGTATTTAATTCCTAGTGGCTAATGTTATTTAGCAGTAATTTTAACATTGGTCGCTAATGTTAGCAAATAGCATGTCTTTACAGCTAGCGCTAACCCGCTAGCTGCTCTGCTGTCTCTGTCTGCCATTTTAGACAGACAAGTTCAAATTAAGTGCCAAGAACTACTAAAATGGCTGCCGCTAGGCTTCTGCCCGCGGGCCCCTCTCCCCTCTCCTCCTTCAAGCAGGTTGAGGTTGCCAAGCAATCAGGACCTAATCAACAGCAGCTAATATGCACCTGTTAAAATGTCAGTTACAAATCCTGACAGAAACTAAGGGAAAATGCTGAGACCTCCTCTCGAAGAGGAAGGATTTCTGACCAAACCGTATTTCCAATCATTGAACCGACATAACTGGGAGCATCGTGTGCCCTTCCTGATCGTCTACATAGTCGTTTTGTGTCGATAAATGAAGAAATGTTCCCCTTAGGAGCAAGAGAGAGAAACGTTACTTCTGCCTTCCTCCAGAAAATTTACCGCTTTTTTAACATGGGAGTATATGAGGCTGAGGATGGGAGTTGCTGCCGCATATTTGCGTGTCACGCCAAAACTATATATCTGACAGCTTCAAATTTTCCTACGTTTCTAGCTATAAATGATTTCTGTAGTTTCACATTTGTGGCCACAGTCGCAGTTAACAAATGTATTTTTCGCCGACTTTTTCTTTCCCTGTCCACTCTAGCGATGACATCACTCACTCTACCTCTGGAAAGTTCTCGGAACACACACCCATTCATTTTTTGGTGTGGTTTTTGGCGATTAGAAAAAAAAAAAACTCTTAGAAAAGTCATAGCACACCATTCCCGGCCGAGCCGATCGTTTTGATACCGGTTTTGTGTGTGTGCGACAAAAACTCTGGAAGGAGAAGCAAACCAGAAAAACGATGAAAGAAACGGAAGACGTACTAGAAAACTGCATTTCCTGCGGAAAGTGCGGTGTGGGTGCCCTCTGCTGCCGCCGGCCCCAGAGGCCCACCTGCTGCCCTTTTTCTGCATCTCTTTTCCCTGTCTCTTTCACTCTCTCTCCCCTTCACATTCCTGTCGCTCTTCAGCTGTCTCTATGCTATAAAGCTTGAAAAGGCCATAAAAGATATATCTTAAAAATGCTGAAATTAGTTGAAAAGAGTAGAATAGTATGAAGTGATACAATGTTGTGTAACACTGTAGAAATTTTGATGAAAAGGTAGAATTGTAGAGAGTAATAGTAATAGTACAAGATCTTGGTGAACTGTGTAGTTTGACTGAACTAGTAGAAGGAGAGGTAGTTTTAAATTGTAGGTCTGTATATAGATTTGAAGTTTGTATAATGTTACTGTGTGTGTGTGTGTGTGTGTGTGTGTGTGTGCGTGCATGCTTGTGTATGTAGAAATGTTCTAAATGAGTTGAATCTAAAAAAAAAGTTGAATACAAGTTTAATAGTACAAGATCTGTTGAAATGTGTAGTTCGAATGGAGTCTGTAGTAAAGGAGAAGTAGTTTAAATTGTAGGTCTGCAAAAAGATTTGAAGTTTGTATGATGTATTTGTATTTTAATCTGTAGTAAAGGAGAAGTAGTTTAAATTGTAGGTCTGTAGAAAGATTTGAAGTTTGTATGATGTATTTGTGTTTTAATCTGTAGTAAAGGAGGAGTAGTTTAAATTGTAGGTCTGGAGAAAGATTTGAAGTTTGTATGATGTAGTTGTATTTTGCGGTCTGCATGTCGAAGTGTCCTTGGGCAAGACACTGAACCCCAAATTGCTCCCGAAGGCTGTGCCATCGGTGTGTGAATGTGTATGAATGGTTAGATCCGCAAACTGATGAGCAGTTGGCACCTTGCATGGTAGCCAATGCCACCAGTGTGTGAATGGGGTGAATGAGATATGTAGTGTAGAGCGCTTTGAGTGGTCGGAAGACTAGAAAGGTGCTATATAAGTACAGTCCATTTACCATTACCATTTAAAGGAGAAGTAGTCTAAATTGTAGGTCTGTAGAAAGATTTGAAGTTTGTATGATGTATTTGTATTTTAATCTGTAGTAGTAGGATAAGTAGTTTAAAGTGTAGAAGGATTGTAGAAGGGTAGTGTAGAAGTAAAATGAGCTGAATGTCGTGATATATTTTTTATTTCTGTAGTACAAAATTTGTGGAAGTAGGTGAGAGCTGTTAAGAGTTTTAAGTCTTTTATTTTGAAGGGAGTCTTATTTTGAAGGTAGTCTTTTGTCTTATGTGTGTCAATCTGTGTCTGTGTCCCCTGCCTCTCTGACTGTATGTATGTGTGTGTGTGTGTGTGTGTGTCTGTGTGTGTGTATCTGTGTTATTGTCTGTCTGTGTGTGTGTGTGTGTGTGTGTGTGTGTGTGTGTGTGTGTGCAAAGATGATGCACTAGCAGTTACCATTAGCATGTTAGCGCTGATGTGCTAGCTGTTAACATTGGCATGGTAAGTGGAGAGAAAATGCTGAGACCACCCCTTGATTAGGAGGGATCTCTGGCCAAACCGTATTTCCAATCATTGAACCGACATCAGTGGGAGCATCCTGTGCCCTTCCTGAACGTCTACATATTTGTTTTGTGTCGATAAGTGAAGAAATGTGCCCTTGAGAGCAATTCAGAGAAAGGTTACTTCTGCTTTCCTCCAGAAAATTTCCCGCCTTTTTAACATGGCAGTCTATGGGCTGTGGATGGGGGGTTGCTGCTGCATCTTTGCGTCTCCCGCCAAAACGATATATCTGACAGTTCTAGCAGGCGAATGTGAGTGAGACAACAACTTTTCCTACATTTCTATGTACAAATCGTGTCTGTAGTGGGGCATTTGAGGCCACGATAGTCGAATACGTTTTATTTTTTCACAGATTTTCGTCCTGCTCCTCACTCTAGCTGATGATGTCATCCACTGTAGCACAAACATTCCGCCACATACACACCCATTATAAACCCAGAAATTTGACTTAAAACCTGCTCAACTTTAAGGCTTGATAGTTAACGGTAAGCGGTAAAAGCTGTCGATGAGTGTAGTGAATCCCTGAAGAGAAGGCAAGCATACCTACGTTTTAAAGTTTAAATGAAGTCTCTCGGTGAAAGTATGCCAGAGCAGTTCATTGTTGAAAATGTCTGTTGAAATATTTTTTTTCCGGGCCTCCCCAGTCATTCCTTATTCCTTACCTTAAATAAATTCGCGAAAAACTCGCAAATCTCTTAGAAAAGTAATAGCACGGGATTCGGGATCAAGACGCACATTTTGATATATAATTTGTTGGGGTCCTCTCATCGCACAACACTACAGTTAAATACACAGTATCTAGACTCAGGTGCATATCAGTCTTTAGTCAAAGATACAGTATGATCTGTGAATATAGGCAAAAAGCAGTACCTCCTCCTCACACCAGTCATAAACCTTCCACTGAGAAACATGTCTGGCTCTGTGTCTCTTCCACAGCTCCAGGAACAGAGTGGCTGAAAATATATAGACAACCAGTTAAACAGGTACTCCAGATCACAATGGATCCAATAATAGTAGATTGCATTAGAAATCAGAGGAAATCACATTAGATCACAAATCAGATTAGATCAGGTCTGACACTCACCCCAGATTGCCATGAACATAGCAAAAGCCATGGTGCCCTCATTGTCAAACAGATGGCTGACCTGTGTGGATACACAAACAAATGCATCCCACCAAAAGGGAAAATCATTGGTAACACACAAACACAGATAGACAGCAGGACCAATTTCCATAAAACCACAAATATGCTCAAATATCACTCAAATATAATTAATATTAGCTGGTAAATCCCTTGTTACTCAGTTATTCAGAAATATTTTTGCTGCTTTGTGGAAAAGCAAGCCAAGTGCTTCCGCTTGGTGGAAATGCTGGTCTCTGTAAATAATATTATAAAGAGTATGATCTAGACCTGCTCTGTATGAAAAGTGTCATGAGATAACTTTTGTTATAATTTGGTGGTATGTAAGTAGAGCTGAATTAAATTGAATTAAAAATAGTATTACATTGAACAAGCGATTTAGTCTTCACCATAAATGTGACAAATTCAGTTTGAAAACATGTATGAATCTCACATCCAACCTCTGTGTGGATCATCTTAGTACATGGTAAAAGTTAAGTTAGGTAAGGCCTGATTTTTTTTAACTGCAGTGGTGCGCAGCCATTCTAGTCAATGTTTTAAACCACATCTGCTCCGCCGTGGTCCGGTTCAAAAGCATCCCAGAAGCGTTATATTTGTTCTATATGTTCTATTTTTGACAGACACTGCCAGCAGCCTGCATCAATTTACACAGAGTTGGTCAAAGTCTGTCGGACTACATTCCACTTCTGAAACGCTCCCAAAGTTTCTCACTACCCTCGTAGGCAGGGCCATGCAAGAGACCTTTGGAGGCGCAGGTGCTCAAAGCACAAACGAATACTGCTGTAATGTGCTTATAAAGGCCCCCACTTGCAAACCATCTCAATGTAACACAAACCATCTGTGGTACAGTGAGAGCATGGCTTCGCGCTGTCTGGTGCTGTATTTTTGGATCCAGCAGCCTACATAATGCCTAAATGCTTGCCTGAGGATTAGGGCTTCCTCATCCAGTACATCGTTCAAAAAAGGGCAAGCCACTAAGTGTTTACAGTGGTCCCTCGTTTATCGTGGGGGATACGTTCTAAAAATAACCCGCAATAAACGAAATCTGCGAAGTAAGTTTTACAATTATTATACATATTTTAAGGCCGTAAAACCCCTAACCACACACTTTTATACACCTTTTTACACGCATTTTGTACAGTACTCCCTTAAACAGGACGCAGAACACATGTGCGGTTCTCCCTTAGCCAATTTAGGACGCAGAACACAATGCGCGTTCATACTGTACAGTACGCTGTAAAAAAAAAAAAAAGCATGCAAAATTACACTGAAAAAATCTGCGAAACAGCGAGTCCGCGAAAAGTGAACCGCGTTATAGCTAAGGAACGACTGTATTTCGAATATGCAAAGCAAAATAAAAATAAAAGGCAAAACATTTAAACATAGAAATACATATTCAAAAAGGACAGTGCTTCAACTCCATGGTAAACCTGTTCCATAGTCTCACCCCACTAACTGAAATACAAAAACCCCTCCTCTTTGTCCGAAAGTTAGATATGTTTATTTTTCCTCTTAATTATAACTCCACTCCATGCATAATAAATAATTTCTGTATATTTAATGGTAAAATATTATTTTTAGCTTTAAACATTATTTGAGCAGTCTGATACTCTACAATGTCTGTAAATTTTAGTAATTTGGACTGTAGAAATAAGGGGTTTGTGTGTTCCTGATAGCCAACGTTGTGTATGATTTGTATTGCTTTTTTGAATGGTGGTTAGTGGCTGTAGTGATGTTTTATAGTTGTTGCCCCAAACCACAGCACAGTATTGAAAGTATGGTGAGAGTAGGGGACAGTAAAGAGTGTGCAGTGATTTCTGATCCAAAAACGTTTCTGCTTTGTTTATTATTGCACTGCTTCTTGAGACTTTGGTCTGTACATTTGTTAAGTGATTTCCAATTGATTCTGTTATCTATGATTACCCCCAAAAATGTAATTTTTCTATTTTAACTCCCCTTAATGGTATTAATACCTCTGTATTCAATGGACAATTACCAAATACCATTACTTTTGTTTTGCTCAGATTTAAAGATAACCTATTTCTGTCTAACCATATTTTTAGTTTGTTCATTTCTGTAGTAATGTCCTTTTGTAATTTTTGTAAGTTTCCCCCAGAACAGAAAATATTTGTGTCATCAGCAAACAACACAAAATGAAACACTTTAGGGATTTTGCATACACAAAATAAAAAACTTGGGGCCCAACACCGCCCCCTGTGGGACACCACAAGCAATGTCCAAACAAGAAGAGACACAATCACCCAATTTCACAAACTGCTGTCTCCCACTTAAATAACTGTTCACCCAAACCAGCACTATTCCCCTGATGCCATATCTTTCCAGTTTTTTGATTAATATTTCATGGTTAATTGTGTCAAAAGCCTTTTTTAAAATCAATAAATACTCAGCATATTGCTTACGCCCTATCGCATTTGTGATTTCTTCTAATGCCTCTTTTATTGCCAATGATGTTGATCTTTTTGACCTAGACCCATACTGATTCTCAGCAAGAATTTTGTATTTTTCTAAAAACATGTCCAACATCTTATGTTGAAGAGTTTTTCCCAGTATTTTTGAAAATTGTGGGAGCAAGGAGACAGGTCTATACTGTAGTTTGTAAAATGATGCTTGTTTCCAGCCTTGAACAGACGTATGACTTTAGGTATTTTCATTTCATTTGGAAATTAACCAGTTTGAAATGTTAAATTACAGATGTATGTGAATGGCTCAACAATGCCCTCAATGACCTTTTTTATTAGTACCCTATTGATATCATTGAAGTCAATGGACTGTTTGTGCTTACATTTTTTGACAATATTCAAGATTTCATTTTTATCCACTGCTTGTAGAAACATCAACAAGGATTTCTCTCTAATAGCTGTTCATCAAATGTCCCTGAATCAGGGATTTTTCTCGCAAGCTCAGGTCCAATACTTACAAAGTATTTGTTGAAACTATTAGCAACATCTGTCATGTTATAATTTTCTATCCTTATCAGTGAAATACTTAGACTATTGTATTTAGATCCATCTGTTATAATATTGTTTAGTATTGTAGCGGGTCAACTACAAAGTATGCTGGGGTGCCAGTCAAATAAAACATAAAACAAAACAAAAATAACCAGGCAGATTAACACAGCAATAATAAAGCAATCAACACACCAGCAAGGTGATTTTCAGAATGTGTACCGTATTTTCCGCACTATAAGGCGCACCTAAAATCTTTCAATTTTCTCAAAAGCCAACAGTGTGCCTTATAATCCGATGCGCCTTATATATAAATCAATATTGGTTAATCATGGCTACCATAGTCAGGGGGCGTTGCTGAAGTAACCATAGACATATATAGTAGACGCAGCATTGAGCGCTGAATCGTACGTCGCCGCCATTTTGGATGTGGCAAAGTAGAGCGCAACCCTTTCCTTGTATTAGTGTACGGGCAGATCTGCCACATCCAAGATAGCGGACGCGTTAACGTATCGCAGCAACGGACCAACCTGCTCAATGAGGCGTCTAGGTATATAGGTCTATGGAAGTAACAGCGGTAAGAACGGTAAAGAGGAATTCCAGTCCAACACCATTTGTGTCGCAAAAATACTACGTCACTGACATTACCTCGGGAAAAATAATAAAACAGCTGTTTATTTATTTTGGGAGTGAACGGAGTTGTCACGCTGGTTTGTATTCTATTAATAAAGTTTGACTGACTTATCTGACTGTTTTCTTGACATTCCCTTTAGCGCAGCTCCATCTAGTGGATGCATAACGCAACCCCAGCCACTACTGTAGCTTCTATTCTATGCGCCTTATAATGCGGTGCGCCCTATATATGAAAACATGTTTAAAATAGGCCATTCATTCAAGGTGCGCCTTATAATCCGATGTGTCTTATAGTGCAGAAAATACGGTATATTTTTTTTCAATGCCTGAGTAACCAAACAAAAGAGTTCAGTTCATTCCTTGCTAGGGAACTGTCCGTTCCAGGATTTTGCAAATCCCACAGTCAAGTCCAGGGCATGCGCAAACACAAAACAAAAAGTCCGCTCCAGGTTTTACCACGGACACCCACACAAAATAAGGAAATAACTCAAAATAAACCAGCGTCTCTCGTCGCGGTGCAGTACACAAAACAAAAAAAAGTACAACGGGTACTCACTGTACCGAAGTGTTTAAAGTAAATATGTCGGTCTGTCAGTCGGTCGGTCTTCTCCACCGGAACCGGCACCTCCTGACGCTTGAAATAGCTGATCCCAATGAAAGAAATACACAATCCAATCAGTGGGACGCATATATACAACGGGGACTTAACCGCGCGCTTAACGACGCGATCGCACTCTTTCCGTCACAACTCCCTGTGGTTTCTCCTCTTCCTACCTCCGTTCACCGGTGACTTGCACCTATCCTAAATACTCTTTCTGGAGGACGGATTCAAACTGCGCGGGATGCGGTGGTTTACTTCCATTGGAGTAGGCGCTGACTGTGGGTGGATGACGGAGGACGCCATGGATGGAGGGGTGTTTTAATGAAAAGGGTGTGTAGCAATGTGATTCTGACTGTGCAGCGCTACAATATTTTCCAAATTCCTTTAATGTTATTTCTATTATCATCTTATATCCTTCTATAGTAATTTTTCTTATTTGCCCATATATTATTAGTTAACGTATTCTTATATTATTTATATTTACATTCTCTTTAGTTCTGTCTTACGAACTCTCAATAAAATGTTTTCTTCTTTTTGCAGGCATTTTGTAGGCCTTTAGTAATCCATGGGCAATTTCTATATGCTAGTTTCCTATTCTATTGTGTTTATTGGGATTTAATAAATCAATATTAAAATCCCCACACATGAAAATAGTTTTATTCCCTATTTTTGAAAATACACTTTCCATCCACTAACTGAAGATATCTACGCTTGAACCCGGCGTTCTGTAAATACAGGTAACAATAACATTTTTATTTTTCTCCATGCAGATTTCAATTGTTAATGTAATTGCTGTCCGGATCTCTATCCTGTTCCAAATCCATGATGTTGTGATCAGTGTGTTCAAAGTCATCTAGTTCCAGTTGTTGATATTCACCTAATCTTTGTGTTACGGCCATATATATTCCCTGGATGTAATGTGATTTCTGTCCTTGTCTGTCATGGTTGTGTTCTGAATTGTTAACTTAGAGTCCAGTGCAGTTCAGTTCAGTCCAGATCATGGCGATCATTGTTTCAGCAGCTGTAGTGTAGTCCGTGAAGGTAATTGGAATTTATCACGTTCGGCAATATATAAACTACCTTTCTGGGTTCGGGAGGCAGACACGGTCAACACCTTTAAGAATAGACTTAACACTTTCCTTTTTGATAAAGCCTATAGTTAGGGCTGGCTCAGGTCATCCCTTAGTTATGCTGCCATAGGATTAGACTGCCGGGGGACCCCGCCTAGGGTTATGCGTAGCCAGGCACGGTATTGGTTGAAGATGCACACATCTCCCTTACCGAAATATATATCTCTCTCTCTCTCTCTCTCTCTGTTGTTTGTGTTGATTTGTCCTGTACACGTGACATCCATTGCACGTCTGTCCATCCTGGGAGAGGGCTCTCTCCTCTGTGGCTCTTCCTGAGGTTTCTTCCACGTTTTTTTTTCCCTGTTAAAAGGGTTTTTGTGGGCAAGTTTTTCCTCACTCGAACCGAGGGTCTAAGGACAGAGGGTGTCACTCCCTGTACAGATTGTAAAGCCCTCTGAGGCAAATGTACTTTGTGACTTTGGGCTATACAAATAAAATTGATTTGATTTGATAAACAGTATGTGTGTCTTGTCTTTTGCATGTCTCGCATACCTCCCTTAGGGGCCTCTGATTTACTGAGGCTGGCAGGGAGAGACAATTATAAATTAGTAGTACAAGGACAGGAGAGACAGGCTAGAGGAGTACCATGTGGATATAAAATATAGTGCTCATTACATTTTTGAACAGTGTATAAGAACCTATTGGTAGTGCTCCTCAGGGAGCCTTTTCTCTGTAACCCTCTTGTGTGTTGCACTGTTAAACACTCCTTGTACAACAATAATAAATTCATCTTAAACTTTGATACTTGGAATCCAGTCCTCCTTATTCAAGGATTCTTCTTTAAAAGAAGAAAGGTCCGCGATGCTGCTCTCCAGAAAGGTTATTCGCTTTTCTTTCTTGGCATTTAGCAGCCGCAGAGCCTTCACTTCCTCAATCAGATTCTGTAAGCTATTCTGCAGCAGCCGAACAGCAGTGACTTCCTCCGTTATAAAGTTGAGTGATTTTTAAATATCACCAGCTTGCTCTGCCGTCGGATTTTTCTTTAGTCTCATGTCGGCAGTTTTGTGTTAATAAACAACACGTGAACTCAACAAACAAACAAAAAACTTCAAAGTTGAAACATCAAACTCACGGCTAGCATCAGCTAGCGGTTAGCTAAGTGACGCAGCCTGTCCATGTTGCCAGTGCAAATCCTCTTACAGGCTGACTGTGACTGTGTGTGCCAGAGAGTGTGAGACAGGTACTCTTGATTTTTTTGGAACACTATATGAATAGGGAACAAGTGAAAGGCAGTGAGGGCACGTCTACGTGGGCTGACCGAGGGTAGATCTAAATTATTATTTTGGGCCACACAGACAGCCTTTAACACACACACTTACAAAAAAACTAACAAACAAACAAAAACACAAAAAGGGCACTTTGGGCATCATGGGCCAGTTGGTGAAGCACCCCCGCCCCCCCATTTGCACTTTTGTAGCTACACACTTTCTCACACACTTGGAAACAGAAGGTGATGCACACAGGTAACATTTGGTTGCAATCTACAGCTTTGCCAGACATCACTAAGTCCTACACACTAAACCATTGGCATTTAGACAGCTTAATGTAACCTTAGTTAGAGCTAGCTTGTCTGTTATAATAAATTAAGTGTAGGATGGATGAAGTCCTGAATTACATTCACAGTCTAATGTGAACTGCCAGCAACTGATTAAAGAGATCCAGTGAACAAGGTAAAGATTAGATGAGCTTACCTTAGCGTATGTGCATGTGTCTGCCAGCTGCCACACTTTACACCTCTTATCACATCGAGGACACATGATGATGCTGGACTGACAGACTTCCTTACTGAGGACACACATGAAAACAAAAATTAAAGGGTTAATGGGAATCAAATCAAATCAACCATGTTATGTTGCTGGTTCAACTGCTGTTTTTCTGCACAAACATGATTAACAGGAAGAGCTGGCTTCTCATTATTCTCCTGAGTTCCAATGTAATTCTGGCTTATTAAATGAAGATTTGTTAATGAGGCAGTCAGGACAGAATAGGCCTCATGTATAACCTATTATCATACGATCAGATTCTTGAGATTGTTCTTATGTAGGATGTGGAGTGAATTCAGACATCTGAAAATCAATTTTTTGATATTGCTACCATTAGAGGTCTCCAAAGTCGTCTTCTTCTCCTTTCGGCCTTTCCCTACAGGGGTCGCCACAGCGAATCAGTTGCCTCCATCTAACCCTGTCTTTTGCATCCTCTTTAACAACTACCTTCATGTCCTCTTTCACTGCATCCATAAACTTCCTCTTTGGTCTTCCTCTAGGCCTCCTGTCTGGCAGTTCAAAACTCAGCATCCTTCTACCAATATATTCACTATCTCTCCTCTGGACATGTCCGAACCATCTCAGTCTGGCCTCTCTGACTTTATCTCCAAAATCTCTAACGTGCTGTCCCTCTGATGTACTCATTCCTGATCCTATCCATCTTGGTCACTCCCAAAGAGAACCTCAGCATCTTCATCTCTGCTACCTCTAGCTCTGCCTCCTGTCTTTTTTCTCAGTGGCACTGTCTCTAGACCAAACAACATCGCTGGTCTCACCACAGTTTTGTACACTTTTCCTTTCATTTTAGCTGAAGCTCTCCTATCACACCTGACACTTTTCTCCACCCGTTCCAACCTGCCTGCACACGCTTTTACACCTCTTTTCCACACTCTCCATTGCTCTGGACTGTTGACCCTAAATACTTAAAATCCTCCACCTCTTCTCTCTGTAACCTCACTCTTCAACTTGGGTCCCTCTAATTCACACACATGTACTCTGTCTTGCTGCAGCTAACCTTCATGCCTCTCCTTTCCAGGGCGAACCTCCACCTCTCTAGCTTCTCCTCCACCTGTTCCCTGCTCTCACTACAGATCACAATGTCATCTGCAAACATCATAGTCCATGGAGATCCCTGTCTAACCTCGTCTGTCAGCCTGTCCATCACCATAGCGAACAAGAAGGGGCTCAGAGCTGATCCCTGATGCAGTCCCACCTCCACCTTGAACTCCTCTGTCACACCTACAGCACACCTCACCACTGTCTTACAGCCCTCATACATGTCCTGCACCGCTCTAAGATACTTCTCTGTCACTCCAGACTTCTTCATACAATACCACAGCTCCTCTCTGGGCAACCTGTCACAAGCTTTCTCCAGATCTACAAAGACACAGTGCAGCTCCCTCTGAACTTCTCTGTACTTCTCTATCAACATCCTCAAAGCAAATACTGCCTCTGTAGTACTCTTTTTTGGCATGAAACCATACTGCTGCTCACAAATGCTCACTTCTGCCCTTAGTCTAGCTTCTACTACTCTTTCCCATAACTTCATTGTATGGCTCCTTCCTGGTCCACAACAGTCAGCTCTTCTGCTCTTCATTCTCTCTCATTTTCCTCATTCATCAACTCTTCAAAGTACTCTTTCCATCTTCCCATAACACTACTGGCACCTGTCAGTACACTTCCATCCCTATGCTTAATCATCCTAGACTGCTGCACGTCCTTCCCATCTCTGTCTCTCTGCCTTGCCAACCTGTATAGATCAGTCTCTCCCCTCCTTACTGTCCAACCTAGCATACAAGTCATCGTAAGCCCCTTGTTTGGCCTTTGCTACTTCAACTCTCACCTTATGCTGCATCTCCCTGTACTCAGGTCTACTCTCTTCAGTCCTCTCAGTGTCCTACTTCTTCTTTGCTAACCTCTTTCTCCGTACACACTCCTTCACCTCCTCATTCCACCACCAAGTCTCCTTATCTACTTTCCTTCCAGATGACACACCAAGTACACTCCTACCTGTCTCCCTGATCACATTAGCTGTAGTTGTCCAGTCGTTTGAAAGCACCTCCTGACCACCCAGAGCCTGTCTCAACTCCTTCCTAAAGTCATGCAACACTTCCTTTTTCAGCTTCCATCATTTCGTCCTCTGCTTTGCCTTTGCCCTCTTCATCTTCCTCACCACCAGCGTCATCCTACACACCACCATCCTATGCTGTCTGGCTACACTCTCACCTACCACCACTTTGCAGTCACTGATCTCCTTCAGATTATACCGTCTACACAAGATGTAGTCTACCTGTGTGCTCCTACCTCCACTCTTATAGGTAATCCCTATGTTCCTGCCTCTTCTGAAAGAAGGTATTCACTCCAGCCATTTTCCATCCTTTTTGCAAAATCTCTACCTTTTCCTGTCATAGTTCAACATTCAAAGTCCCTACTCTCAGTCCTAGACTCTTGGCTTTCCTCTTCTCCCTCTTCCTATGAACACACCTTACTCCTCTTCTTCTTCGACAGTAGTCCAATTTCCACCGGCACCCTGTAGGTGAACAGCACCGATGGCGGTCGTTGTTAACCTGGGCCTTGACCGATCAGGTATGGAAGTCATAGATTTGATTGGGACCGGCACAATAAGACACTGGGTTGTGCCCCCTTGTGGCTACATTAGAGGTCTCCAAAGTCATACATTCAAATTCTAAACAGTTGGGGAGGGACTTTATAAATATAATTATATTAATGAAAAAGTATTAGACCATTTAACACATAATAATACTTGTATAACTCACATGAGAGGATTAGTGTTGAAAAAGGCAAGTCCATACAAGAACACTACAACACCCAGTGCAGCAGCAGGAATGAGCAGCTTGGTGTACCAACCCAACCAAAGGTAGTACAGTGCCACTTTCTCTCCAAAGTAACACCTGTAGGGAGGAAACATACAGTATCTCACAAAAGTGAGTACACCCCTCACATTCCGCAAATATTCCATTATATCTTTTCATGGGACAACAATGAAGAAATTATACTTTGATACAATGTAAAGTAGTCAGTGTACAGCTTGTATAACAGTGTACATTTGCTGTCCCCTCAAAATATCTCAACACACAGCCATTAATGTTTAAATCGCTGGCAACAAAAGTGAGTACACCCCTAAGTGAAAATGTCCAAATTGGGCCCACAGTGTCAATATGTTGTATGGCCACTCTTGGGCATGGAGTTCACCAGAGCTTCACAGGTTGCCACTGGAATCCTCTTCCACTCCTCCATGACGACATCACAGAGCTGGTGCATATTAGAGACATTGCGCTCCTCCACCTTCCTTTGAGGATATCCCACAGATGCTCAATAGGGTATAGGTTTGGAGACATGCTTGGCCAGTCCATCACCTTTACTCTCAGCTTCTTTAGCAAGGCAGTGGTCGTCTTGGGTGTGTGTTTGGGGTTGTTATCATGTTGGAATACTGCCCTGCGGCCCAGTTTCTGAAGGGAGGGACCATGGTCTGTTTCAGTATGTCACAGTATATGTTGAAATTCATGGTTGCCTCAATGAATTGTAACTCCCCAGTGCCGGCAGCACTCATGAAGCCCCAGACCGTGACACTCCCACCACCATGCTTGACTGTAAGCCAGACACAGGCAAGACACCATCTGAAACAAGTTTATCTTGGTCTTATCAGACCACAGGACATGGTTCCAGCAATCTCTGTCATTAGTCTGCTTGTCTTCAGCAAACTGTTTGCGGGCTTTCTTGCACATCATCTTTAGAAGAGGCTTCATTCTGGGACGACAGCCATGCAGACCAATCTAATGCAATGTGCAGGGTATGGTCGAGCACAGGCTGACCCCCCACCCCTTCAACCTCTGCAGCAATGCTGGTAGCACTCATACGTCTGTTTTCCAAAGACAACCTCTGGATATGATGCTGAGCATGTGCACTCAACTTCTTTGGTCAACCATGGCAGGGCCTGTTCTGAATGGAACCTGTCCTGTTAAACCGTTGTATGGTCTTGGCCACCATGCTGCAGCTCAGTTTTAGGGTGCAATCTTCTTTTTCTGATCCTCAGAGAGTTCTTTGCCATGAGGTACCATGTTGAACTTCCAGTGAACAGTATGATAGAGTGTGAGAGCGATAACACCAAATTTAACACACCTGCTCCCTATTCACATCTAAGACCTTGTAACACTAATGAGTCACATGACACCGGGGAGGGAAAATGGCTAATTGGGCCCAATTTGGACATTTTCACTTAGAGGTGTACTCACTTTTGTTGCCAACGGTTTGGTAGGCAATCAGTTGGTAGGCAGACCCTAACACCTGATTGGTTACCCTGCGCATCAAGTCAAGGCAAATTAATTCCAGATAATGGATTGATGCACAGCTAGTGAACACATTGTAATACACTGGGTGGAGCTATTCACCTCTACGTTGGTTTAGAGGGTTAGGGTTATTAACCCTCTGAGGACGGATTGGGCAGATCCTAAAAGTCTTAAGTTTTACATATCTGTGAATAATAAGAGACAGCAGGCAGCGTAGAACAGAGTGCAAGGGGGCAGAGAGCACACAGTGACAGAGGGCCCAACGTGACTGCAAAGTGACAAAATAACTTTGCTTAGTGGCATGCCTGAGGAAAATGGGGCAAAAACACATTGGACCTTTTCTATTGAAAGGGCATTATTTTATTGTTCCTCACATATTTGGTTGAAAAACTACATATATATGTCAGGCAAATGGATTGAAAAATAATATTTTTTATTCAAAAACCATTCACTATTACTGTTTGAGGTGTGATTTTGAGTTAAAAAAATGACAAAAATCTACTTCTTGTTTGAAATTCTTTAGTGTATTGTAGATTTTTCACTTCTTCTACTTCCTTTATAAGGACATTACATTCATGCTTATGATAGCCTAGGTTCTTCTGAATCCACAGATACACGGTGTTCCATATATATTAAGTATTGTTTATAAGCCCAAATGTTAAAGAAATAAAAACAAGCTAAAAATGGCTTGCAAATGGTTAGCAATTAACATGTATTCTTAGTGGCTAAAAATTAATGGCTAGCACTGACGTGCTAGCAATTAACATTAGCATGTTAGGTGACGCGCTAGCAATTAACATTAGCATGTAAGCATTAACATGTTAGCAATTAACATGTATTTAATTCTTGGTGGCTAATATTAATTAACATAAACATGTTAGCATGAGCAGGTTAACATTAGCAGGTTAGCATTGGCATGTATTTAATACTTAGTGGCTAATGCTAATTGCTAGCGCTGACGCGCATGTTAGCATTGGCATGTGAGCAATTGGTGTACTTAGCCACTCAGCTACCATTAGACTGGTATGCCATAAGGCGTATTTATAATATATAAAACGTCCCGCTAATATAAAATTAGAAATACAATATCTAAACGACGATAACTGTTTTTAGGATTATTTAAGATTAATTAATTAATTAATTTAATACATAAATAAGCTGGCGTCTTAAATAGGTGAAAATTCAAATAGCTGGCTAGTATGGTAAATTGGTGTATTTTAAGACAGATGACACAGGACATGTTTTGAGTGTGAGCGAAATGTTTCTGTCCAAGCAGAAGAAATGTGAGCACAAGCATGTGATGTTTTGAGTCCAAGCACAGATTTTGAAAGAAAGCAGCAGAAATCTGAGCGCGAGCACAAAATCTGAGCACGAGAAGGAGGAGAAATGCTCTCAATCTGAAAATGTGCCTCTTGAATAAAGATAGGATAATTCTTCCATAAAATGGCTGCTGCTGGGCTTCTGCCTGCTGGCTTTTGCCCTCCCCCCTCTCCTCCTTCAGGCAGGACCAACAGCCAATCAGCAGAGCAGTTACTGCACCTGTTGTCAGTTGGAATGTCGGTTGGGAACGCTGACAGAGACAGAGAGAAAACGCTGAGACCATCCCTCGAAGAGGAAGGATCTCTGGCCAAACCGTATTTCCAATCATTGAACCGGCTTAACTTGCTGCATGCTGAGCCCTTCCTGAACGTCTACATAGTTGTTTTGTGTCGATAAATGAAGAAATGTGCCCTTTACAGCTCTTCAGAGAAACATTACTTCTGCTTTCCTCCAGAAAATTTCCCGCCTTTTTAACATGGCAGTCAATGAGGCTGTGGATAGGGGTTGCTGCCGCTTCTTTGCGTCTCCCACCAAAATGATATGTCTGACAGTTTTAGCAGGCGAATGTGAGTGAGACAACAACTTTTCCTACGTTTCTATGTATAAATCATGTCTGTAGTGGGGCATTTGAGGCCACGGTAGTCGAATACGTTTTATTTTTTCATTGATTTTTCTCTCTCCTCCTCACTCTAGCTGATGATGTCATCCACTGTAGCCCAAACATTCCACCACATACACACCCATTATATACTAAAAACTTGCTCAACTTTAAGCCTTCATAGTTTAAAAATGGTAAAAGATGTCGATGAGTGTAGTGAATCCCTGAAGAGAAGGCAAGCGTACCTACATTTTAAAGTTCAAATGAAGTCTCTCAGTGAAAGTATGGCAGAGCAATTCATTGTTGAAAATGTCTGTTGAATTGTTTTGTTTTTTCGGGCCTTTCCCATTTATTCCCTATGTGAAATTTTTCACAGATCTCTTATAAAAGTAATAGCACGGGATTCGGCATCAAGACGCATGTTTTGATATATAATTTGTTGGGGTCCTCTCACCGCTGCGGGCCGCATTAAATGACAAAAAAGGGCGGAAAATGAATAATAAAAAGAAACACGCAGAAGAACAATAGTTGACAAAGAATAAGACAAAGAAACACGCAGAAGAACAATAGTTGACGAGTGTCGTGCTGACGCGCTAGCAATTAACTTAGCATGTTAGCAAGTAGCATGTATTTTAGTGGCTAATTTGCACTAATGTTAACATTGCCCGCTAATGTAACCAATTAACATGTACTAACGCACTAGCTGCTATGCTGTCTCTGTCTGTCATTTTACACAGACAAATTCAAATTAAGTGCCAATAACTGCTAAAATGACCGCCGCTGGCTTCTGCCTTCTGTTCTGCCTGCCTTTTGGAAATAGACCATCCCCCCTCTCCTCCTTCAGGCAGGACCAACTGCCAATTAGCAAAGCAGTTACTGCACCTAGAATGTCAGTTGGAAAGACTGATGCGCTAGCAATTACATGTTTACATTAGCATGTTAGCAATTAGCATGTATTTAATTCTTAGTGGCTAATAGTAATTGCTAGTGCTGATGTGCTAGCAATTAGCATTAGCAGGTTAACATTAACATGTTAGCAATTACCATGTATTTAATTCTTAGTGGCTAACATTAGCATGTTAACACTGGCATTTTAACAATTAACATGTCTTTAATTGTTAGTGGCTAATACTAATTGCTAGTGTTGACACGCTAGCAATTAGCACTAGCATGTTAACATTAGCATGTTAGGATCACCATATTAACATTAGCATGTATTATTAATGACTAAAAATTAATGGCTAGCACTGACGTGTAAGCAATTAACATTAGCATGTTAACCTTAGCATGTCAGGGAGGCGGTCTGTAGCGTAGTGGGTTAAGCGGCCGCACCGTGTGTGGAGGCTATAGTCCTCGCTGCAGCTGGCCCCGGTTCGAATCCCGGACGGCTAATTTACTGCGTGTCACTCCCCCTCTCTCTGCCCCCTGCTTCCTGTCTATCTTCAGCTGTACTATCAATTGTACTATCAATTCTAACTGACGTGCTAGCAATTAGCATTAGCATGTTAACATTAACATGTTAGCAATTAACATGTATTAATTCCTAGTGGCTAATGCTAATTGCTAGCTTTGACGTGCGAGCAATTAACATTTGCTGTAATTTTAGCATTGGCCGCCAATGTTAGCAGTTAGCATGTCTTTACAGCTAGCGCTAACGTGCTAGCTGCTCTGCTATCTCTGTCTGCCATTTTAGACAGACAAGTTTAAATTAAGTGCCAATAACTGCTAAAATGGCCGCCACTGGGCTTCTGCCTGCCTGCTCTAATCAGCAGAGCAGTTACTGCACCTGTTGTCAGTTGGAATGTCGGTTCAAAATCCTGACAAGAGACAGAGAGAAAATGCTGAGACCATCCCTCGAAGAGGAGGGATCTCTGGGCAAACCGTATTTCCAATCATTGAACCAGCTTAACTTTGAGCATCTTAAAGCCCTTTCTGAACGTCTACATATTTGTTTTGTGTCGATAAGTAAAGAAATGTGCCCTTGAGAGCAATTCAGAGAAACGTTACTTCTGCAGTCTATGAGGTTGTCGATGTTGGTGCCGCATCTTTGCATCTCCCGCCAAAACGATATATTTGACAGTTTTGCCTATGGCACTCGTCACTACTAATGCCATGAAACACGCAGAAGAACAATAGTTGACGAGTGTCGTAGGCCATTGACCTCTGGTCCAAAAAGAGACAGATGACTGATTTATCCGACAACAGAGTTGTGTTAAAAATATTGAGGAATTTACCCAGCATGGATTCAAATGTGTCCAACATAAAAGCAGGCCCACTTCATATCAGGCTTTTATGTAATTTTATTTTATTTTATGTTAGATTATTTATGTATGTATGTATGTATGTATGTATGTATGTATGTATGTATTTCCAGAATTGCAGATTCAGTCCTCTGAGGTCTAAGACAATTTTATAGTCAAGTATCTACTTAAGATCAGCCCTAAAAAACTTGTGAAGCTAGAGGGAAACATGAATACAGAAAAATAAAAAGTGCACAAGCCCAAAAATGAAGCCAGAGCTAAATGTCAGCCCACCCAGGCCTCTTCAAAACTTTAAAGACAAAATCAGAATCCAAAATATGTGGAAAGATTGCTGATATAAACCTTTTGGCACAAATACTGCCACCTTTACAAAATATGGACCACAAAAGTCCATGCATTAGGTGCATTACTACTTAGGACCACTGCCCCTTACTAGTACTATCTCACTCTAGTGAGGGTAAACATCTGGTAGGATCCCCTGTCTGTAGGATCTTTTCCATTGAGGGTTAAACATACTTAATTCTGTACAGATTTCAATACTTTTTATTGCAACAATTTTAAGCCCCCATTTGTGATTTGTAATATCAGGCTATGTAATATCGGTGAGTCTTCTAGTCCTAAATGTGTCTGTTTTCTCAGCTGACATTTAGTGGATGTTGGGTTCCCTAGGGTTGGTCCTCCTCAATGATTCTGTTTGTGATCCTCAGAATAAGGAGCTAAGACATTTAGAGGGAGCTATTAGCAGAGTGGCTGATCCTTCAAATTGAAAGAAGGCAGTTGCATGGCAGGGAAGTGCTATTCCACTATGCTAACACACACACACACACACACACACAAACAGACTGCTTGACAATTACAGAGAGATAGGCTGGCAGTTAAAAACAGTGAGACTTACTTGACGTCATTGACTGGTTGGCCTGTAAACATAGTCAGCCATCGAGCCCACTTCTCCTTCAGCTGTTTCTGCTTCTTTCTCTGAGAATCATAGGAAGAATCAACATATAGAGATCCGCTGTACAATACACTGAACACATTTCAAAGAAACATCAGAACATGCGGGTAAATGTGTGCTTTAGAGTCCCTCGTGTTCATTTTCACAGCTCAGCTTATCAAGGCTCAATAATAGATAGAAACACACTATAAAAGAGGTGTTGGCTTATAATCCCCAAACTTGAGACCTCTGTTAAAATGAAGGATTATCTGGCTGTACACCTCCATAGTTTGTCCGGTGAGAACAATGAATATGATGGTGACCACTCTCTGTTCTTCTGAATTTTTTATTCAGGAAATGAAACAGTAGGTTTGTGTTTGTGTGTGTGTGTGTGTGTGTGTGTGTGTGTGTGTGTGGTAACTACAAGACAATAAGAAAAGTATGTAAACAAATATGAAATGTTAAACATCTGAAATAGTACTGAATGAAAACAATATGTTATGAAATAAACAGTGCGAATAATATATGATGATGAAGTGAGACAGGTGATAAAACACACAGAAACACCACACGTGATAAAATGAACAAACAAAATACAGTACTCACTTCTTAGGGACGCACACAGAATATGAAAAGGAAAAAGCACCATCGAAAATATGAAAATGAGAAAACCTGAACTCGAATGAAAAAGGGTGCCAGCAGTGTCTCCAGTAACCACAACTGAAAAGAAAGAAAAAAGAGCCTGCAAAAGGTCACTTCAATTAAGGCAATTGCCGAACTGTCATTGGTCCAGGCGGTCATGGAGAGTGCATGCACACTGAATGGTGCATGGTCTAGGTAAGTTGGTGACCTTCTGAACAGCCGCCCCAAATTTGGTGGAGCAAAATTGAATCAGTTCAAAGTCAGCCAGGAGTGTCTTGTGGGAGTGCTGGGAGTCTGATGAGCCGTGCAACTGGTCGTGTGTATGACTTGTCTTTTACTTGGATCTGAGCAGTCCGCACTCGACCATCAACACCAGGAATGACAGCAATAACCTTCCCAACTGGCCACACGGCATTTGGGAGCTGCTGGTCGACTATAAGGACAATTGAACCAACAGTTAGATCATCCCTTTCCTGTTGCCATTTGGAACGGGTTTGGACAGAGGGCAGATAGTTCCGGATGAAGTGGATCCAGAATTGATCAGCTAAAGCTTGGCACTGTTTCTATTTGTGACGGCTGAGGAGCTCTTTATCTGAATAGATGACCTGTGTTGTAGATGGGTCAGGCGGCCCCATCAGCAACATGTTGGGAGTGATCGGATCTGGGTCTGCAACATCAGATGAGGTGTAACCCAGGAGCTTGGAGTTGAAGATGCTCTCAACCTCAATGAGTATCGTTCTCAAGACTTCCTCTGTGACAGTCTGAGATCCCAGCGTGGTGTGTAGGGCGGACTTGATGGTGCGGATCTCACGCTCCCAGGAACCTCCAAAGTGTGGAGCATGAGGAGGATTGAATTGAAAATGAATCTGTTGACTTGCAAGTTGTGACTGTAGAGATGGGGTGAGTGAGTTGAATGCCTCTTTGAGTTCTGAGCTGCCACCCTTGAAGTTTGTTCCCTGGTCGGATAGTAGCTCATATGGCTTTCTTGCGATGAAGCAGGTGAAGGTGCACGGCATGGGTGGTCAGGCATTTGAACACTATGCCCAATCGTTTCTCTGTTTGCCGCCCAATCTTGATGAGATATGGTCCAAAACAGTCCCCACCTGAGGAATAGAATGCTGCGCGATGAAGTCGTAAGCTGGAGGGTGGAAGGTCGGCCATTTTAGGAATGACTGGGTTGCTGCGCCATTTTCTGCATTCTGGACGGGTGTATTGCTGTTTACGAACAGCCTCTCTGCCATAAAGAATCCAGAAACGTCTGCGTAGCTCGGCAAAGACTCTCTCCTGGATGGGCAAGGCATCTGTCAAAGTCCTTGATTATCAGCTTGGTGATGTGATGATAAGGGTCAAGCACGACTGGATGCAGAGTGTCTTGGCAGAGGGAATCACATCTGCGGAGCCGTCCTCCCATGCGGATCAAAAGAGATTATTGGTCATACTCTGGAGCCAAGGTGAATAGTTTGCTGCTGGTTGGCACTGATTTGGGATCCTAGGGTGGGTCCTGGAAGAAGATGTTCATTCAAGCTCGCACCTTGATGTGTCAATGAACAATTGAACACGATGTGATCCTTCTCGTTATGCCGGACCATATGATGAGGTATGTACCAGGCACAGATGCTGGCTTGTGATTCAGATGAGGTGAGTTTCTTGATGTAACCAGCATCCAACAACTTCTTAATCTCCTGGTTGTAGGTTTCTGCTTTAACAGGATTCTTAGAGAGGCGTTTCAGTCCCACACAGAAGACCCAGCACCGACTCCTAAGGTGCGCTGAGGGGGGGAACATTCTCTTTCCGTAGCAGGGGAGTAGCATATATTTCTAACATCTACTTCCACTCTGATAGTTTTCTCTTCCAGCATCCTGACTGCTGCTGTGTCTTGCTTAGACCGTATGATGATACGGCAGGACGTCCATCTGCCACAGTCTGGTCACATGGCTGAGGAGTTCAGCGGATGGAGTCAAGGTGTTAGTAAGAAAGCACTGAGGGGTGGAGGGCTGGTGCTTAAGTACTTTGGCAGGACCTTGAAGTGTCCAACCAAGTAGTGTCTTGAGTGCAACTGGTCCACCTGGAGGTCCTAACTGCACAGGCTCGACTGGACGGAGGAGATGAGGATAGTCTGAGCTAGGGGTGGGCGATATATCTAATATACTTGATATATCACGGCTTGTTCTACGTGAGATGTATGAAATGCCTATATCGTGAGTGAGGAGAGACAAGGCCCACACCGGAGGCATTACGGCTGTGCCACGGTCACCGGAGCAGATAGCTGCCAGTCTAGTCAATGAGAGCACTCACACAGGGTGCGCCGTGGAGCGTTTCAGCAGTGTCTCAGAAACGTCTCTCCGCGCCACAACGTGAGCATTCCGTAGCATTTCTATTTTTGCAAGCCGTTGCTAAACCTCGTAAATTTCAACAGAGCAGATCGCACCAGACAAATCCGACACAGAATCAACATAATAAACTTCCGCCCCCTTTCAAAATAAAACACAATACGCAGTTCATGTAGCTTATCACAACTTCACATCAACATTACGTTATGACCGGTGGCACCAGGTCAGCAGTCAATTGATCAAAGGGTCTCAATATGAACGAAGAGAGACCAATTGTTGAAGTGGAACAACACACAATCATTTATGACACAACAGATGCTTTGTATAATCTCCTCCACGTCAGAGAAGCAAAAGAAACTGTTTGTTGTTGTTTTCCTTATACACAGTTTATCGCAGGGTCTCGCGTACGTCCAAGATTCTCTCGTGATCTCGCGTGAATACGGCCGACTCGCTACACTGCCGAGGCGCGCCAGGTGTGAGTTGACGCAGGGCAGAGGACGCAGCTAAAACGCGGCGCCGCGTTATTAATCTAATAGAAGGGTCTACTTGAATCATCATACTGATGTTATTTTTTGCATCAAAGGGTTGAATTTAACATTCATAGTGATTTACAGGAGAAATAAAAATATTGAGATATATATCGTGTATCGCGATATAGCTTAAAAAATCGAGATATTGGTTATAGGCCATATCGAGCAGCCTTAGTCTGAGCCAATGAGCAGCAGCGGTTGTGCTTGATTGAATGAGTGGAGGGGCAGACCTCTGAGATGACAGTACACCTTCTGCAGAGTGTCAACGGGATGAGAATGTATGGAAAGGCCGAGATTTATGGCGGTGAATGCTCCGTGTATCCTGAACCGTTTCTGAGGGTGAAAGGCGGAGGACACAGAAGGAGACCTGCTTGGAACTGTACTGATATCTTGACGAATCGTTCTGAGGGCAAGGTCCTCACTCGGACCCTGAAGGCCCAAACTCATGAGTAGCACTGTGGAGGAGGATGGTGCGCTCTGACCCATCATCCAGTATGGTATATGTTTCGATCCTCCGTTTGCCATTGTAGAGTAGCATTTTAACCATCAGCAGCAGCACGCAGCTAGTCCTCCATGAGGGATCTAGGTAGTACGTCACTGGCTGTATAGGTCCTAGGCCTTTCTGGTCTGATGGGTACTGATGCATTAACATCATGTAGTACTTCCAAATGAACTTAGTTGCATTGCTGACATTTCGCTTTGAGATAGCACTGTGCTGCTTGATGCTCTCTTCCACATCTCCTTTCTGCTCCTTTGTGAATTTCTTGAATTCTGAGCACTGATTAAAGTAATGCTGAATATCATCACAGAAGGGGCAATACTCCTGGGCTTCTCTGGATTATTGATCTGACAGTAATCCAGAGAAGGAATACTGTCAGATAATCATCTGACATCTGACAGAGGGTGTCACTCCCTGTACAGATTGTGAAACCCTCTGAGGCAGATGCACTTTGTGACTTTGGGCTATACAAATAAAATTGGATTTGATTTAATTTGATTTAATAATAATAATAAAAGGCCGCAGTATCGCGATAATACCCGGAACCGTGATACTTTTTCTGGTATAGTATCGTGGTTACTCATTTTGGTATCGTGACAACTCTAGATGGGGATGCGAATTGGATTGATGAAATGCTTGAATTGTGCTCTCAGGTCATGTGGCAGTTTGGACAAAGGTGTGAGGATCGCTTTTGATGCGAGGCTCTGAGATGTCCGTCGATGAGGTGGGACTTCAGATGCAGGATGATACCCTGCTATCTCCCTCAGTGGAGTGATCATCGAGTGTGTTTGACTGAGGTAGGTGTCGTCTCGGAAGCTGCACCAGGAAATCGTCAAGGTAATGAGGTGGGCGAACATCACGGTGTGGAGTATTACCAGGGAATGCCATCATATGCTGTGGAAACTGTACATCTGGCTCGAAGGACCATATAAAAGAGGTGTTGGCTTATAATACCCAAACTTGAGACCTCTGTTAAAATTAAGGATTATCTGGCTGTACACCTCCACAGTTTGTCCGGTGAGAACAATGAATATGATGGTGACCACTCTCTGTTCTTCTGAATTGTTTATTCAGGAAATGAAACAGTAGGTTTGTGTGTGTGTGGTAACCGCAAGACAATAAGAAAAGTATGTAAACAAATATGAAATGTTAAACATCTGAAATAGTACTGAATAAAAACAATATGATATGAAATAAACAGTGCAAATAATGACATATATGATGATGAAGTGAGACAGGTGATAAAACACACAGAAACACCACACGTGATTAAATGAACAAACAAAATACAGTACTCACTTCTTATGGACGCACACAGAATATGAAAAGGAAAAAGCACCATCGAAAATATGAAAACAAGTGATAAATCCTGAACTCGAATGAAAAAGAGTGCCAGCATTGTCTCCAGTAACCACAACTGAAAAGAAAGAAAAAAGAGCCTGCAAAAGGTCACTTTAATTAAGGCACTTAATTGCCGAACTGTCATTGTTCCAGGCGGTCATGGGGAGCGCTTGCACACTGAATGGTGCATGATCTAGGTAAGTTGGTGACCTTCTGAACAGACACCCTAGCCCGAATCTCATAGAGGTCATGAAGGAGGCCTTGCTTCAGCTATTAAAAATAATTCAAGCTATAGCTTAATCTCAATGGAGAAACCTTCATACCCCCACTGATTTAGTTCGGTATCTATGGGGTATATTTGATAACTCCCTCATCTCGAAAGATTTTATCTCTGGTCATGTTAAATATTGATCTTAAAGTAACTGCTCCTTTCCCAGAATGTTTTGAGTATCTGTACATAATTTTTCCTGTATTTTTGCCCAGTTTCATGATTCAGGTTAACTAGTTGATTAATTTAATGTTTAATGTTGATCAGTTTTAGACTTTATTGATCCCATTACAACAAGGTTAAGACACCAGTCAACCCACAAATGAATGAGCAGAATGAAAGTGGAGGAACCTGTGCAAGTTCACCTTCTTCATACTAAAGAGCAATAGGGCTGCCACAAATGATTATTTTGACAGTCGACTAATCACGGATTATTTTTTCGATTAGTCGACTAATCGGATTATACGTAAATTGACTGTAAAACATACAGATTATTGCACCAGCATGCAGCTGATCAGATCATTAGCTTTTAGCTTGGAGTATGAGCCAACTGAAAAAAAAAAACAATTAAGAATATAGGTGCAAGCAACAATGAGGGGCCCATGCGGATCAGGCGATCATGTAATGTAATAATAGTAATTATTAGCATGCATGAAAATGCATTTTTGCTGATTACAGCGCCCCCTAGTGACCGAATGACACAAGATTTCTTTAATGCACTTGGGACAACGCCTGAAAGCATGGCATCAAATTTGGTTTTGTTGCGCCAAAGCGTTCCCGAGATATAAGCTCACATCAAAATCAAGACTTTCGCCACAGATTTTGATTGGCTGTAGCGAGCAGACATAGTGGAAATTGAGAAATCCATCTCCTAAGTTTTGTGCGGTTTGGTCTAAAGATCGTGTCTGCCGATTTTTGTGAGAATTGGCCAAAATTTGAAACAGGCGAATCTTTAGATTCACTTTCCCCAAAATGCAAAATCTTACGCTGCCGTGTAAAATTTTGACAGGACCTGAATTGTGACCTTCCACAGTATTAGCAGACATGAAAATTTAACGTCAAATCCAAACAGGTCAAGACGAACAAGCAAAAATGCAATTTTGTTGATTACAGCGCCCCCTAGTGGACAAATGTCACCAATTTGTTTTGGCACACAATTTTATTTCAAATACAAACACTTCAGGAGATATGAGCAAAAACAATGTTTTGCTAATTATAGCGCCCCCTAGAGACGTAATGACACCCCATTTGTGTCCTGGACTAGGGACACAGCCTCGAAGCATGCCGTACAATTTGGTTTTGTTTCGCCAAAGCGTTCCTGAGATATGGGCTCACATCGAAATCAGCGCCTTGGCCACTGATTTTGATTGGCTGTAGCACGCAAACAAAGACGAAATTGAAAACTCCGTCTAATAACTTTTGTGCGGATTGGTCTGAATATACTCTGTACCGATTTTCGTGAGAATCCGTCAAAATTTGTGACAGCTGAAAATTTAGTTTCACTTTTGACATAATCCAATATGGCAGCCACAACCTTACGCAGACGTAAACATTTTGGACAGGACCTGAATTGTGACCTTCCACAGTATTGGCAGACATGAAAATTTAATGTCATATACAAACGCATCAAGACAAAAAAGCAAAAATGCAATTTTGTTAATTACAGCGCCTCCTAGTGGACAAATGACACCAAATTTTATTGGCACACTTTGGGGCGGGTGTCGATGCACGTGACCATATTTGGTCTTCGGAAGTCAAAGCGTTGCCGAGATATGAGCAAACGTCCTGTTGGCTACAGCGATTGGCTAACATGAAAAGTATGGCATCAACTATCAATGGGGCCACCCACAGTACCTGTGGATATCACAATTCCATTTCAAATACAAACACTTCAGGAGATATGAGCAAAAACAATGTTTTGCTAATTATAGCGCCCCCTAGAGACGTAATGACACCATATTTGTGCCCTGGACTGGGGACACAGCCTCGAACCATGCCATGCAATTTGGTTTTGTTTTGCCAAAACGTTCCTGAGATATGAGCTCACATTGAAATCGGCGCCTTCGCCGCTGATTTCGATTAGCTGTAGCAGGCAAACAAAGTCGAAATTGAAATATCCGTCTAATAACTTTTGTGCGTATTGGTCTGAATATACTCTGTGCTGATTTTCGTGAGAATCCGTCACAATTTGTGACCGCTGAAAATTTTGTTTCACTTTCAACAAAATCCAAGATGGCGCAAAATCTGTCATGGCGCATTATGACGTCATAGGGTGCATTGAACTCGCTATGATCCATGGAATCCAACAATACTTTGTTTTTGAAGATTGGGCTAACGGTTCAAAACTTACACGCACAAATGTACCTAAAACGTTGACCCGTTGGTGGCGCTATACTGTGTTTACTGGCAACATGTAACTTGGTGACATTACACATACGACTGTCCTCAATCAATGTGCCAAATTTCACAACTTTTCACCATACGGTCCTATGGGCTGTTTTGCTAATTATAGCGCCCCCTAGAGACGAAATGACACCATATTTGTTTCCTGCACTTAGGACACAGCCTTGAAGCATGCCATGCAATTTGGTTTTGTTTTGCCAAAGTGTTCCTGAGATATGAGCTGACATCGAAATCGCCGCCTTCGCCATTGATTTCGATTGGCTGTAGCATGCAAACAAAGCTGAAATTGAAAAATCCGTCTGATAACTTTTGTGCGGATTGGTCTGAAAATACTCTGTGCCGATTTTCGTGAGAATCCGTCAAAATTTGTGACCGCTAAAAAATAGTTTCACGTTCAACAAAATCCAAGATGGCGCAAAATCTATCATGGCTTCGCTGCATGGACCCCAAAAAGGTAGAAACACAATGGGTTCCCGCAGCTTCGCTGCATGGACCCCAAAAAGGTAGAAACACAATGGGTTCCCGCAGCTTCGCTGCATGGACCCCGATGATAGCTCATTAACCCTTTAACAGGGCTCTAAATTAGCTTTTTTGATCACCAGCCAATGTGGCTGGTAGTTTCTGAAGTTACCAGCCAATCAGAATATGATCATTATATTAACACAAGCTTTAAATTAATGTTACAATGAAGTTGGGAACTTAAGTCCATAGAAAAATTATCTAACATTTCATTACTCATTAACCCTTACATACTATTCAGGGTCTAATATGACCCATTTCTTTGTACATAATAAAATAAAGCGAAACTAATTACCTACGTAGCATATTTACACATGTAGAAGCATGTTTAGAAGAACATACACCGGGAAAATGTCCAGATCTAAGCAAGTAAACAAAGTCTGGCGGGCTAAGCGCTCGCTTCTAAAAACACTCCCGGTGGGGTTTGAAGTCGCGTGCAGGACGGACCAAATACGCCACGCTCACGCAACGCGCCGGGAAGCTTGTTTGACCAGTGAGAGCACGTGCTGTGCGGGTTCCCATAGAAAGCGCGTTAAATTAGAGCCCTGCCCTTTAATGAGAGTCCATGGCCCCGGGAAACAGCGAGGTTCGGGCGGGCGCTATAAAGCCTCACCTTCGCCCTCGAGCCTTTCCAAGCCGACCCAGAGCCGGTCGCGGCACACCGCCGCGGAGGAAATGCGCATGGCGAGGGTCAGCCAAAATTACAACACCGCCCTGAATTCACGGAGATTCACTGAAGCTGCGTTGAAGTTGCAAATCACAACATCGTGAATTCCTGGAGGGTCTGTGTTATGGTATCATTTACGGTACAGTCAGGCCTGACGCCAATTACCACTACTGCGCATGTGCGTAGGTGGTGTGTGTATGTGACAGAAAGGCAGGTGGGGTACACCCTGTACAAGTCACCAGTTCATCATAGGGCACATCAACCATTCACACTCACATTCACACCTACATACAATTTAGAGTCACCAATTAACCTGTTCATGTCTTTGGACTGTGGGAGTAAGCTGGAGTACCTGGAGAGAACCAACACAGACACGTGACGCCCACCTTGCAATTAATTAATCAAAAATAAAAGACATTTCACAAACATCTCAGCTGCACAAGAGCATTAGAGAGTCTTATTTTGATGAGAAGGTTAAGAGTCGCTCACATACCCTGAATAAACTGGTATATTGTTTCACACATGTGCTTATCCTCTTTTAGATTTTACACAGATTCTCTGCCCTCCAGTTTCTTCCCAGACTACTTCAAACAAGTCAGTGTCTGTAATTATTTTTAATGTGTATACTGAGCATGTTTGGAAGACAGCTTTTTTTCAGGATAAATAAAGTTCTATATTGGACCTCATGTTCAGGTTGTAATTGAGCATGCTCTGAGCAGCTTTGATATTTAGGTCAATATACGTTTCGTTTTTGGACTTGCTATCAGCAGTGATTAATAGGATCCAAACATGGGGCAAATAAATCAGCCTGATAGACTGACTCACCTCATGGAGACAGAACATGGTTTCAAACACATCCTTCATCAACAATTCCTTCAGGTTCTCTGATAAAATAAAACAGAACACATGCATGAAAGACTGCCATTTGTCCCATAATACAACAAGTTTTTCAGCACATCAATATTCATGGTTGTCTAATGTTAAACATCTTTGTGGATAATAAATTGTCATGTTTACTAGGTCTGTTAGGTCTACAAAGCCACAAATGATAGCATTAAATTCTATAAAACTAATCACACTCACCTCCTGTGTTGATGAAGGTCTGACAAAGGATATAGTTGACAATTCGGATCCTGGAGAAACAAGTAAAAAGTAAAGAAATTGTTTTTGCAGGATCAAAAGGTGTGAGTTTATATAACAATGTATTTTAACTGTACAGAGGTGGTGGTTTATTAATTTTACAGTTGCTTTAATCCAGCACATATCGAACAGGTCAAATACATTTTAAAACCCATCATTACAGAGGATGTCGCCAAGGTTGGCCACTCAGCCCCGCCCTCTTTGTACTCTTCATAGAGCCCATAGCTCAGACAATAAGGGAGGACCCAGAGTTTAAGGGGATTTCAATTGGAGATAATGAATACAAGATAAGTCTGTTCACGAATGATATATTGCTCACTTTGACAAACTACTAGGGATGCATCGGCTGAACATCGGTATCGGCCGATGTTCGCCTCCTTAACTGCCATCGGCAAAAAAAGATGACATTCACAGATGACAGTGGCCGATGATTATATGGCAGGTTTTTGTAGCAAAAACACGGGCACTTCATATCCTTCTTCCTGCAACCCTCAGCAGCAGTCTCACTCACACACAGACACACACACACACCAACTACAGCTCTGGCTAACGTGCCAATAAACTCACAACAGACACTCCCACTACCTTCAGCTCACTTCACGCATGTCGGCCCCGCCCGCCCGCCCGACCTTAGCCTACAAAATAAAGTTTGAGAAATGTCTGCATGGAGCTTACAGATGTGCAGCTTACAGTGACAGCTTCCTCATCGCTACCTGAGCCACCATCCGATCCCGCCTCCCTCACGTCCTCAGTGTCCTGGACATATCCTGTATTCTGTGATTCTCCTCTTTTTATTTCTAACCGGCCCATTTCAGTTTATGCCCGTGCACGCCTGGTGTCTCCTCTCCGGTGTCACTCACACGCTGACTCGCACCTGATTCACATATATAGGTCAAAATAAATGTGATAGAATGAAAACACTACAAGTAAGAAAATAAAATGAAAACATTGTAATAATTGCTGTGACTACAGTTGGACACGGTGGTCTATTACTGTCGTTTATATGCAGATTGGCGTCCGAGGTATGAATGCTCAGAAATCAAGTTTGTTTCATTTTAATAAGCTTTAGAAGCCATCAAACACATATATTTAGGAAAAGTCATGGACTGAGAGACATGTAGTTATAATGTAAACAAAGTTATTTACAAAAGAAAAATCCAAACATCCGTGAGACCCGTCTTGGCCGTTCTAGTGTACTTTGTACATGAGAAAAAAGGCAAAACAGTTTTGTACGATGAAAAGCTGAAAGACTTTTAAGACAGTTCAGTAATGTTTCCGTGGCACAGAGGGAATAAATAACAAAGAGAAAAAAAAAACATTGGCATCGGCCATGTTGTTATTTTAAACATCGTATCGGCCCAGAATTTCACAATCGTTGCATCCCTACAAACTACTTACAACCAAGTGTACCTAAATTGATGTCCCTTCTGAGACTGTTTGGCTCATACTTTGGGTATAAATTGAATACACATAAGTCTCAGATACTATGCTACAACTTCATACCAAATGCTGACTTGAAAAGCAGGTTTGATTTTAAATGGGACGCAGGTTTGATTTTAAATGGGAAGCTGGGTCTGGGGACGTGGAACATCACTTCTCTGGCAGGAAAGGAGCCTGAGCTGGTGCGCGAGGTCGAGAGGTATATAGTCGGGCTTGCTTCGATGCACAGCATGGGCTCCGGAACTAGTTTCCTTGAGAGGGGTCTGACGCTCTACCACTCTGGAGTTGCGAGAGGCGTAAAGCGGGGGTGGGAATACTTGTTTCCCCCCAGCTCGGCGCCTGCACGTCGGGGTTCACCCCGGGTGGGAGAACGGGTCCTGACTGTCGTCTGTGCCTATGCACCGAACGGCAGTTCAGAGTACCCACCCTTTTTCGAGTCTTTGGAGGAGGTGCTGGAGAGTGCTCCCTCTGGGGACTCCCTTGTCCTCCTGGGGGTTTTCAATGCTCACGTGGGCAGCGACAGTGAGACCTGGAAGGGCTTGATTGGGAGGAATGGCCCCCCTGATCTGAACCCAAGTGGTGTTTTGTTGTTGGACTTCTGTGCTCGCCATGGATTGTCCATAACGAACACCATGTTCAAACATAAGGGTGTCCATATGTGCACTTGGCACCAGGACGCCCTTGTCGCAGTTCGATGATCGACTTTGTGGTTGTGTCGTCGGACTTGCGGCCACATGTTTTGGACACTCGGGTGAAGAGAGTGGTGGAGCTGTCAACTGATCACCACCTGCTGGTGAGTTGGCTCAGATGGTGGGGGAGGATGCGGTCAGACCTGGCAGGCCCAAACGTGCAGGTTTGCTGGGAATTTCTGGCTGAATCTCCTGTCAGAAAGAGCTTCAACTCGCACCTCCAGGAGAGCTTCACTCACGTCCCGGGGTAGGCGGGGGACACCGAGTCCGAGTGGACCTTGTTCTGTGCCTCCATGCTCCAGCTGACCGGAGCTGTGGCCGTAAGGTGGTCGGTGCCTGTCGTGGCGGCAGCCCCCAAACTCGCTGGTGGACATCGGCGGTGAGGGACGCTGTCAAGCTGAAAAAGGAGTCCTACAGAACCGTTTTGGCTTGTGGGACTCCTGAAGCATCTGACGGGTATCGACGTGCCAAGCGGAGCGCGGCCTCTCGGAAAACTCAGACATGGGAGGAGTTCGGTAAGGCCATGGAGAACGACTTTCGAACGACTTCGAGGAGGTTCTGGACCACCATCCAGCGGCTCAGGCGGAGGAAGCAGTGCACTGTCAACACTGTGTTCAGTGGGGACGGGGTGCTGCTGACCACGACTGGGGATGTCTTGGGTCGGTGGAGGGAATACTTCGAAGACCTCCTCAATCCCACCAGCACATCTTCCACTGAGGAAGCAGAGTCTGGGGACCCTGTGGTGGTCTCGCCTATCTCTGGGGCTGAGATCACTGTGGTAGTCAAAAAGCTCCTCTGTAGCAAGGCCCCGGGGGTGGATGCCCGGAGTTCCTCAAGGCTCTGGATGTTGTGGGGCTGTCTTGGTTGACACGTCTCTGCAACATCGCGTGGAAATCGGGGGCAGTGCCTCTGCACTGGCAGACCGGAATGGCGGTTCCCCTCTTCAAAAAGGGGGACCGGAGGGTGCACTCCAGCTATAGGGGGATCACACTCCTCAGCCTCCCCAGGAAGGTCTTTGCGGGGGTCCTGGAGAGGAGGGTCCGCAAGATTGTCGAACCTCGGATCCAGGAGGAGCAGTGTGGTTTTTGTCCTGGTCGTGGAACTTTGGACCAGCTCTATACCCTTAGCGCGGTCCTGGAGGGTGCATGGGAGTTCGCCCAACCAGTCTACATGTGCCTTATGGACTTGGAGAAGGCATTCCACCATGTCCCTCGGGGAGTCCTGTGGGGGGTGCTCCGGGAGTATGTGGTTCCGGACCCACTAATACGGGCCATCTAGTCCCTGTATTCCTGGTGCCAGAGCTTGGTCCGCATTGCCGGCAGTAAGTCGGACTTGTTTCCAGTGGGAGTTGGACTCCGCCAGGGCTGCCCTTTGTCACCGGTTCTGTTCATAACCTTCATTGACAGAATTTGGGGGGGGTCGCTGCTTTTTGCGGATGATCTGGTCCTGTTGGCTTCATCAGAGCATGACCTTCAGCTCTCTCTGGAGTGGTTCGCAGCCGAGTGTGAAGCGGCTGGGATGAGAATTAGCACCTCCTTCGGCTGAGCCGAAAGGCGAATCTCTCGATTTACCAGTCGATCTACGTTCCTACCCTCTCCTATAGTCACAAGCTTTTGGTAGTAACCGAAAGAATGAGATCGCGAATGCAAGCGGCCGAAATGAGCTTCCTTCGCAGGGTGGCTGGGCTCTCCCTTAGATATAGGGTGAGAAACTCAGGCATCCGCAAGGAGCTCAGAGTAGAACCGCTGCTCCTCCGCATGGAGAAGAACCAGTTGAGGTGGCTCTAGCATCTAGTGAGGATGCCTCCTGGACACCTCCCTGGTGAGGTGTTCCGGGCACGTCTCTCCGGGAGGCGGCCCCGGGAAGACTCAGCTTTGAGCTTTCTACCGGAGGTATAACTGTACAAGATCTGGAGAAGAGCACACTGTGGTGGTATGAACCCAGTGTTCTAATATCACCTGTATATTGGCTTTGATTGGGAATAGTAGGTGCCAGTCTATCTCAACACTGTGGTGGCCAGGGTCGAAGAGACCTTTTGCTGCCTTCCTAGACATAATAGATAGCTTGCCATTGACGTTCCATTCTGCGTAAACAGACATCCGTGTCTCCAGACTAGAATATGCTGACAATAACACATGCATGGGTAAAGACATTCTCTTTATAATTCTAGTATTTGTGGTGTTATCTGTAGGGGTTTAAAGTCTGACCACCAGCATGAGTTGGGTAGAATGCGAGACCCTTCTGATGTACTTTGAGAGTGTCTCTAATTCTTCATGGCCAAGTGTCAATAAATATTACAACATAAGACATCAGAGACTCCTGAACACTTTCTTCCCTCCTTACCTCACCATTGACCTTTGAAATCAGCAATTTCTCCACAACAGTGGGTATACAACAAAAAAACAGTAACTTGTCATGTGACCTTGACCATCGATTACAGCTCAACTAGACAGCTCATGCTGTTCACAAGTTGACTTATTCCAACCTGCTGATGACACTATGCGACACTCTAAGCTCAGTGGTAACTTCCCTCTGAGTACTTCCTGCTTGAAGCCTCACACTGACCAGATACTGTTAATGGATTGTTAGGTGTTGTCTTGGTATCATGGTGTCAAAATGTGAACAGCATGATGAAGTACTGTTAAAATATAATTGAAGAAGAACCATTCATAGATCAGACACTTTTTTGTGGTTAATCACCTTGTTAGAGAATAGCATGTTATGCAAGAACTGAAACATCAGGACATGTGCATTCAAAATGTGTATAGAAGATCAAATTAAGTTCACCTGTAAAGGTTAGAGTGCATTTTAGGTGCAATCTGAAATTTCATCTAAAAGCCACATATCCCTAACTTTTTGTGAGTGGTGTAGGTGTATGTGTGTTACCTGGTAGCCTGGGTGACAGTGCCCCTCACATCTCCACACCAGTTGCAGGAGTCAGAGACTTTTAGCAGGTACTGGTATTCTTCAAACATCTCATTCGGAGCACGGAGGCCGAAAAACACTTTGTCATCATGGATGATCCTCTAACACACATTAAATGATTCATACAATTATTCTCACTATATTACATCATGTGTTAAGTCAGGATGATTGGAAGAAATGTCAAAGAACAACAAAGAATGGAACTTACAGTGATGGTGATATTTTTCTTTTCTAACTCTTGGATGAAGGCTCTCTGTCTCTGAGCCTTCTGATCTGTGTCATCATACACCATGTGGGCCACCAGTACGTAGTCAAATGTCTTCTGAGTGGGCTATTCAAACACATGAAATATTATTTGCATAGTTTGTATTATCAAGCAGCTCCAAATAACTTCTATCCATCCATTATCTGTATCCGCTCCTCTCATCACAGGGTCACAGGGGTGATAGAGCCTATCCCAGCTGACTTTGGGCGAGAGGCAAGCTATGAGCAATTTAGAATCACCACTTCACCTGTTAAGTTCATGTCTGGACTGTGGAAGGAAGCCGGAGTATCCGGAGAGAAATGTGGAGTTTGCATGTTTGCCATGAGGCGACAGTGCTAACCACTGAACCTCCATACTGTCCCATACTCAGATATGCTAAAAATATGAACTATAACAAAGATGTTTTAACCCCAGCTGTCCAAGGTGACCTAAACTGATTATCAGAGGATTCAGAATATCTGTGCAATAAGAAAAATCGCGCTGCTTTTACATCATAACACAGTCTTAATACTGCTTCCACCTTTAAATTTGTTTCTGCTGGTGTCTGCCTGTTAAGTGCGGTACTTTTAAGCTGGTGTGACAGCTGTCAGTCAAACTGTGTTGTGGATCAAATAACCAGTCTGAGACCGCCTGAAAAGGAAAGTCTTAGGATTTCGCAATAGTTTTAATAGTAATAATTTCTGACCTGGATAAGTTGATAAATTTTGTAAATTTAAAGAGTTTTCCATGTGGTACAGTTTCTTTTAACATGAAGAAAAATCCAAGCAAATTAAAAACGCATGGCTACAAATTATGTGAGAACATTCCTTTTCTTTATTGGTCACACTGTTAAAAAAATTAGGATTATAGTGGGGTGCAGATGTTTTAATTCATATAGTGTGTGTATCCTGTCTTTTGCATGTCTCGTGCACTTTACTTAGTTGGCCTCTGATTTACTGAGGCTGGCAGGGAGAGATAATTATAAAATCAGTAGGACAGGGTTAGGAGAGACAGGCTAGGGGAGTACCATTTGAATATAAAACATAGTGCTCATTACTAAGCAGAAAACCAAAAAGGAATGTTATGATATTATCTGTATCAGTGGGAAGGTGTCCGAAACAGCCCATTTAAAAATTTATAAGAACCAACTGTTAGAGCTCCTAAGGGAGCCTTTTCTCTGTAATAACCCACTTTGTGTGTTGCACTGTTAAACGCTCCGTCTTGGACGAGAATAGTAAATTCATCTTAAACTTTGATACTTTGAATCCAGTCTCTTATTCAAGGGTTTTTCTTTTAAAATTCCCATAATACATGTATCTGGGACACAGATACTATCTGAGAGAGAGAGAGACACACACACAAAATACCACTTAAAACTTTAGCAGCATAATGCTCAATGCCCACAGTAATCCTCCTTTTCCTCCTGTCTCTATTGGTTGGTCCTTATTTATCAAATGCAGTTGATTCACAGTAATAATACCAATACTGTGAATAATCAGTTATTTCTCCTTAAGCTTATGTAACACCAGAGAAGATAAATAAGCACATTAAAGCATTAAACATGCAGACTGATGTGCTGCCAATTACTTAAATCTGATGTGCTGAGGATGCAAGAGAACACCTGTCTATATCAGGGGTCCCCAACCTTTTCAGCACTAGGGACCGGTTAGGCTCAGCATTGCTTTGCCGCGACCCGGTGTGTGTGTGTGTGTGTGTCTGTGTGTGTGTTGCATTCAGAATGCATTCAGTTTTTTTACATTACATTTAGCTGACATTTTTACAAATTAGAATAATTAATTATCTGAATTGGAGGACAATTTTGGTGATCGTTTTGGTTCCATATCTGGTGTTGTGCATGCGTTAAAAGTAACGAATTTCAGCTATGAACAGCAAGTAAAACTGAAACAGGAACATAAACTTGAACACGATAAAACTGAACCAGGAACATGAAAACAACATGCACAACACAATAGGAATAGGTGCTGAAACAAATGAAAGGTCTAATTTTATAATGGCATAATAAGTCGATTACATTTTAATGTGAGCCCTGTGCTTGTTTTTCTGCAGCTAGAATGTCCCATCTGGGGGTGATGTTGGACAGTGACACTCGTAATGTATTTGAAATATCCAATCGGTTTCTCAATTTTGTCACTGTCATTGCGGAAAATCCGGCCTCGCACAGATAAGTTGTTGGGAAGGGCAGCAATGTTTTGAGGGCTTTTACAGCTATTTCTGGATATTCACTTTTGGCGTTTACCCAGAACGCAGGCAGAGAGATTGTTTGGTCAAATGTAGTCATAAGACCACCGTCATTTGCCAGCTCGATCAGCTGCGCTTCCTCCTGAACGGACAGGTGGTCGGGAATTGTTCCAAATGGATTGCGGACCCATTCATTCTTATCGCACGGATCTCGGGTGGCTGGGAAGTAGCGGTCAAATTCGTTTGACAGCGCAAAGAGATGGTCACGAACCAATTGTGATAGAGCTGGCGCTGGCTCCGTTTCCCCCCAATAGCCCCACTAGTGTTTGAAACATGTCAAATACACCCTGGTCTACGTGACGCCCCCACTGACCCAGCTTTGCTTTAAAAGCAGCGACTTTATCTGCTACTTTAAAGACGGTCGTCATTCTCCCCTGAAGTGTCAAGTTTAGCTCATTAAGCAAGCCAAAAATGTCACAGAGGTAGGCGAGTTTTGACACCCAGTGTTCATCACTGAAATGCGCAGCCAGCTTTTTCCTGCCAGAAATGATTGCAGAGGCTCTCGCAACTCAAAACACTCTGGCCAGTGATTTCCCCCTCGACAGCCATCTGACCTCTGCGTGCAAGAGAAGGCGTTTGTGCTCTGCATTCATTTCTTCGCAGAGCTGTTCAAACAACCGGGTGTTGAGTGCGTGTGCTTTGATGAAGTTGATCATTTTAACGACATCGTTCAGTACAGCATTCAACTCCGGTGACAATTTACGGCTGGCCAGCATTTCTCTGTGAATGACACAGTGTGTGTGTTCGCAGTCAGGTGCAACCTCTCTCAGCCTAGCAGTGAAACCAGACAGCCGCCCTGTCATCGCTGCAGCCCCATCAGTACACACACCGATGCAGAAGGACCAGTCTAACATTCCTGACACATAACCATCCAACGCCCGAAATAACTCGGCACCTGTGGTGTTTGTTGGAAGGGAGAGCACACACAACAGATCCTCCTGTATATCCTCCTCAAAAATGTAGCGCACAAAAACCAGAAGTATTGCCCTGTTTTCCACATCAGTGGACTCGTCTACCTGAATAGCAAACCAGGGCGACCCTTTTAGCCTCTGCAACAACTGCACCTCAATATCCCCCGCTATATCGTTGATACGCCTTTGCACAGTACTGGCAGAAAGCGGTATCGAGCCTCTCTTTTTAGCTGCTGCCTCCCCAAGCACTTCGTTGCACATGTCTTTGGCAGAAGGCAGAATTAGCTCTTCTCCGATAGTGAACGGCTTCTTCGACTTAGCTATTCGACACGCCACTCTGTACGAGGCTCTTAGCAGAGCCACGTTCACAGAAGTGGTTGTCTTCAGCATGAGTTTTTGTGCATCCTGCTCTTGCTTTTTACGTTTGAAGAAATCAAGAGGTTTATCTTTAAGTGTGGGGTTTTTAGTTTCAAGGTGACGAATGAGCTTTGATGGCTTCATAGACTCATTTGCCAGCTTGTCCCCGCACACCACACACAGCGGATTAGGGGCATGCGAGTCACCGGTCTGTGCAAAGCCGAATTTTAGGTAGGAATCATAATATTTCCTATTGAAAGATCCCTTTTTCTTTGGGATGATTCCGGATTCATTACTGTCATCGGTGCTAGACCTCTTTGCGCCCTTGCCCAAACCAAAGAAACTTTCTAACGACGACTGCTTCTTGCTCATCGTAGCTAACGTACACTCTGTCGCTGACCGTGAGAAGAACTGAGCTGATCTGAGACAGCGCTGTGGGAAAGTAGCCTAGGTGTTGAGGGCGGGGACAGTCATCATTGAAAAAACTAAAACGTGCTTTCGGCCTCCGAATGCAATATGCAGCGTCCACGCATAGGCTTATCTAACATGAAAAATTAACCCATTTTTTATTTACATCTCTCTCTCCTTTTTTTTTTTTTTTTTTTTTTTTAATTTCCCCCCAATGTCACGACCCGGTTCGGAATGTCTCGCGGACCGGTACCGGGTCGCGACCCAGTGGTTGGGGACCGCTGGTCTATATGACCTCAGGTTTTCTCCTCTTGGTTCGTTTGTAAAATTTAGTGTACGCTAACCAAACCAAAAAGTTGGGTTACTTAACGTAATCCCTGGTTTTTTGATAACAGAGTGAGGTGTTTCACTATGGGAATCGCTTCTGGCGAGACCATTACGGAAGCTCCAATGACAACAACTAAAGACAGTTAGTTGTTGTAGGGCCACTGGTGTTTTGCTCAGCTGAGTTGTTGGACTGCTGACAGTCATTTCTTCAAGACTGTCAACTTTTGGACCTCTGTTTATCAACAACACCACTAAATACTATAGAGTTGCACGATACCCACGGTATACACGGTACCCCGCGGTGCCAAATCATAACCGTCGGTACTATACTAGAAATTTTACACGACGGTACTACCGTGGATTACTATACTACCGGTGCCAGTCTCCGCTACATAGCGGCCACCTCTACTCTCCTCCCGGCTTCTCACTGCATGCTACTCTTTTGTAAACAAACCAACATGGAACTGCAACCGAACTACACAGCTGCTGAATGATTGGCTGTTTGCCTGTTACTGTTGATGTCCAGGGATATGATGGTCCGCCCGTCTGTTAGCTGATTGGCTGTTCATGTGTTTCTGCCGGCAAGAACGAACTCCGCGAAGACAGCTCCGCTTCGATAGAAACTCGCTTCAAAACAAACAACAAGCTAAAGTTCTGTCTCGCCCAGACACGAGACAACACACTCACCATGGCAGAAGCACCGGGCCCGAGCAGCGAGTCTGCCGTGGCATCTTCGTCAGTGGCAACACTAATTTTGCTTAAAAAACAAACGTCGTTGTTTCAAACTAACTTGTACAAATACATTGCAGTTTATAAAAATAATAATAATAAAAAAAAGGCAGCAGTATCGCGATAATACCCGGAACTGCGATACTTTGTCTGGTATAGTATCGTGGTTACTCATTTTAGTATCGTGACAACTCTAAAATACTATAATATGCATAGTTGTCTGTCAGTTCTTTTTCTAACTTCGCTCAGTGTTTCACTATGGGAATCGCTTCTGGCGAGACCATTACGGAAGCTCCAATGACACAACGTCTGTCTATGACAGACAGGTCGACGTGTAGGGAAGGCCCTGCACCCTCTATATACCACGGTCGACCGCCCCATCCGGGCCATTCTTATCAGTTTCTTCCCTCATACATGCAAGGAGGGAATTGTTGGTGAAACACCTCACTCTGTTATCAAAGAACCAGGGATTACATTAAGTAACCCAACGTTCTTTTTCTAACTTCGCTCGGTGTTTCGCTATGGGAGATATAGACCACTCCCGGAATGCATAATCTCCCAAAGTCATCTGGCTCCTGACTGGGATGACATCAACCAGTTTCTGAAGCACCAGACTCCAGCACTGCAGTGAGCTAGGGATGGACCTGAGACATCCGGCCTACAGTAGTAGCAACTCAAAAGTTCCCGTTCAAGCTGAAAGCCAGCTGAATAGCAGCCGTCTTCCAGCTGACTTCCAGCCAACTACCTGCCAAGTTCCGTGGCCAGAGTGACCCCCCTCCTTCTCCTGGGCGTGTCTATTTTTTACTGTAACTCCACCTATTCATGTAATTACAGGGTATGACCAGGAGATGGCGCTTCTCTCACAGAACTTTTTTGAAGTTGTTCTACCTGGAGATGACATAGCTTACACACCTCATTAGCTTTCTCGTTGCTCAATCTTTTGTTTGCACTTACAGTAATGGGCTTTTTGGTCTCCCAGTGTCACAGATCACAGAGCGGAAAATGCAGCTGGTTTGACTACTGCATACTATACAGTAGCCTTGTGATTTGAGCGTGTTCATGAATTGAGATTAAATTTAAGGTGTTTATATCCAACATGTCAGCATTCACCAAATCAACAACATCTAGGCTGTTATGTCTTTACTAGTGGTGGGCCGTTATCGGCGTTAATGTGCTGCGTTAACGTGAGACTCTAATAAGGCCATAAAAAAAATATCACCATTAATCTATTCTCAGAGCTGTTCCAGCCTTTCAGGTCGCATTTTTACTTTTTGACTTTAGTCTCTTTTGTTCGTTTTTGTTTTCTTCACTGTAACTCCGTGTAGTCCTGATCTCTCTAGCAATTTAGAGAGTTTTGTGCTTTTGTCGTGTTTTTGTCATGGTTTTTCTTGGTGTTGTTTTTTAAATGCCACCTCCACCTGGACAGCTGCCTTTGTTTACTCCGGGGAACAGCTGATCGCGCTAATGCCGGCCGGCATTTCCGCAATCATCTTAAGAGTGCTTGCCCCAGGGTTTGTTATTCCCCACTCTCGGCTGCTGGTCAACGCGACCGGCACCCGGTCTGAGAGCCGGTCTCGCATCCCCCTGTCTTTCTCCGGTGCGAGGTGGGGGCCGCGGGATCTGCTTTCGAGGCAAAAACAGCTCAAATGCTTTTCCCGCATCTTCTCCAGAGCTGGGCCGAAGAGACCCTTGGTGGGGTCGTATGCGGGTCATGGACATGACCTAAGCTTTTTGAGTGTCACCCTGCCCTGACAAGGAGAGCCACAGAGCCCTTTCTCCAGCGACTGCCAGGCCCATGACACGCTCACAGCCCTGCACAGCTCTGCGGGAGGAGCGCAGGAGGAGGTCATTCACCACACAGATTTTGTCCTACAGCGGCGGGTTTGGGACCCCCGAATCCAACTGGCGGCCCATCTCCTCCAAAATCAACAGTGTGACGTCGTTTAGCGAGCAGACCGACTGCGCAGCATATTTGTACTTACACTTTCAGCATGAAGTATGAGCTAACTGAAAATAAAAACAATTAAGATGATAGCTCATTAACCCTTTAATGAGAGTCCACGGCCCTGGGAAACAGCGAGGTCGGGGCGCTGTAAACGCAGAGCCGGTCGCGGCACACAACCTTGGAGGAAATGCGTCCGGCGGGGGCCAGCCAGCGCCGGGGAGAGGTCCCACGAGGGGATCCTCCCGCACCGTGCGGCCGTCCCTGACCCGAGTTTAATCCCCCGTTCAGACTGCGCGGAAGTTGCGGAAAAATCGCAGTGATTGGTTAAAATTGCAACACCGCCCTGAATGCACGAGGATTCACTGAAGTTGCGTTGAAGTTGCAAATCGCAACATCGTGAATTCCTGGAGGATCTGTGTTATGGTATCATTTACGGTACAGTCAGGCCTGACACCGATTACCACTACTGCGCGTGTGTGTGTGTGTGTGTGTGTGTGTGTGTGTGTGTGTGTGTGTGTGAGTGTGTGACACAGAAAGGCAGAAGTGGCAGTGGAAGCACAGCCACAAAGTAACCTATTTCTAATTTTAAAAAAGACGAAAAAACAACATATCCTACTTCTCTCGCATTCGCCAAGAATCGCATTTTTAAATTTTTTTCTGTCAACCGATGCGAGTCGTCACGCATTTGTACCGATTTTAATCGTGTCATGATGTATCGTTACATCCCTAGTGAGCACCTAGCCCGAGCTTGAGTGAACATAGCCCGAAGCTAGCAGGGCACCCGGTGGTTGAGCACCCGGTGACCTGTCGGGAAGCTCGCCACAACGCGGTCGCAATCCCACTGTAACCGTCAGCACAGTCCAGAGTCTGTCGGTGCCGCGCTAGGCAACGCTTCCTTTAACGGGACGTTTGATAGCAGTTAAGCTAGCAACCAACCTGACAATCGGATGCACTGAGGGAGCTCTCGTAATTCCGCTCAGGAAGAAAGCGCAAATGGCCCGGACGGGGCAGTCGACCGTGGTAAATAGAGGGGGCAGGGCCTTCCCTACACGTCGACCTGTCTGTCATAGACAGACGTTGTGTCATTGGAGCTTCTGTAATGGTCTCGCCAGAAGCGATTCCCATAGTGAAACACTGAGCGAAATTAGAAAAAGAACTGACAGACAACTATGCATATTATAGTATTTAGTGGTGTTGTTGATAAACAGAGGTCCAAAAGTTGACATCTTGAAGAAATGACTGTCAGCAGTCCAACAACTCAGCTGAGCAAAACACCAGTGGCCCTACAACAACTAACTAACTGTCTTTAGTTGTGTGGCCCTAAGCTAATCAGCCAGTTATCCAATGAATCAGCTGATTTCTGGCCCAAGAGGCAGGTTCAGGTTATTACACTTGTTCTAAGTGACACCTGTCCTGGTGCTTTTACTGTGTAAATCCATTGAGATATGATATTTTTTTAATGTTTGCTCAGCAAGTTAAACCCAGATCAAGTCCTATTGTTCAGAGTAACAGCAGGGAACACACTTGACAGACCATTTAAGGATAGGAAATAGAACTCCACTTATGTTTTACATCTGTCTTTCATTCAATAAACAAGATACAGCTTGCAAATGAGACAACCAACAGCTGTCTCATGTTGAAAGATAAGATAAAACTGTCTGTTTTGTCTCACAGCACACAGGTTTATCTATTTTACACAGAGTGAATGAGTTGTTTCATATGAGGAGATATATTTTATGTTTGCATGTTACTGACGAGACTTATCTTCATTTATGAAAAGGTCAAATGATAAGAGGAGAGAGATATGGAGTCTTACTGTTGAAGGAAGTAAAGGCTCAGTGTTGCAACCGTCCTTCTGTCTGTCCCACAGCTCAATGTTGTCCTTTAACACAGAGAGAGAGAGAGATTAGTATTAAAACTACACATATTAGGGAGGTAATGGTTACAGGTATTACATTAAATCGATATTGACAGCAAGTTATGCAGTCTGTAACTTTAGCCATAGGAAATAAAATAAAACTCTGTGGTGTTAATTTAATTTACTGCTCAGTGTTGGCCCAACACAGACACACGAACATAGACTCATTTTCTCATACAGGCACTCCTTTCACTCACACAGGCACACTTCTTATGTGTGAACAAAATATGTAAACAGATTTTGCTTACATATTTTTGTGCCAACTGCTTGCCCCTTTAATGTGACAGTTAAATTTTTTTTATTTTTTTTAAGTATATCTTTATTAATTATGCTTCACATCTTATTCACATATACAGCATTTTCTCTTCTCCTTTTTTCCCCTTTTTGTAAACACATTTCTCCCCCCTTTAAAAGAGCACACTCCGCCCACCCAAAGTTGAACCTTCAGCGCAGTATTCAGTCAGTCACAAGCATTGGTAGCAACAATAATTAATAACCTAAAATAGACAGCAGGTAGACAGTGCAATACAGTGGTCCCTTGTTTATCGCGGGGGATACGTTCTAAAAATAACCCGCAATAAACGAAATCCGCGAAGTAAGTTTTACAATTATTATACATGTTTTAAGGCCGTAAAACCCCTAACCACACACTTTTATACACCTTTTTTTTTTTTTTTTTTTTTTTTTTTTAACACACATTTTGTACAGTACCCTTCTTAGTTAATCAGGACGCAGAACACAATGCGCGTTCATACTGTATAGCACGCTGTAAAAAAATAAAAAATAAAAAAAAATGCATGCAAAATTACACTAAAAATAAAATCAGCGAAACAGCGAGTATGCGAAAAGTGAACCGCGTTATAGCAAGGGGCGACTGTTTAAAAAGAAAAGACATAGAAAACAAAAAAGGAATAGAAATGAAAATAGCAAAACAGACAGCAGCACCTTTCCTTCAACATTCAGCTATTATTCCTTGGTCTGGGAATGACCTTCCAAAATATGTTTGATATTCTAGGTCCAACATAATTGCGAAATGAGGTCCAAATATGATAAAATAAATCAATCTTCCCTCTGGACCAGTATGTCAAATATTCCATGGGTAAGAGGTCAAATATTACCTTGTGCCAATCCAGAACTGTAGGCGGCTTATTTGAAATCCATTTCAGCAGTATAGTTTCACGTGCGGCATATGTTAGAACATTCCACGATTTTTGACCATGAGATCCTTTTATTTGTGGATGTGGTAATCCCAACAGCAGGCACACTGGGTCCAGGTCTAATTCCTTATTAAAAACCAAGTCTAATTTCAAAGCCACAGCCACCCAGAAGTTCCAGATCCACACACAGTATGTATAAAGCTACCAACTTCCTTCTTACACTTCAAACACAGAGCTGATTTCTTTGGGTCCATCTTATGTCTGAGTTCAGATGATATCTGAAGGCGATGCAGTAATTTAACCTGTGATTCCTTTGGTCTATTACATATGGATATGTTGTTAGCATGTTCCCATATGTCTGCCTCCATAGCATCGTCTATTACCACCCCAAGATCTTGAGCCCATTTTTGCATAATTGTATTATTAGTCTTAATGGACTTATAAAAGGCCTCGTAGCATCTTCTTACTATAGCCTTATTGTTTTGTATTTTGTATAGTTGTTGTTCAATTGGTGACATTTCCAGAGTAAATTTATGCCGAGTTGGATTCTGTATAAAGCTTCTGACTTGTAGGAACCTAAAAAAAATGCGTGTGTGATAGCATATATTTCAGTCTTAATTGGTCAAATGACATTCTGTCCCCTTTAGATAAGTCTTTCAAAGTCGTGATACCAGCTCTTTCCCATAGAGCAAACCCATTATCTGTCAGACCTGGGAGAAAATCTGTATTTTTTCGTATAGGAGTAATTGGAGATAGAACATCAGTTCTTTTTTCCCCATTTCTTAATCATGTCCCAAGCCTTTAATGTGGATTTCCACAAGGAAATTCCCATCTGCAACCTCTGTTTTATTCCGATCCAGGATAAATGGGAGACTTGTTAGTTGTAACGGTTTACCTAAATTGTATGCTTCAATATCAAGCCAGACAGAATCCGGGTCACTCCGTACCCAGTCTGCTAGATATCGAAATTGGGAAGCCACTTGATACAGTTTAATGTTTGGGATTGCCAATCCTCCCTGACTTGATGGTAATTGCAGTTTTGCTCATTTAAGTCTTGGTCTTTTACGGCTCCATATAAATGAGCTAAACCAACCATTCAATGTCTTGATAGTATTATTATTTAGCAAGACTGGAATCATTTGAAATTTGTAGAGCAAACAAAGTAAAATATTCATGTTAATTTAAAGAGATTCTTCCCAGTGTCGATGCATTTAAGCAAGGGCTTCAAGTTGGCTTTAAACATGATAAAGTGAGTGATAAACAAAAGAATGTCATCAGCGTACAGGGAAATCGTGTGTTGTCTGTGATTAATCGATATACCATGAACAGTAGAATGGGTTCTAATGGCCTCCGGCAATGGCTTGATTGCGATCGCAAACAACAAAGGTGATAAAGGGCACCCTTGACGTGTGCCCCTCCTCAGAGCAATATAGGGAGAACATTTACCATTCGTGACAACAGCCCCTAGTTGGTTATGATAGAGCAGCTTGACCCATTCAATAAACTCTTTACCTAAATCAAATTCCTTGAGTGCAAAAAACAAAAAGTCCCACTCTATGCGGTCGAACGCTTTTTCCACATCCAATGACACTACCATACTTTTAAGATTATTTTGATGGCACAGCTGAATAATGTTGAGTAACCGTCTAACATTATTACATGAGTTCCTTCCAGTGATAAACCCAGTCGGATCATTATTAATGATATACGGGAGGATTTTCTCTAGTCTTAAGGCTAGTATTTTAGATAAAATCTTGAAGTCTACATTTAGTAAACTGATAGGTCGGTAGGATGAACATACATCTGCTGGTTTATCCTTCTTAAGAATCAGGCTAATGTTTGCTTATGTAAGCGTATTGAGCAGAGCTCTCTTCTCAAAGGAGTGATGAAACATAGCCAGTAAAGGTTTCACCAGCAACGGCTTAAAATGTTTATAAAAATCCGAGCTAAAGCCATCAGGACCTGGAGCCTTTCCTGATTGTAGAGCACCAACTGCTTTAGTGATTTCCTCCAATGTTACGAGTCCATTCAGTACTGTCTTTTGTTGGTCATTAGGCTTGGGCATATTCAGATTGGAGAAGAAGCCCTCCATGAGTCTAGAGACCCCTGCTGGCTGCTCACTTGTATATAGCTTTTCATAAAATTCTGTAAAAACCTTATTTATGCCATCGCTGTCCATTTTCATCTGCCCAGAGGCATCTTTAACTGAAGATATATTCTGAGAATTAGATCTACCCTTGACCAGGCTGGCTAAATACAGTCCCTGACAAAAGTCTTGTCACTTATCCATTTTGTAGAAACAACAGCTTATAATGTGACTTTTAATTAATCCATTGGTTTTAGAAATGGCCCATATGAAAGCTAAAACCCTCCCAAATTATGTTTAATATACTAAAATAAATTTGCTTCACAGAAGAGATTGATTGATTATTCAATGAACACATAAAGGTCAGATTTTGGCAAGACAAAAGTTTTGTCGCCTACAGAGAATAATGTGAAAATTGAACAAATAATTTATTTCAAATACAAAAATATGTTGCATAACATCAGTGAATTAAGTAGTGGTGCTGTGAGATCCATATTTAATATCTTGTATGACTTCTATGAGCTTGAAGGACTGCATTCATGCGGTTCTGCAATGATTCATACAATTTATTGATGAAGTCATCAGGAATAGCAAAGAAAGCAGTCTTACATGCCTCCCAGAGTTCATCAAGATTATTTGGTTTTGTCGTCAATGCTTCCTCTTTCATTCTACCCCAGACATGCTCAATGATGTTCATGTCTGGTAACTGGGCTGGCTGGTCCTAAAGCACCTTGATCTTCGTCGCCTTGAGGAACTTTGATGTAGAGATGGAAGTAGCACCATCCTGCTGCAAAATTTGACCCCTTTTCTGGTTGGGAATGTAAGAGGTAGCTAATACTTCTTGATATTTTAGGCTATTGATATTGCCTTCCACCCTGCAAATCTCTCGCACACCCCCATACTTGATGTAACCCCAGACCATGATTTTTCCGCCACCAAACTTAACTGTTTTCTGGGCGAATCTCGGGTCCATGCGGGTTCCAGTAGGTCTCCTGCAATATTTGCGGCGGCTGTGATGTAATTAAACTGAAGATTCATCTGAAAAATCCACCTTCTGCCACTTTTCCAGTGTCCATCCTTTTAGCAGGCTGTGGGCCTTGGCAAATGCCACACGTTTTTTTTAATTGCCTTTTGTTTAGTGCGGGTTTCTGGGCACTGATTTGACCATGGAGGCCATTTCGAGACAGAACTCTACAAACTGTTCTGGTTGACACGGGGACTTGAGGTGACCAGGCCTGGTGGAGCTCTGCCAGCCAACAAACGGTCCTCCAGAGCAGTTGTCTTGCGGGGTCTGCCGGACCTGGGCTTGTCAAAAACATTTCCAGTCTTTTCAAATCTTTTTCTTATTCTTTGTACTTGACGCTGAGACACATTGAGGGGTGTCAACCATCTCAGCAGTGGATCTGGTCTTCAGCCTCTTGATAATCAACGCTTTGGCCTCAGGGTGAATCTTAGGCATGTTGTCAGAGGTCAAGTTGCAGTTGATGTGAAGGTCTGGTGTGCTGGGGTTCTTTTAATACACACCCACTAACTGACTGATCATTTATTGATCACAGGTAAGGCTGTAATCTAGGATTGGGTGCATCATATGACAAGGCGACAAGACTTTTGTCTTTGCAAAAACTGACTCAGTGGGCTTTACCAAGCTGTGGACATTAGAATGCTTTTCAGTTCAGTTGTTTGGCACCAAAACATTATTTCAAAAGCTGTTGGGATTGAAATTAGCCATTTCTTGTAAAAAATGTATTCGAAATATATTTATGGGGCACTTAAGGTCAACTTGTACCCAAGCGACAAGACTTTTGTCAGGGACTGTACCTGCTGGGTTTGTTACCATATTCATATAGTTTTTGCCTTGCGAATCTTATACTCTGTTCTGCCTTCTGGGTGAGCAGCGAGTTAAGTGTTGCTCTTGTGGTCAAAGATGCTTTAAGATTGGTGTTTGTAGGGTTCTGGTTATATGCTTTCTCACACTCAGACAGCTGTATCTCTAATTTCCGTTGTTCTTCCTGAGGCTTACGTTTTGTGCTTTTTTCATAAGACATAATCAGACCACGTGAATAGGCCTTACATGTTTCCCATAAAATAGAAGGAGATACATCAGATGTGTCGTTACAAGAGTAAAATATCTGAAATTCAGTCTGAAAAAAAGATTAAATTCGGGCCATCCAACAGGTGATTATTGAACTGCCATTTACTCGATTGTTGCTGGGCCTCTCCATGTGAAAAATTTAAGTAAACCAGTGCATGGTCTGCTAACTTAATGAGCGATATCGAAAATTCGCGAGGTTTTTTTTCTTTTTCGGGCGCTCATGCGCCCCCCCCCCGGAGACTGCGCCCTGGGCGGCCGCCCACATTGCCCATAGCTAAGACCGGCCCTGATCATAATGCTCGCAAGATGAAACAGAATACAACATTGTTTTAGGGACAAAGAAGTATGAAGAATGTAAACTTTTTGTTGGTTGGATTTAATGCTCGCCACACATCCAAGTAACCTAATTCCTCACATAGCCCCACTATTGCTCGCGCCCGTTTAGTTGGGTTAGTTCTTTCAGCAGGTGACTTATCCATATGAGGGTCTAATATGCAATTGAAGTCTCTGCCAACAATTGACTGAGTACAGTCCAACTCTGCTAATTCTGAAAAAGCTTTTGTTATGAGATCAGGAGAATGAGCTGGTGGGGCTTAGACATTTAAAATAGAAATATTTTCGCCAGACAGGCATCCTTTTATCACAATGTATCTTCCTGCATTATCCTTAGTACAGGATTAGGGTGTAAAAGGGAGTCGTTTGTTAATAAGGATGAAAACTCCTCTGCTATTGGACGTGAATGAATAAAAAAATATTATCTGTTAGGAGAAGTCTGGCTGCACCCATTATCATTCCCAGGATGCACTTTGCTCGCACACAAATGCATAGCTTGAAGTCTGTTAAGACGGATTGTCACGTGATCTTGTGATTTTATGAGGCCAGGCAAGGTTAACAGAGTGATAGATTTTCTCTCTTTCAATCCGCCTCCCTCTTACCACTGTAGTACAGCACCATAAGACACAGTGTGATATTATATTATGCAATGCGATATACAACTGATACAATTGTGCATTACTCTGTTATAGGTAAGTAATAATACTCCTGCCAGAATTATATGACCAATACTAGTTTTGTTGTAGCATTGCAAGTGATAGCATGTTATGATGTGAACACAGTGTTAGCTAAAAAGCTGGTCACTCACTAAGACAACTTCTCAGTTCTCCTAGTTCACTTCACACCACAGCACAATTTCTAATACATTTCTGGCGCTAATGCTGGTCTTTTCCTGTTCTCTTGGGTGCTTGGCAGGCTCATAAATATGCATTTGTGGTCTGTCATTTCTGCTGTGAAGTTTTAAATTTTGTTTACATTAAGCGTGTTGTATCATTTCAAGTTGACAGTGCTCCACTATACATTTACACTAGACTAGTTCTACCTCGGCAGCATAAGCCCCTCCTTTTAGCAACTTCCTCGCTAAATTCTCACAGATTATTGGATGCAAGGCTTGGTGAATTAAAAGCACAAAGAAAAGAAAACATAACAAACATTGTTAGCTGCTTTAGTTGCCCCCCTGTAGCCATAGGGTCGAACCAGTATATCTTCTGCTAGCTGACCCTCAGCATCTCCTGAGCAGCCAGGAGGCTGGGTGACTGTCTGAAGGGAGCCAGCGTCATTGGCAGCTCCATTTTGAGAAATGTGAATTTAGTGACACCCGCAGCCATAGGGCCAGAGCAAATTCCCCAAATATCTAAATGCTCCTGTTCCAGGCAGTTGCAGCCATATTTGACTGAAGATACATCCTAAACCTAAACTAAATTATAACTAATTATCCATCAGTTAGTTCTGACCAGGTAGCTTTCACTGTCCTTCACTGTAGAATTCTGAAGAATTACAATTTCTAATCTAATTCATATCTATTTCACAATTGTGCTAATCCATGTGTGTGCAATAAGATATCTTCAATTAACATGTCTACTTATGAAATCAGAAATCTTTCCTTTGTTTCCACATGGTGTGTTGTAAGTAATGTGTTGTTGTAATATTGCTAGCTGTCAGTCTTTGTCTTCCTCTCTAACAGACATTCGGCAGCTTGCAGGCCCAGACCTGCTGGCTCAGCTTTTCACTTTTTTCTCCATCTCTCAGCCACTGTTTACACCTTTTACTGTCATCATACCACTGTAGATAAGTTTAGTTACTCGTTCTTCTGGATCCACACATATTGCAGTGAACCTTTTACCATGGGTGGGACACCAACTGCTCCCAGAGATAAACAGGTTTCACTTCTGACCCACTGAACCTACACATATACACTCTTCACACACACTATCACAGTAAACTACAGTCACAGGGCAGGACCAATGTTTGTTTCAATGCTTCTTCAGAAGTATATGCTGCTAAGATATGAAGCACATGCCTACATCTTTGTATGTTTTTGTTCATTTTTCCCAGAAACATGCAGCCTGCCATATTCCTATCTGATCTGGAACTTCATCTGGAAGTGAAGTTGTACGTGTTTGAACCACTGAAATTTTAATTACCACCTCATTTGAAAAAGAAAAAGAGAGCTTGGTGTGTTCACAACAGTACTCAAATAATATAGTATTCAGCGCCACTATGAGAGCAGGTCTGAAGAAACAGCAGTCTGTTTTCACCCATAGCCAAGATATCAGTGATGCAGCAGTGAAAGCTAGCTACCTTATGCTAGCAAAATAACTGTAGCATCAAAGCCAGTGAGGCTAACACTGTGAGGCACAGTGAGGGTGAGTTCATGAAAAGAAAGCTGCACTCAAGGCTCACACACAAGCACTTCAATGACATCCAGAAATTGGCTGCTACTCAGGATTTGACGCCTAATATTAAGACTTGTGAAGGCTAAAAGATGCCAAGTTTCATGAGCAACTGGCGACTAAGCCTACTTCATGTAAAATGCTGCTTCAGACACTTTTGCACCCTGAAGAATACAGCTCTGTGAAAATGAATACTGTGGAAATATTTAAAGACACTGAACATTGTGCAGTACAAAATAGTTTGGTTTGGTGGTATACATTTTATACATTTACAAGACAGTTGTGTGATGTGCTGTGTCAGTTCAGGTGGTCAGGATTACTACACAGATGTGGAAATCAATGTAAATTTAAGTAAAATACTATATTGTTCAGTTACAGATACCTCTGACTAAATGTTTTGTGCCTTCGCAGATACACTGATCTCTAAATTGAGATAAAATTATGCCAGATGTGGCCCCTGAACTAAAACGAGTGTTCCCATGGTTCCAGATGTGAAGTACAAACAGGACATTTGATCGTTCAGGATTAAATGGTATGGAAACATTTGGCACATTAACAGGAGACAATTTACTCATAGGAAATGTGTTTATTACTTTTCGAGATTAAACATTTAAACTTTCCTAATAAGTGCAATAAGAAAAGCTAATTCATGTACTGCAGTGTGTATAAAAGCATATGTATAATATAAATGTAAAAAGTTAGCTGGGGTGCTGTGTCCTATGAAAGGTAAGCAGAATTTGTAGACAATAGCTCATTAATTTGACAGTGTGGTGTCCTGTTAGATTTAATGAACAAATAAATAAAGGTCTTGGCCATTTTATTTGTTTTTAAGCATTCTGTATTTGTTCTGATGACTCTCTGTCTCTGTTGCTTTTTATTGTTTTCTGTTTTCTGTCTTTTTATTAAACAAAATGTGTCTGTATAGTCGAGGCCTGTAAAGTAATAAGTAACTGCACATGTTAAATAAATGTAGTCCAGAACAAAATACATGAAAATGTAAGTGTCGTAGAAGTATAAAGCAGTCTAGAGCTAGCATAAATACTAAGAAACGTGCCCGTGTGTGTGTGTGTGTGTGTGTGTGTGTGTGTGTGTGTCTGTACCTCGACAATCTTGAAGAACATGTTGGAAGTTGGTAACACGATGTAGACGTGAAGTTTGATCAAAAGAAACTGCAGCCAACAAGGAAGTACATGTCCGTCCTGACCGTCTGTCCAGCCACATTAACATCGCTCCATGATTACAATCCACCAATCACAAATTCAAATTCCTCTCATAAATTAGCTCCCCGCTTCACTTCCGCGTATTCACAGGTGAGTACTGCGCCGTCGTTTGTGCGCACGTGTACACGGGTCAGGTAAGGAGTGCCGTTACACCTGGAGGTGCTGATGTCATTTGGAGCCAAGCTGGGACAAACTAATGTTGCGTTTAAGTTCCACGGAAAATATGTTTTTTCTATACTCTATGTACCTGAACTGAGCTGACTTTAGTGATAACATGGCAAAATACTATTGAATGGACAGAAAAGAAGCCATCAATCCTACTCACTGTCTCTCCACATAAAAACAACATATTAAAGTATTTCATTAGGTCATCGAAACACAGGAGGGAAGCACGACATATTGACTGTATTATCATCAAAAAAAAAGAGGAAGCTAGTCAAAGTAAAAGCAACAAATTGTATGAAATGATTATTATGATCCCGTTTATAATATAAACAAACTTGAAGTAAATGTGTTCAATACAGAGTAAAGAGGGCAACAAACTAAAAATAGCTGACCACATCTTTTCATTACCATTCCATCACATCTCTCTCAACATGGCTGTCACCATATTTGTTGACATTTCCTCTGTGCAGTGTACCTAAGACAACTATCACTGGATTACTTTGATACTGAAGAAAACTTACGATCCATGCTTGTGGTAAACTTTAAAAATGGTGTATACATGCATATGCCATTTCCCACTTTACCTGGTATTTTTATTCTATTAAGAAGAAAATGTCACATCAGATACCATCATGTAATTGATGAATAGAAATGTTATTTTAGGTTTGATAATTTCATGAATTTATTTTCCATCTATACAGCATTCTATAGTATGCCAATCAATAATTTACATTTGAGTGATGAATCTTTATCTTTCTTGTTATTTACATTTCTGTTGATGATTTTTTGCAGACCTGCAGCGTGTGAGCATGTGAGAGCAGCTGAGAAGATCATCAGTGGCCCCTTTCCCTCTCTCCAGGTCATTTACAACACACACCTGGCCCGCAAAGATGTCAATTGAAACAAAGGAGGGGACCTATCAAACTCCTTAAAGAGGGTAAATCATCACACAATGTTGCAAAAGATGGTTGTTTTTTTGGTTGTTCACAGTCAGCTTTGTCTAAAATCTGGACCAAGTACAAACAACATGGGAAAGTTGTTAAAGGCAAGCATACTGGTAGACCAAGGAAGACATCAAAGCATCAAGACAGAACTTAAGGCAAGATGTCTTGAAAACAGAAAATGCACAGCAAAACAAATGAGGAACAAATGGGAGGAAACTGGAGTCAACGTCTGTGACCAAACTGTCAGAAATCCCCTAAAGGAAATGGGATTTACATATTGAAAAGCTAACTGAAAGCCATCATTAACACCTAAACAGAAAAAAAACAAGTGTGGCAAGGGGAGGGTGAAAAGTTACGCGACTATTGAGGGAAAAGCTCAATAACGTCACCCTGGGAATTTCACCCAGGGAATTGCTCAAACACAAGGCAGAAAGGTTTGTGGTTACTGGAGGGCAAGAGACGTGGTTTGAAGTTTAAAAATACACTGCAAAAACAGACCTACTAGAAAGAAGCAAAATATTCTTAAAATTCAATCAAATTATCTTATATTAAGCAAAAAAATCTGCCAATGGGGTAAGCTTTTTTTACTTGACAAGAATTCTTAAAATAAGCACAAAGTTCTTGCCTTGGACAGACTAAAATGGGCCTTAAAACTAGACAGAAAATCTTAAATTCAAGTAAGTTTTTCTCATAAAAAGCAATAAAAACCCACCTTTTTAAGATTAAGTTACTTAAAATTAGAATTTTGGTCTCTTGACTGAGTTAACTTTAAGAAATAACACCTTAATCTGGGATTAATAATAAGTATAAAAGTAGTTAAAATAAGACACAATTTCTTCAAATAGTATTATAAAAATAAGTGACTTTGTCTTAAATCAAGACACCAAAACATTCTCATTTAATGTTTTTTATTAACTTTGCAATAAAATTGCTTAATTTAACATCCATCAAAAAACTGAATGTTATATCAGCTATTGTAACAGCATACTATAACAATTAACATAAATTTCTTAATTTAACATAAAAAAACAGAATGTTATATCAGCTATTGTAACAGCATACTATAACAATTAACATACATTTCTTAATTTAACATCCATCAAAAAACAGAAACTTATATCAGCTATTATAACAGCATACTATAACTTAACAAGCAACATTGCAACTGCTGTTACTGCACAATACTTTCTGAAACAGAACTTTCTTTGAAGGTTTTACATGATAGAGAGGGGGAGAGTCAGTACACAAACACACAGAAGAAACAAAGACTCACTCACTCAATGAAGGACTTCCACTCGCCAATGGCTTTTTTGTACGAAGGGGTCAAATCTTGCTCATGAATGGAATCTTGGAGAATTTCTGTTTGCAGTACTGACAGAAGTGTGGAAATACACTTTGGGTAAGTGAGGTGCAGGGCATAGTAATATGCCATGAGGTAGAGCAGTCCCTCATTGAACCTCTCAGTGTTGAAGGTAGTCACTGGCATGTTTCCAATGGCGATCATGCAGTTGTCCTAGGAAACAAGCACAACTGGACAAGACAGTGGTCGCTGGCGCAGGAAACCATCAGGATCCTCTGAAGTCTAGATAACACAAATCAATGTAGAGTTTTAGAAAAACATCACAAGTAACACACACTTTAAACTGGACTAGGACATTGGTGAAATCATAATTGTACTTCAAAACATATAGTCACAGCAATCCCTGAGAGAGAGAAAATGTTGTACTGTCATTGTTGAGCAGTGCAAATTTGAATGCACCACAGCTAGTTCAAATGAAGTTAGAATTACAACAAGTACACTATGGAGAAGACTTCCCCTTTTGACCTTTTGAAATGATAAAAGTTTATCTCAAAGTAACCAAACCTTACATAAAATGTATGTGTGAATAACTGGAATATATAGTGTAAAATATTGCAGTAAGTCTGTAAATCTCACCGTAAGGACATGGAAAAGAGCCTCGCTGCTTAAGCCCAGTTTCTTAGGTGGCATGGTGCTGGACGGGAAGAGCAGTGGCAGGGCTCGGAACACAGCTGTGACATGTGCCACTGGTTTAATGAAAAAGGCACAAGACAAGGTGGTACCATAAATAACTTATCATGACACATTATTATATAAAATGAACAAGTCAATTGTGATTTCACCTCCATTCAAAGTTTTAGGAGGCTTCATGGCTTTCTTCATCACCCCATAAAACTGGACCTTTGAATAGAAGGCTTCCCATCTGCTCTTTATTTCAGAGATGTACTGGGAGTTGGTTGGTTGGATTACTCGCTGCAGCTCATCCAGCACCTGAAAAATAGATTCAGATACAGAAGAAAAAAATAAATAAATACAAAATAATAATAAAATAATATATATATATATATATATATATATATATATATATATATATATATACACACACACACACACACACACGAAAAAATAATAACACTGCTAGTCCTTGTTAAACATTCTGATGACTAAGATTCTTCAAAAAAGATCAGAAAAGATAATGCCAATCATGCTAAAATAAGTCCTTGGAAGAGCTGAAAATGTGGACTGAATAGGACCAACTTACGTGATCCAGTTCTCGGAAACATGGGTAAGCCTCTAGAATCTTTGTTGGTCTGTCTTGCTCCTTTAAGACATCAGAGGTGATGAAGCATCTTCGAGACTCAAATTCCAGGTTCAGCAAATGAGTTATTGCAGCTTTGTTTGGCTTTTTGGACTTGAACATTTCCTGGAGGGTCTTGTAGTGTCTTGCTTGGGTTTTCAGGCTGTCCATGAAGTCAACTGAACCAGCTGAAGACATTAGAGGGAAGTTATGGTGGAATGAAGATCTAATGTGGACAACGAGCGGGGCTGCGGGTCGACGCGGGACAACGGAGACGCGCAAGCTTTCGAAGCTGCAAGCCTTCAGGCGGGACCGAGATGGGAAGACCTGTTGAAGCACGGTGACATTATTCGGAAATGACAATGTAGTAAGTTGAAGATTTGACCGCTTTAGGTTATATCTGGAGTCTATAGGGGAAACCGATGGGATTAAAAATAAATAAATAAATAAATAAATAAATAATAATAAGAGTTTGTTTTAGTTGCGTTAAGTCGACACTATTTTACATGGGTTCATGTCGAAAAGTTTAACCCTGCAAATTGGGGAAGTCGGGGCAGCAGTTAAAGCTGTGGGGGACAAATGAACAATGCTAAATTTAGCAGGGAGGGCCCTCTGCCCCTAGGGGGGAAGGGAATATCCCTCAGAGCGGACTGAACTTCGGAGCTCAGAGAAGGTCAAAGAGCAGACCTCACTTAAGGAAGTTCTTTTATTATATTGTTTGAAGGTAATTTTGCCAAACTTTTATTTGTTGTTAAATGTTCATGTATGTTCCTGTAGCAAAGGGGTGACTATGAAAGGGTGGATAGGAGAGAAACACATGGGAGGAGGAATAGAGATGGATGACAATAGACCGTATTAAAGTAGCCTCATATAACGTAAATGGTGTATTCAACCCAGTAAAAAGGGGGAAGATAATGAGTAAGATGAAAAAGGAAGGGGTGGGGGTAATACTATTACAGGAGACCCACCTAACGGAGAAAGAACATGCTAAGCTTAAAAGGAATGGTTATAACCAAATATTTTCAGCCTCATACAAATCAGGCCACCGGAGAGGGGTGGCTATTTTAATTTCGGGGAAAATTCCATTTGAAAAATTATCGGTGACAGGGGACAAAGAGGGTAGGTATATCTTGGTTAGGGGGAAACTAGAGGGCCAAATTGTAACTTTTTTCAGCGTCTATGCACCACCGGGTTCAGATTGGAAGTTTTATAGACAGATGTTTGATGTGATGGCATCAGAGGCGGAGGGTATTTTGATCACGGGAGGGGACTTAAACCAAAGGTTGAACCCATGGCTGGACTCCTCAGGAGGTGGAAGACAAAAGAGTGTAATTAGTAATAAGATAACAGGCTTGATGGCCGAATTGGGAATTATAGATATATGGAGGTCCCTGAATCCTACATGTAAGGATTATACCTATTACTCAGCACCACACAATATATATTCAAGGATTGATTACTTCCTGACGTACGGCAAAGATAGGCATAGGGTGGAAAAGTGTGACATTGGAGTAAGGGATTTATCAGACCACAGCCCGGTGTATCTAACTTTGTGTTTAGCAAAGGAGAAAAAAACAACAAACTGGAGATTAAATTCGAATTTACTAATAGGAAGCACAAAGGAAGAATTACAGAAAGAAATTAAATCATATATAGAGGTCAACGACAATGGGGAGGTGTCCCCGTCTGTGTTGTGGGATGCTTGTAAGGCGGTGTTGAGAGGGAAACTAATTGCCAAATCAGCATACCTAAAAAAGATAAAACAGTTAAAATTAAACACACTGAATTCGGAACTTAAAAGACTAGAAAGAGAGCACGGAGATACATTGAATGGACATATATATCAGGAAATTTAAAAAAACGAGCAGAGATTAATGAGATTTATGCGCAGGAGATTAAAAAAAAAATATTATTCATAAAGTAAAGATACTATGAAGTAGAGGGAAAGTCAACAAAGCTGCTGGCATATAAATTGAAAAAGCAACAGGCAAAAAACAACATTCACAGAATAAGGGACATACAAGATCAACAGTGGACAAAACAGAGGATATACAAAAGTGCTTTGAAGCTTATTATAAAAATCTATATGCCCAGCCAAGAATCGATAATAGAACCCAGATAGTCCAAATGTTGGAGAGTCTAAATTTACCAAGGGTAACAGAAGAACAAAACAAGGCCTTAACGGCTAAAATTACAGATGAGGAAATAAATAAGGCAATCTCAAATCTTAAGGCCAATGGGTCACCGGGCTCAGACGGGTACACTGCAGAATGGTACAAAATATTCAGGGTATCATTAATCCCACTTTTGGGGAAGGCATTTAACTGGGTGGTGAAGGAGGGAGAAATTCCCCAATCATAGAGGGAGGCCATCATCTCTGTGATTCCGAAGGAGGGAAAGGATGCTCAGGAGTGCTCCAGTTATAGACCTATTAACGTCCTTAACCAAGACTATAGACTGTTTACAGCCATTTTAGCCAGGCGCCTAGAAACGATCTTACCAGAGATAATCCATTTAGATCAGACTGGATTTATCAAAAATAGACAGACGCAAGATAACATCAGGCGTACCCTACATGTAATGCATCACGTGATTAGGAATCAGATAGAAGCGGGGGTTGTGGGAATAAATGCGGTGAAAGCATTTGACTCCGTTGGGTGGGATTTCTTATACGAAGTGCTGGGGCAATTTAATTTTCACAAAACATTCATTAAAACCATACAGGCCTTGTATAACCAGCCAACAGCTAGGATTAAGATCAACGGGAGCCTTTCAAATTCTATCACTCTAGAACGGGGCTGCCGTCAAGGCTGCCCAGCGAGTCCACTGCTCTTCGCCGTTTTTTTGGAACCCCTGAGCAGGTGGATAAAACAAAAGGATGATATCAAGGGGATAGACATGGGGGGAGATGTACAGAAAATAGCGTTATTTGCGGACGACGTACTAATATACCTATCGAGCCCGAATACGTCGCTCCCCATACTTATGGAAACCCTCACATATTATGGCCATTTATCAGGTTATAAGATAAACGTACAAAAAACTCAGGTTATTACTTTTAATTACAGGCCAGATCAAACTATTAGAGAAAAGTACAAAATTAAATGGGATTCCAAATCAATGAAATATTTGGGAGTTAACCTACCCCGAGATATAAAACAACTGAAATCTATCAACTATGACCCTTTACTCACTCAAATTAAATCGGACATTAACAGATGGAATTCGATACCTTATATGAACATCATACAAAGAGTGGAGGTGATAAAAATCAACGTATTGCCAAGGATTCTGTACCTGTTCCAAACTCTGCCAGTAGAGATCACAGAAAAGGAGTTCATGGAATGGGATAAAATGATCTCCAGATATATCTGGGAAGGTCGTAGACCGAGGGTCAGGTACAGGACGCTGCAGTTGCCTAAAAACAAGGGAGGGCTAGCTCTCCCGTGTTTGAAGAGCTACTTTCAAGCTGCACAATTAAAAATATTGGTGAATTTATGCAACCCCTCCTACTCAGCTAGGTGGAAAGACCTTGAGGCCGGAACAATAGATGGGATCCCTATACAGGCTATAGTAGGAGACAATAAGCTGAGAAAACATATCAGAGAAGGGACAAACCCATGGTTGAATATTTCATTGAATATTTGGTTTGATTTAATAGTGAAAAATGACCTGAGATTACAAAGCAGACTATTGAGTTGGATTGCATATGACTCTGGGTTTATCCCGAATAGAACAGACAAGAGGTTTAAAACCTGGGAAGGGGGCCCCAGGATATTCGGGGAGCTCTTAGGAAAGAAGGGGATTAAAACTTTTCAAGAGGTAAAAGACCAATACAATCTAACGAATCGGGATCAGTTTAGATATTTGCAATTACGACATTATTTAGAACAAAATATGAAGGGAACGACAGATGGGGCGGGATTAGAAGTCATTAAGATGTTTACCTCAGCATATGAATCAAATCCAGGGAAGAAACTGATCTCAAAATTATATAAGGGAGTAGAGGAATTAAAGGGAAAAGACACAGTGTATGTAAAAGAGAGATGGGAGAGGGAGGCGAATATTACTATATTAGTGGAGGAATGGGAAGAGATTAATGACCAACAATGGAAGACTACATGTTCTTTATCTTGGAGGGAATATGGGTGGAAGAGTATAATAAGATATTTTAGAACACCGACGCAGACAAAGTACCATGATACAAAGTGTTGGAGACTATGTGGAACTGACAAGGCTGACCACTTCCACGTGTTCTGGGGATGCCCCGCTATGGGTAGTTACTGGCAAGAGCTTAAGAAATGTATGGATAAAATGGTAAGCTTATGCCTAATACACTTCACAGCAAGAGCATTCAAGGCTACTACCTTTGACCTTTTCCAAGACTGGATTTGTCATGCAGATAATCAACAAAGCCACAGATTAAATAAATGTAATAATGTTGTATGTAGACAAACCTGAGAAAGATGGTGTTTTTCTCTTGCAGTCAACATGATAGTGGTAGCTTGTCTGGTCAAAGTGTTATGCCTGGTGTCATCCTTTAAAGAAAATGAAAATTCAGTGTGTAAAACAGTGTTTTCAGAAACACAGATATGCTGTCATGAAATAGCATTTTTTAACAATCAAGGTGATATTTGTGTTAGCATGCTGAGACATAAATAGGGCTTAGCTCAGAGGTGTCTAAAAATATAACTAAATATGGCCCACTCATGAAACCTAGGCTGTATTCAAAACCACATACTGCTTACTGTGTACGACACCAGTATACACTGTATACTGAATGTTGTTTTCAGGAGTGCCCAGTATGTGACAATTATTGTTTACGTTTATAACACGCTTTGCCCTAGGTGTTTGGTACCGCAGTGCTTTCCAAGGTGCTGATCCCGACATAGTTCATTTGTTTGTTTGTTCTGTACTGTTTTACTGTTATTTTCTGTAGTAAGTATTTCCACACAAAGCTGGTGGCAGCATGTTATGTGTCTCATTAAGATGGCAGAGCCAGAAGTTATTATATTAAGTGCATTCATAATCAGACATACTTGAATTCATGGCAATTTGTGATCGTTAATCAATTGATAAAAGCACCCAGTTTGGAAAGGTTTGGACACCCCTGGCTTGGATGAATGTACTTGTATACTGAAGGAAACAATAGGATTACCTTTGATTGACATGATGCAGAAGAGTCAACTGCAGCAGGACATGGAACATCCGGAATATTCAAAGTTTTATTTAAGGTACCATCCACAGTCTGGGACAAAGCAGGATGACTTGGAGAGATGCCATTGTCAAAGCCAGAATACAAGGATGCAGTGCTGTCAAATGCTCCAAAATGTTGTGGAGACGCCGAGTACGGACAGGACTGCACTCTGTTTTCTTCAATCAATACATCTTCAGCTTGCACTCTGTTTTCCATCACTGCTTCACCCATTTGATGCTCTCTGTTTTCCACTGTCGCTGGCCTGCATGCCCACATGTTTCTGTTCACCTCTGATGTGGCTTCCCGGCTTGAGGTCGCTGTTGCTGTCCTCTCTCTCCGTGACTTGCTGCTGCCACTTTCCAGATGTTCACGGTGGTTTCTTCGAATGTGATACCATAGTGAGTTGTACACTCGATACTCTTTGGAACATCCATCGATTCCACAAACAACGCGGAAATCTGGACTACGACTATGAGCAGAATTTATATGACTCAATAAAGATTTGAGACTTTTGAGAGCTACAAACACAAAGCAAATAACACAGCGCCAAATCATTTTACCGCCTGTGTTTAGCCTACATTAGCTAGCTGCCCTGTACAGCTTTTGCCGCTGAACCCAAGATGACCAGGTGATACCATCATGTGATACCAAGGGTACATAGTATAAATCTCAAGATTTTTCGGTTCGCTACTCCTCCCAGAGTTTTTGTCGCACATACACAAAACGGGTATCAAAACGTGCGGCTCGGCCGGGACGTGCTATGTCTTTTCTAAGAGTTTCGGCAAACGGTTTTGCCAAAAATCGACAATTACGAAGCCAAAAAATGAATGGGTGTGTATTGCGAGAACTTTCCAGAGCTAGAGTGAGTGATGTCATCGCTAGAGTGGAGAGGGGAGAGGAACGATCAGTGAAAAAATAAAACGGATTTCACTACCGTGGCCTCAAATGCCCCACTACAGACATGATTATCCCCTTAAAATGTAGGAAAATTCGAGGTGATCGCAGTGATAACACTGTTGAAGCTGTCTCTTTTATAGTTTTGGCTCCATACAGGCTAATTGATCGAGTACCTCCCTCCACAGCCTCATAGACTCCCATGTTATTTTGAGCCGAGAATTTTCTAGAAGACGCAGGGAGCAATTGTGCTTTCTCTGAGTCCTACGGCCAAAGTTTATACAATTTTCGCCTGAAACTTGGCACAGACATTATACACAAGACGAGCATTCTTCTGGTCAGATTTTGGTTTGAGGCATACCTTATAGGTTTTTTTTGGCCACCTTCGAGGGGGATCATTCAGACATATACAGTGCATCTCAGTGGGAGAAACAGTGGATGCAGCACCTGTGACTAATTACTCTGACCTGCAGCTCACCCTGGTTGCTTGGCAACATCAAGCATGCCTTTGACTAACTTTTTTGAAGTCTCTGGCTGTGTCCGAAATCACTCACTCATTCCCTACTCCCTACTCCCTACATAGGGAAATAAATGTAGTGGACTATATAGTGAGCTTAACAGAAAAAATGTTCGGACACTTTCGGACACTTCTCTTGGCGCCGGTAATTACGTCATTGCTGTCGCACAATTAAAAGGTACCACATTAATGTCGTCTCACATAATACTTGTTCATTTACTACTGCATTTTTATTAAATTAGAGTCTTTGATTACTGTCCTGTATGTTTTATTTTCGTGTTTTGTTTTCTATTTAAGCATATTTTTATTTCTAATTCTCTTGGCTCTTTAGTAACAGAACGTTACAGTGTAATCTCCTGGAATGTTTAATTATATGCTGTTCGTTTTACACCTTTTTTTTTTATGAATGTAGAAAGCCATTTAAATTGCCTTGTTTTAAAATGTGTAATAAAATAAACAATAGAATAAACTGGCCTTGTGACTGTTGTACTGCTCCACAACTCATGAATTTGTTTCGCGTCTCTCATCCTCTAATCCATCCGCCGAAAAAAACATACACCGTTATTTTATAAAACTCCTGTAGCGCTATAGAAATGCCATCTACTGTCAGTCTGGCTGTTTGTGCTTTATCAATAATTCAATTATTTACTTTTTATTTACTTTTTATTTCAATTTATTTCCTTTCCGCGCCCAGAGAACTTCTGGCAATGCATGATGGGATATCTTGCTTCGGTTAGTGACCATCGGATGTTCACTACATTTCGCTGTGAATTGTGGGATACATGCAGTGCACTATATAGTGGACACTAAACATTCGGACACCACTACAAAATGGCGTGGTCACTATATAGTGCACTATATAGTGGTTAGGGAGTGATTTCGGACACAGCCCCTGTATGATGTCAGACTATCAAGACTACATTTTTAATGTCGGCCATTTTATCCTTGTCTCTCACAAACACAAACACATAGATAGAGAGACAGACACACCACACACAGGCAGACAGACAGACAGACGCACACACACAAACACACACACACACACACACACAGAACAAGCACACATGCACGCACACACACACACACACACACACAGGACAAGTTTTTCAAAATAAGAGTCCCTTCAAAATAAGAGCCCAATAAAAAGGCAATGATGACACAGCTTGTTGTATTAATACTGAATTTTCTGAGCAGTGTCAGTAATAATGCATGGGGACGACGGGGCCAGAGTCAGGCACACTCAAAATTTCTTTAGAAATTTTTCTAGTTGAGTGTGCCTGAAAGCGCACACTATATGTTATCCACCGCGCTTATTGGTGTGGGTGCCTACAGGGCTCCCACACTATTGTTATCCTACATCTTTATTATTATTATTGGTGTGGGTGCCTGAAGGGCTCCCACACTATTGTTATCCTACATCTTTATTATTGGTGTGGGTGCCTGAAGGGCTCCCACACTATTGTTATCCTACATCTTTATTATTATTATTATTGGTGTGGGTGCCTGAAGGGCTCCCACACTATTGTTATCCTACATCTTTATTGAGTGTGCCTGAAAGAGCACACTCTTTAAAACCTCTCGGGCTTATTCTTATTATTGAGTGTGCCTGAAAGAGCACACTCTTTATTATCTCTCGGGCTTATTATTGAGTGTGCGTGCAAAGCGCACACTATATGTTATCCACCGCGCTTATTCTTATTATTCTTACGCCCTTTTTTCGGTTCGCTACTCCTCCCAGAGTTTTTGTCGCACATACACAAAACGGGTATCAAAACGTGCGGCTCGGCCGGGACATGTGTGCTATGTCTTTTCTAAGAGTTTCGGCAAACGGTTTTGCCAAAAATCCAGAAAAACGAAGCCAAAAAATGAATGGGTGTGTATTGCGAGAACTCTCCAGAGCTAGAGTGCGTGATGTCATCGCTAGAGTGGAGAGGGGAGAGAGCGATCAGTGAAAAAATAAAACGGATTTCACTACCCTGGCCTCAAATGCCCAGCTACAGACATGATTATCCCCTCAAATGTAGGAAAATTCGAGGTGATCGCAGTGATAACACTGTTGAAGCTGTCTCCTTTATAGTTTTGGCTCCATACAGGCTGATTGATCGAGTACCTCCCTCCACAGCCTCATAGACTCCAATGTTATTTTGAGCCGAGAATTTTCTAAAAGACGCAGGGAGCAATTGTGCTTTCTCTGAGTCCTACGGCCAAAGTTTATACAATTTCCGCCTGAAACTTGGCACAGACATTATACACAAGACGAGCATTCTTCTGGTCATTTCAGATTTTGGTTTGATTGTAGGTTTTTTTTGGCCACCTTCGAGGGGGATCATTCAGACATATACTGTGCATCTCAGTGGGGAGACAGTGCATGCAGCACCTGTGACTAATTACTCTGACCTGCAGCTCACCCTGGTTGCTTGGCAACATCAAGCATGCCTTTGACTAACTTTTTTGAAGTCTCTGTATGATGTCAGACTATCAAGACTACATCTTTAATGTCTGCCATTTTATCCTTGTCTCTCACAAACACAAACACATAGATAGAGAGACAGACACACCACACACAGGCAGACAGACAGGCAGACGCACACACACACACACACACATACAGAACAAGCACACACACACACACACACACACACAGACAGAACAAACACACACAGACAGCTCAGACAGCTAAAATACTAATGCTAACTGCTAGCGCTTCAGCGTTAAAATGCCAATGCTAACATGCTACTGCTAACATGTTAATGCTAACATGCTAATGTTAACATGCTAATGCTAACATGCTAATGTTAACTGCTAGAGCATCAGCGTAAACATGCTAATGGTAACATGCTAATGCTAACATGCTAATGTTAACATGCTAATGCTAACTGCTAGCGCATCAACGTTAACATGGTAAAGTTAACATGCTAATGGTTAACATGCTAATGCTAACATGCTAATGTTAACATGCTAATGCTAACATGCTAATGCTAACTGCTAGCGCATCATCGTTAACATGCTAATGCTAACATGCTAATGCTAACATGCTAATGTTAACATGCTAATGTTAACTGCTAGAGCATCACCGTAAACATGCTAATGTTAACATGCTAATGTTAACATGTTAATGCTAACATGCTAATGCTAACTGCTAGCGCATCATCGTTAACATGCTAATGTTAACATGCTAATGGTAACATGCTAATGCTAACATGCTAATGTTAACATGCTAATGCTAACATGCTAATGGTAACTGCTAGAGCATCATCGTTAAAATGCTAATGTTAACATGCTAATGCTAACTGCTAGCGCATCAGCGTTAACATGCTAATGTTAACATGCTAATGTTAACTGCTAGCGCATCAGCGTTAACATGCTAATGCTAAAATGCTAATGCTAAAATGCTAATGCTAAAATGCTAATGGTAACTGCTAGCCCATCAGCGCTAACATGTTAATGCTAACATGCTAATGCTAACTGCTAGCCCATCAGCGCTAACATGTTAATGCTAAAATGCTAATGTTAACATGGTAATGCTAACTGCTAGCTAAAAATGCTAATGTTAATTGCTAGCACGTAAGCGCTAGCTGCTCCTGTGTCTAAATAAACATGTTAAAAATGACTGTTTGAGGTGTGCTTTTTGAATACAGACCCCCAGCAACAGCCCACTTGTCACTCTCAAAATTTCTTTTCTAGTACTGAATTTGCTGAGCAGTGTCAGTAATAATGCATGGGGACGACGGGGCCAGAGTCACGCACACTCAAAATTTCTTTAGAAATTTTTCTAGTTGAGTGTGCCTGAAAGAGCACACTCTTTATTATCTCTCGGGCTTATTATTCCTCTTCCGTTTCTTCCGTGTTTATTTTGGCTCGCTACTCCTCCCAGAGTTTTTGTCGCACATACACAAAACGGGTATCAAAACGTGCGGCTCGGCCGGGAATCGTGTGCTATGTCTTTTCTAAGAGTTTCGGCAAACAGTTTTGCCAAAAATCCAGAAAAACTAAGCCAAAAAATGAATGGGTGTGTATTGCGAGAACTCTCCAGACCTAGAGTGCGTGATGTCATCGCTAGAGTGGAGAGGGGAGAGAACAATCAGTGAAAAAATAAAATGTATTTCACTATCCTGGCCTCAAATGCCCAGCTACAGACATGATTATCCCCTTAAAATGTAGGAAAATTCGAGGTGATCGCAGTGATAACACTGTTGAAGCTGTCTCCTTTATAGTTTTGGCTCCATACAGGCTGATTGATCGAGTACCTCCCTCCACAGCCTCATAGACTTCAATGTTATTTTGAGCCGAGAATTTTCTAGAAGACGCAGGGAGCAATTGTGCTTTCTCTGAGTCCTACGGCCAAAGTTTATACAATTTCCGCCTGAAACTTGGCACAGACATTATACACAAGACGAGCATTCTTCTGGTCATTTCAGATTTTGGTTTGATTATAGGTTTTTTTTGGCCACCTTCGAGGGGGATCATTCAGACATATACTGTGCATCTCAGAGGGACAGAGGCTGCATGCAGCACCTGTGACTAATTACTCTGACCTGCAGCTCACCCTGGTTGCATGGCAACATCAAGCATGCATCTCTCACAAACACAAACACATAGACAGACAGGCAGACACACACACACACACACACACACACACACACACACACACACACACACACACACAGAACAAGCACACATGTATTTAATTCCTAGGAGGAGAGGGGGGAGGGGCCAGCAGAACCTGAGCGGCGGCCATTTTAGTAGTTCTTGGCACTTAATTTGAACCTGTCTGTGTAAAATGGCAGACAGAGACAGCAGAGCGTTAGCGCAAGCTGTAAAGACATGCTATTTTCAAACATTTGCTAACATTAGCGACCAATGCTAAAATTTGTGCTAATTAACATTAGCCACTAGGAATTAAATACATCTTGATTACTAACATGTTAATGTTAACACGTTAATGCTAACTGCTAGCGCATCAGCGTTATCATGCTAATGCTAACACGCTAATGCTAACATGCTAATGTTAACATGCTAATGTTAACATGCTAATGTTAACATGCTAATGCTAACTGCTAGCGCATCACCGTTAACATGCTAATGCTAACATGCTAATGCTAACATGCTAATGCTAACATGCTAATGCTAACTGCTAGCGTATCATTGATAACATGCTAATGTTAACATGCTAATGGTAACATGCTAATATTAACATGCTAATGCTAACAAGCTAATGCTAACATGCTAATGCTAACATGCTAATGCTAACTGCTAGCGTATCAGTGTTAACATGCCAGCGTTAACATGCTAATGCTAACATGCTAATGCTAACATGCTAATGTTAACATGCTAACTGCTAATACTGAATTTGCTGAGCAGTGTCAGTAATAATGCATGGGGACGACGGGGCCAGAGTCAGGCACACTCAAAATTTCTTTAGAAATTTTTCTAGTTGAGTGTGCGTGCAAAGCGCACACTATATGTTATCCACCGCGCTTATTCTTATTATACTTATTATTATTATTCTTACGCCCTTTTTTCGGTTCGCTACTCCTCCCAGAGTTTTTGTCGCACATACACAAAACGGGTATCGAAACGTGCGGCTCGGCCGGGACATGTGTGCTATGTCTTTTCAAAGAGTTTCGGCAAACGGTTTTGCCAAAAATCCAGAAAAACGAAGCCAAAAAAATGAATTGGTGTGTATTGCGAGAGCTAGAGTGCGTGATGTCATCGCTAGAGTGGAGAGGGGAGAGAGCAATCAGTGAAAAAAATAAAACGGATTTCACTACCCTGGCCTCAAATGCCCCACTACAGACACGATTCATACATCGAAACGTAGGAAAATTTGTTTTAATCACTCAAATTCGCCTGCCAAAGCTGTCAGACATATAGTTTTGGCTCCGTACAGGCTAATTGATCGACTACTCCCGCCAACAGCCTCATATACTCCCATGTTATTTTGAGCCGAGAATTTTCTAGAAGACGCAGGGAGCATTGTGCTTTCTCTGAGTCCTACGGCCAAAGTTTATACAATTTCCGCCTGAAACTTGGCACAGACATTATACACAAGACGAGCATTCTTCTGGTCATTTCAGATTTTGGTTTGATTGTAGGTTTTTTTGGGCCACCTTCGAGGGGGATCATTCAGACATATACTGTGCATCTCAGTGGGGAGACAGTGCATGCAGCACCTGTGACTAATTACTCTGACCTGCAGCTCACCCTGGTTGCTTGGCAACATCAAGCATGCCTTTGACTAACTTTTTTGAAGTCTCTGTATGATGTCAGACTATCAAGACTACATTTTAATGTCGGCCATTTTATCCTTGTCTCTCACAAACACAAACACATAGATAGAGAGACAGACACACCACACACAGGCAGACAGACAGGCAGACGCACACACACACACACACACACACATACAGAACAAGCACACACACACACACACACACACACACACACACACACAGAACAAACACACACAGACAGCTCAGACAGCTAAAATACTAATGCTAACTGCTAGCGCTTCAGCGTTAAAATGCCAATGCTAACATGCTACTGCTAACATGTTAATGCTAAAATGCTAATGCTAACATGCTAATGCTAACATGCTAATGTTAACATGCTAATGTTAACTGCTAGAGCATCAGCGTAAACATGCTAATGGTAACATGCTAATGCTAACATGCTAATGTTAACATGCTAATGCTAACATGCTAATGCTAACTGCTAGCGCATCATCGTTAACATGCTAATGGTAACATGCTAATGCTAACATGCTAATGTTAAAATGTTAATGTTAACTGCTAGAGCATCAGCGTAAAAATGCCAATGCTAACATGCTCCTGCTAACATGCTAATGCTAATGCTAACATGCTAATGTTAACATGCTAATGCTAACATGCTAATGCTAACTGCTAGCGCATCATCGTTAACATGCTAATGCTAACATGCTAATGTTAACATGCTAATGTTAACTGCTAGAGCATCAGCGTAAACATGCTAATGCTAACATGCTAATGATAACATGCTAATGCTAACTGCTAGCGTATCACTGTTAACATGCTAATGCTAACATGCTAATGCAAACATGCTAATGGTAACATGCTAATGCTAACCGCTAATGTTAACATGCTAATGCTAACTGCTAGCGCATCACCGGTAAAATGTTAATGCTAACATGCTAATGCTAGCATGCTAATGCTAACTGCTAGCGTATCAGTGTTACCATGCTAATGCCAACATGCTAATGACAACATGCTAATGCTAAAATGCTAATGCTAACACGCTAATGCTAACATGCTAATGCTAACATGCTAATGTTAACATGCTAACTGCTAATACTGAATTGCTGAGCAGTGTCAGTAATAATGCATGGGGACGACGGGCCAGAGTCACGCACACTCAAAATTTCTTTAGAAATTTTTCTAGTTCCTCTTCCGTTTCTTCCGTGTTTATTTTGGCTCGCTACTCCTCCCAGAGTTTTTGTCGCACATACACAAAACGGGTATCAAAACATGCGGCTCGGCCGGGACATGTGTGCTATGTCTTTTCTAAGAGTTTCGGCAAACGGTTTTGCCAAAAATCCAGAAAAACGAAGCCAAAAAATGAATGGGTGTGTATTGCGAGAACTCTCCAGACCTAGAGTGCGTGATGTCATCGCTAGAGTGGAGAGGGGAGAGAGCGATCAGTGAAAAAATAAAACGGATTTCACTACCCTGGCCTCAAATGCCCAGCTACAGACATGATTATCCCCTTAAAATGTAGGAAAATTCGAGGTGATCGCAGTGATAACACTGTTGAAGCTTGTCTCCTTTATAGTTTTTGGCTCCATACAGGCTGATGATCGAGTACCTCCCTTCCACAGCTCCATAGACTTCCATGTT
>JAFMOB010000693.1:0-32500 GCA_018985215.1 Larimichthys polyactis
GATTATGTATAGATTCTGTTGTGGATTATGTTTTCTTTTTCTTGATTGTAATTTTGCCCATTAATTAGTTATTTTCTTTTAGTTGCTGGAGACTGGTGGTGGTGCTGGTGACTGGGTGGTGGTACCCCCCTCTGCCTGCTGTGTCCTGGGAAGCGGGTTCTTCATTTCACTGAGTGTGTGGGTCACGTTTACCGGTGGTGTGAATTGTATTTAAGTGGGGTGCCCCCCCCCCCTTTTCACCTAGCCTTGTCCATCCACACAGCTCCAGCCCTTCAAGCGACTTTCTTTATTTTGATGGGTGTTTTGGATGAATGTGATCATTTTAAAGTATTTAAAATAATAAATTGTATATTTTCTTAAACCCTTGGCCGTCAAGAGTATACTTACCTGTGTGCCTTTGTGCTTTCCCAAATTATTTCCCGGGGTGAAACTCCCCGGGTGGCGTTGTCGGTTTCTCTTCTTAATTCGGTTTAAATTCCCCTCTGCACTTTATCCTCGCCACCACAAAAAAAAAAAAACCTTTGCGGTGTGAACAGAAGTGGTCATTTTTGTCACAAAGGTCAGTTATTCTGGTGTATGCCATATAAACTGACTGGCTGCTCTGACTCTACCACTGAATAGGACTGGTTGTTTGGGGCTATTCCATACAAACTAGTTGGCTTCAAAGTTTAGCTAGGATTAATAGGATAGTGTAGAATGAAAGGTGAATTTGATAAAGATAACGGCGGATGGGGCCCCGTGGGGACCTGTAAGCCATTTGAAAAAAAATTATATTATTATTATTATTATAAAATAATGATGGCTACGGCCAGAGTTATAGAGAGAAAAAGATAAGGAGGCTAGGCTAAGGAGCGTGAAGGAACAGCTAGTCAAATATAAGGGAAAGATCTAGATCAAGATCGACGGGATGGTCTGAGCTGGCAGTCTGGTGGCAGAGCGTTGAACATTTGAATAAGGACGAAGGGAAGCCATCATGCCAACATAAGGTAAGACCAGACTCACAACCTGCATCTCCACCTCCATATGCCCCTCCTAGTGCAAAAGCCGCCCATGGTGGGTATTTTATCCCCACTATACTGCTTACAGAGGGTAAGCTACACATTGACGATGACCAGACTCAGACTGGACTCGATCTCAACAAGGAAGTGACGCGACACCCTGTCAACCAAAATAGACCTATAGAATGTACACCTCGGAAGCCAGAAGAGCCTGAGACTGACAAAGACGATCCCTTTGCACAACGCAGCGTACACGAGAGTGAACAACAGGCCCAAATCTAACTAACACTTAAGTACTGTACTTAAGTACTAAAATGCAGAATCTGTACTTTTTTGAAGTATTAGGTCTTTCCCACTACTTTTTCCTTTGCTCCCCGCCCCCTCACTCTTGCAGTCATTCAGTCTTCACAGAGGCGACTTTGAGATTAACATAGATGGAGGAGAACAAAAAGTGTTGGCTGATGGCTGATTTTTATTGGCAGATTGTCACACTCTACAGCCAATGGTATCGTTTACAGTGAGTGCACGTCTGACCAATGACAGTGTAAAGACCCACACAGGACGGGATCTAAACACGGAGCATCGGCACTAAAGCTCAGCTGCTCAGCGAGCATGGACTCCTCACAGAGCTATGACGTCATTTTGAGACTCAGTTAAAGTTTAGTCAACACGTGAGACGCCCTGAAACTTTATAATGATAATCAATAACAAGTTATTTGGTTAGTTTGATGGTAAAAAATCATGAATGTAGCCTGATTGTATCTCAGTGCTGAAATCTCGTATTTTAACATATATACAGTAACAGATGTAAAGCTTCGGAGCTTCTTAGAATATCAACAGTATGTAGTGATGACAGAAAGCTGAGAGCTCACCATCACACTGAAACTGTCACAAGGCTGCAAAAGCTGCTCTGATTGTTATTTAATCCTGCTGCTGTTTGTTTGATGTATCTTTCTGTTAATTGATAAGAGGCTCACTGGAAACAATATTAATATTAATAATAATTAATAAAAATGATGATGAGAAAAACTTGAGACAAGCTTGGCATGATTAAAGAAAAGTGTGAATAGAACAGCTCTTTAAAGCATCCTGCTGTAGAACTGTGTGGGTCAGTCTGCATTAGAGAACATGTTATGAGAGCAGTGGGGCTGTAAATCTTATTTACCACGTGTAAAGTAACGTTTCCTGTACCATCTTTCACAAAACACTTCCATGATAGAGTGAATTTGATTGTGACTGGATGAGAAGTATAAACATATACCATTCCGAAACACTATCGGTTTGTACGTGATGCATCGCCCCTGCACATTACAAATCATGTCACACGCAAGCAAGGAGAATTTATGTAGCCGAGTGCGAAAATGTTCGTAGCAGAGACTCAAGAGAACTCGAGAGAAATCTGAGTTGTTGTTTTTTATGAGAATTATTATTATTATTTTTGATGAATCACTTGGATTAATCATTAATTTTGACAGCACTATACTGTATAGTGCTGTTATACATAGCATAGCATGTATACCATTACAATATAGAGTTGCACGATACCCACGGTATACACGGTACCCCCGCGGTGCCAAATCATAACCGTACGCTACTATACTAGAAATTTTACACGACGGTACTACCGTGGATTACTATACTACCGGTGCCAGTCTCCGCTACATAGCGGCCGCCTCTGCTCTCCTCCCAGCTTCTCACTGCATGCTACTCCTTTGTAAACAAACCAACGTGGAACCGCAACCTAACTACACAGCTGCTGAATGATTGGCTGTTTGCCTGTTACTGGTGACGTCCAGGGATATGATAGGCTGTTTCCGCACGCTGGGTCCGCCCGTCTGTTAGCTGATTGGCTGTTCGTGTGTTTCTGCTCCGCTTGGATAGAAACTCGCTTCAAAACAAACAACAAGCTAAAGTTCTGTCTCGCCCAGACACGAGACAACACACTCACCATGGCAGAAGCACCGGGCCCGAGCAGCGAGTCTGCCGTGGCGTCTTCATCAGTGGCAACACTAATTTTGCTTAAAAAACAAACGTCGTTGTTTCAAAGTAACTTGTACAAATACATTGCAGTTTATAAAAATAATAATAATAAAAAAAGGCTGCAGTATCGCGATAATACCCGGAACCGCGATACTTTGTCTGGTATAGTATCGTGGTTACTCATTTTGGTATCGTGACAACTCTATTACAATATTTATTTACTTATAGTCCTATAACTAGTCATCATATCTTTCGCTCCATGAAACACAGGTTAATGCTCAGTAGCACAAATATACAGTATCGTTCTTTAATGTATTTGCATTATACTAAAATGCATTGATTTTCATTGGGCATATATGAGGCTGAACAGGTAGCCTAGTGCATCCCAAATGATTCAATATTATAACATTTAATATAACATTATAGTTATTATGGCCTTGATGTTGATGTTTTTTGGGGGAGGTCGTGTAGAGTATTATAGGCCACTGGGGGTGAGTCACGTGTGGGAAAAACATCTTATACACCACTTATCTAGAGCACAAGACACACATGAGGGCGAGCAAGACACAATTAAAGATCTACAGGCACAGGTGTTGAGGATGCAGATACTTGAGGCGAAACAAAAAGTAAATGATAAGAAAAAATAAGACAAACCACACACTAAGGTGAGGGTAGCCGCTGAGCCACTAGGGACTCCTGATCTTTATCCTGTTCCCCTTTGAGTGCTACAACCATCTCAGCAGTTTACATGGGGAGGTGGGGCCGGACCAATGAGAGGTAGAGGCATGTGGAGAGGGGGTCGAGGAAGGGGCGGGCCACCAAGGGGAGCGCCGGGAGGAGACCGCTGTTACTACTGTAAGGGGCAGGGACACTGGGCACGTGATTGTCCCTACCTGCATTGAAGGGAAGATCCGGGTAACCCAAACCCGGCAGGACGTAAACAGGGACAAGATGGTCTGCCTCTACCCTGCGGCTCAGACACCTGCCATGAAGACTATCACGGTAATGGGCTTCTCTGGAGAAAAAAAAAACAAAACAGACTCTGCCAATCACAGTGCCACTTATCACCCAGTTGGGTGGACAGACTATAAAACATCCATATGTGCACTCACTCACAGTGCTGTATCTATTCTGTGTCACCCTGATGGACTAGTGGTAACTTTGCCAGATGGAACTGAGTTTCAGTGTGCCAGTACTAACACAGGGGGGGCAGTATCTCCTCAGACCTGTGGAAGAACAGTATGCTGACATCTATTGAAGAATGTTAACACCCGAAACTCCAGAAAAACGCGGTATCCTCTCTGTTTAACAGGAGTGGAAGCCCTGGATCGCCCATCTCGAGCCGTATGTCTCTCCTCCTGATCCCCCTCACGTTACCCTCTTTTTTGACAGATTGCAGACAGATTGGTACCAAGACAAATTTCAGGACCAGCATGAAGGTAAATGCTGGACAATTGAAATTCAAAATATTTATATGGCACCCGAAGGAGTAGCTGCAGGGGTAGATCTGAGTCCTGAGCTGTTGCAGGGGTACATGATGTCAGACGAAGCTGCATCACATGTCTCTCTAGCGCTGCATCCACAACACCAAGCTAAAGAATTAGGAGGCGTGGTAAAGAGGGCGTTAGCCCAGACTGATTGGCAGAACACTCACATACCACAGGTACAGTACTCTGCCTTGGCCTAAATGTACAAAATAGTAATAATAGCATCTAACGCTGCTGTCATTGAAACACGACCCCATCACCAGGCATCATGGTAGGGAGAAGACAGACCACTACCTGACAGCAGAAATGATTGATAAATTACCTGACCATCTGTGGCTCTAGCAAACCTGGAACCCTCTCAGAGTTGATTTACCTGCATTGATTTGGCTAATGCTTTCTTTTGTCTTCCCCTAGCAGAAGAATGCAGAGATTTGTTTTCATTCACCTACAAAGGTTACCAGTTGCGATACACCCGGCTGCCACAAGGATTTATGGTCTATTTAATCAGGTACTCAAAGAAGCACTGAGTGACTGTCTTTTACCCGACGACATAACACTAGTACAATATGTAGATGATCTACTGGTAGCCGCACCTACAGCAGCCTCTTGTATCAACGCAACACATTTCGTCCTACAACACTTAGCAAACAAAGGTTTCAAGATAAGCAAGACCAAACTTCAGGTAGCTAGAAAGCAGGTCTTATTCTTAGGGTGTATGATATCACAAAAGGGGGTCAGCATGTCTCCAAAATAGTTGATCTGTCAACTATTTTACAGCACCCTAAGCCAATAAAGTTAAAAGACATGCTCTCCTTTTTAGGCCTGACAGGATACAGCCGTTGCTATGGTAAATGGTAAATGGACTGTACTTATATAGCGCCTTTCTAGTCTTCCGACCACTCAAAGCGCTCTACACTACATATCTCATTCACCCCATTCACACACATTCATACACTGATGGCATCGGCTACCATGCAAGGTGCCAACTGCTCATCAGTTTCTGGATCTAACCATTCATACACATTCACACACCGATGGCACAGCCTTCGGGAGCAATTTGGGGTTCAGTGTCTTGCCCAAGGACACTTCAACATGCAGACCGCAGGAGGGATCGAACCGCCGATCATCTGATTGGTGGACGACCCGCTCTGCCTGTGAGCCACAGCCGCCCCTAGGCTATGTAGCCAATTACACCGGATTGACACAACCACTAAGAAACCTTGTTAGATAATAGGCTATGTGTAACCTGACTGCAAATTTGGAGTGGACTCAGGAGGCTGAAGCAGCATTTATTTCACTTAAACAATCACTTACGACAGCTGCTGAGCTAGCTACACCGGACTATCGGTTACCCTTCTACCTAGATGTCTCTGGAACAGAAAACTGTGTTAATGACATTCTGTTCCAGAGAAAAGGGGGAGATAAAGTAATACTGATGTACATAAGTGTCATGCTGGATGGAGGCACATGGAGTGGGACAGGTGGGTGCGGTCCAAATGATGAGAAATTTTGGAAATTGGTGGCATCCTTTCCAGATCCTTCAGTCTCAGGTGTTGGGTAGACAGCCATACCTTCTGTCCCGGCTGGTAATTGGGCGCCGGGCGTCTCTTCTTGTCCGCCGCTTGCTTCACCCGGTCCCCCTGGCGGAGCAGGACTTGTCGGGCGGCTGCCCATATGCGTCGGCATCGGCGAACCTGGGCGTGAGCGGAGGGCACCGTGATTTCATGTTCCTGGTCAGGAAAAACTGGGGGGTCATAGCCATACACACACTTGAAGGGTGAGAAACCTGTGGCTGAGGTGGGCAGTGTATTATGAGCATACTCTACCCAGACCAGGGGCCTCATGTACGAATACTTGCGTGGATTTCCTACTAAAACTTGCCGTACGCCAGAACCCGGAAACTGTCGTACGCACAAAAATATTCAGATGTATCAAAGTGTGCGTTCGCATGGATCCAAGCACGTTTCTTTTGTACATGCCAATCAACGTGGAATTGAACGCACATGCAACTCCTCCCTGTCCACGCCCCCATTTACATATGCAAATCTATTTAAATAGGCCCTGGACCTGAGATTCACCTCTTTGTCCGATCAGATAACGCGATAACGTGGGATCCGAGCAGCGCACACAGGTGTGGACAGGTGTGGACAGGTGTGGCTGTGGCTGACATTTTACGCCCGCTTTTACTGACAAGAATACTGAACACAAGGAGATAATCAGGGGCTTGTTAGAAAGCTCTGCAGCTCTAATTTCACCAGCAGAAAATAAAGAAAACCAAAAACATGATATTTGAATGCGCACATGCCCAAATATGCATTGGCACACTTCACACTGGCACGGCTTCTGGGTGAGTAAAGAGTTTATTCGTTTAATTGTTTCGTATGTAATCCAGCTTTACATACGGGACAATTAAACAAATAGAAGCCACCCATCGCGCACCGTGCAGCCTCCAGCCTGTTCCCAGCAATGCTGTTAGTCATGATGAATGAGTCGTGCGTTGAACCAGGCCACCTTGCCGCGATGTTAGTTAGCTGCATTCGCGCTTCACATATGATTTGAACATTGATGGAATGAAAATGTTATCTATTAACATAAACAAATTCATCCTGTGATTTTATAGCAATGTGTGTGCAGCCAATAGCTCCGATTACATTAGGGAAACCGGCTCTCGCTGCAAATTGCGCTTTAATGCCGGCCTGTGCAACAGCATTGTACGGGAATCTGATGTACCAGGAAAACATTCGGATGATTCCGTCCGACACAGCTGGCATGGCTCGGCTCGGGGTTGACTGGCACACTCCTGACCGATCGGCCAGCTCCCGCTGGAATGCCCCTGTTGCCAGGAACCCCAGCGTAGTCAGGCAGCCGGCCCGCCGGCCCCTGTTGCGCTCTAGGGCCGGCCGCAGCTCTGCGCACAACTCCAGTAACACTGGCCTTGGTAACCGAAATCGTCTTATGAGCCAATTATCATTGTTTGCAAGTAAATCCTTGCGTTCCTTAAATCGCTCACGTCGGATTGCACCATTTACAAGGTCCTCTAACAACGCTAACGCTGCCTTTGTTAATATCATTTTCTTCATCACATTACGCATGCTTTTATATCCACCTATATAATTGCAAACATGTGGGTGTGTTAATTGTTCATAAGTGTGTCTCTGATATTATTAACAGTTTCCCAGCTTCACCTCTAAGTGTCGCCAAAGGAACAACAGCTGTAGAAACGTGCGTACGACAGCTATGAAATTGGCGTGGGGCACGCACATTTCTACGATTGTTTCACGGTTGATACATTTGAACGTGAGCGTGGAAAAGGACGTACGCCCCTTTTTTGTGCGTACGCATGCTTTGTACATGAGGCCCCAGGTGTTTGCTCCATGTAGAGGGAATCTGTGACACCAGGCACCGGAGGCCGGTTTCCAGCTGCTGGTTAAGGCGCTCGGTCTGGCCGTTCTCTGGATGGTAGCCAGAAGTTAAGCTGGTTGTGGCTCCCAAGTGACGGCAGAACTCCCTCCAGAACCCTGAGATGAACTGGGTTCTAGGCTATGTAGCCAATTACACCGGATTGACACAACCACTAAGAAACCTTGTTAGATAATAGGCTATGTGTAACCTGACTGCAAATTTGGAGTGGACTCAGGAGGCTGAAGCAGCATTTATTTCACTTAAACAATCACTTACGACAGCTGCTGAGCTAGCTACACCGGACTATCGGTTACCCTTCTACCTAGATGTCTCTGGAACAGAAAACTGTGTTAATGACATTCTGTTCCAGAGAAAAGGGGGAGATAAAGTAATACTGATGTACATAAGTGTCATGCTGGATGGAGGCACATGGAGTGGGACAGGTGGGTGCGGTCCAAATGATGAGAAATTTTGGAAATTGGTGGCATCCTTTCCTGAAAGATATGGCCCAGTACTTAATCAAAACATGTGAACAATGCACAGAATTCAACGCCAGACCAACTGTCAGACCAGAACCAGGTAGGTACCCCTTAGAGACAAACCCAGGGAGAGAAATTATTATAGACTACATGGATATGATAGACTCATTTAGAAGGTACAGGTATGTGTTAATGTGTGTGGATTCGTATACAGGATGGCAAGAGGCATGCCCCACCAAGAAGGAAGATGGTAAGTCGGTAATCAAGTTTCTGGTAAATCAGTATATTCCATGGCATGGTTTTCCTGGAAAGATCAGATCAGAGAATGGGAAACAATTAAAAAACCACGACCTCCAGCAGGTAGAGGTAATGTTGGGGTTAAAATCTATCCACTGAAAGTGGTCCGAACTGCGCTGGATAGGGCCATTCCAGGTCACGGAGAAGACCTCCCACGCTGTGCGTCTGAAGGGCAAAGGCGAGACCTGGTTCCACTGGAGCCAGTGTGCCGTGGCTGAGGAAGGATCTTCAAGCTGAGAGCACTGAGCCGGCTGGCTCAGAAATAGATCCCACCAGCACAGGGGCAGAATAATCCCCGGGTGGTGATCAGGGTACCAGGGCAGTCTACCCCTGGGGCCCGAAGAAAGAAGACTTGGAGACGGGAGGAGGTGAAATAAGCGCTCCTCTCCTACATGTGGTGTGCCAAACCACCAACTCAGGAAAGAAGAAAGACAACATCCAGCAGACGTGAGCAAAGAATGACAAAAAACCAAGGGAAAGGTCTTATTATGTCCCTTATGATTTCTATTTCTATGTTTTTAGCTATTATAGTTATGTGTGGTTGTTGCTGTATCCCTGTATCCGTTCCCTCTCAGTAAGGCTGATAACAGCTGCCATAGAGAAAAAAGACATCCATGGGATGATGCCACTTGTTCAATTGGAGGACCCACAAGTGGAGAGTGACAAAGAGACCCTTAGACGTCATTAAGAATGACAATGAGCCACCTAGTAGTATTAACTCTGATAAAACTAGTCATGATAATTAGAGATTTGGAAAGTGTGATCTCCTTGAGGGAGATCAAAAGAGGGAATTGTGGAAATAGATGTACAGAACAAACACACTAGCTATTCAAGTAATTACACTGTTTAAAGAATGTATAATGAAACAAATGAATGTAACAGTGAGAAGTGTCCAGCACAGTAGGGACACACACTGTTGCTGACTCCTATTTCAGGTGGCTATTTCATGTGGCTATTTCAGGAATGTCTCAAAAAGGTTTGCACAGATAATGCAAATGAGCTGCACCCTTAGAAGGAAAACAACCTATTTTGAGCAGCTAAAATATAACCATGTAGGGCAGCTATGTATAGAACAGGAAGACAAGGAGTGACGTCAGTGGACAGGTGTAGAACAGTATAAGAAGACTGAAGCAGGGAGGACTCTTCAGATCTTACTTGGCTTTTTGCTGCAACAGATACTTTTTCTGTGGTAGGATCTCCAAAAGCTTTTGTTATCATTGAATAAATACTTTGAACGAATCCACGTCTTCTGAGTGCTCATCCTATATCAACCAATTCGGGGAGGTGAATTAAGATTGCCTCAACAGAGGGAACAGACCAGGTCAACTGGATCAAAAGAAGAAGGAAGAAGAAGTAAGGACAAAGGAAAGGAAGGAAGGAAAGAAGCAAGGATGGAGGAAGTGAACAGATTGGGTCAGTTTGAACCAGAAGAACAGGAGGGTTAACATTTGGTGTTTTTAAACATGTTGAAAAAAATAGCAAAAATAAAATAATTTTTTATAATAATTTAATTTTTTATAATACAAACAAACATTAGAAATTTTAAAAGAACACCCTATAACTCTAAGGCAAAAAAAAAGAGAAATTACACCAATGGGTTCCTGGGCCTCTTGTAGCCCCCTCCACCGCTTTGAGCTGGGGCCTGTTTGAAATGGGTGCCCATTGCAGAGCTGATCAGGTCATCTGTGGCCTCCTTGAATGATTTCCGAACTGCTTCTGCAAACAAAGCAATAAAACAAATGAAGATAAATTGCAAGTGTGGTTGCCTCTTGTTTTACGCGATGTCACAGAGATACTATAAAGGTACATGGTTTTAAAGGACTTGACTCAATGGGCATTGGGCAGCGCCAGAAGTAAAAAGCTCCCGTGAGGCCCACGCCCCCTACAAAACACGCCTCCTACGAACCACATCTGCGTGCACAGCCGCTACAAACCACGCCCCCTACAAAACACGCCTCTGTAAACCACGTCTGCGCGTTGCAAGTGTATGTGCAAAGATGAGGCGACAATGGCGTTTCAGGTAAAACACATTTATATTATTATTACATTTTGGAAAATTTGTTGACGTTTAATGTAACGTTTAAGACATCTTTTGCTAGGCAGAAAGAGTGGACTTTATTTGTAAAAACACATTTCTTCAAACTCAATACAGTGTAAATGTTTGGAAGCAAACCCATTTTGTCTTGTCTGTGGGAATAGTTTAGATGCAGCTTCTAAAAGTGTGAAAAAATGACGAAGCCGGAGGCCGAACTGTCTTTTTACCTTTTATATAAAGGAAATAAAGTATACACGACAGATCACATATAGTAGCTTCTATTTTTCTGATTTCTTCTTCTTCTGTTCAAAAAGTTTCTTTTTCGCCCTCCTTTTGTGAACACTAAACGCCATCTACTGCCCATTCTGAATAACAACACTAACGTTAACTCCAAAATAATCACTTGCCTTTAACTGTATTTTTAAACTCTGATTACTATTTATCCTTTTAATCCAAATAATAATGAAGTAATTAATTAGCAATGAACTTAAAGTGCTTTTAACAAAAAAGAATACAACATTGTCTTTTAAAAGTAATGACTGAGCAAGGGATGCTAACAGAAGCAGTGGGGGAACACGGCACGTAGAAGCAGAATATTTTACATTCTAATTTAACTCAGCATAACAAACTGAATAGTTTCGGTGAAGTTTAGTTGAAGTGTGGTTTACAGTTTCAAAATACGTTTCTTGAAATGCAGTCCGGTTGCTTTGGAAAGAACAGTAAGGCTGTTTCAATGCAAAAAGCATAAATTGACCCTAATCTGATTTTGTAAAAGTTTTGTGTAGACATGTATGCATGCAGATTTGAAATGAAATAGGTTTTTATTCCTGCTACTGTGTTTTAGTAACTTTTGTAGAATTTAATGGCCAGTGTAGGAGGGCACCTTCCCGGTGCTCATTAAATTGAGAGAGGACACTTTTCAGTGCCCGTTGTGCCATAAGGCAGGGCCATACCATGTTCTAATTCCTCATTTACAGGGCCACCAGAGGTCATCTGTGAAATACAGAGGTATTGATAAGATTTTGTTAATACCAATGCCATTATCGATTCCCCTTATTGATCTGATTCTTTGTCAATTATGTTATTGATTTATGGTCAGTATTCTGTGCGGGGAAACTTAACTCTTCTATTATTGTCACTGTTAATCGTTTGGCTTGCTATATACAGTCTGGAGGCTGTACTGCCCTGCACACACACACATGGAGCTGCACTTGAGTTCTGCCTTTGTTGATCAGCATCATATGATATTGGATCCAAATTCAATTTGTTGTTGATTTTCAACAGGAAGTGGTTCTCAATTTCCCATCCCTAATTGTTATACTGCATGATAATTAGAGATTACCATGCAGCATGATAATACTTTTAACTGGTATCATATGTCCCCAAGATCATCAATTACTATCATCACTGCCCAGGCATCTGATGATGAAAAAAGGTAGAACTTAACTGTTGGACAGTGCAGCCTCCAGACTGTTCAGACAATAAAAGAGCAGTTAAGTTCTTAGACCCACTTTTCTATAAATTGTATCGAAATTATTTTTATATATTACATATTTACATTTTTTTTTCTAAAATTACACCTTTAATATCTTCCATATTTGCTTTCTGTAATTCTTTCAGGATATAATGTCTACAAATGCCACCTTTGTTGTGTGCCTAGCAGCCATTATCATTGCTGCTTATGTCCAAAAATTATTGTGAGAAAGGAGCTGTTTATTAATCACTTCAAAACTTGCCTAATGGCAGGTACAGCAGTAACAGTGACCGCAGCTCCACCACTAATGCCGACACCACCGGCAGGTCCACCACTGACACCAGCAGTGCCAGCGGGTCCACCATTGACGCCAGAGGGTCCACCACTGACACCGGCAGTGCCAGCTGGTCCATCATTGACGCCGGAGGGTCCACCCCTGGTGACAGCGGCGACAAAGACTCCTAGAACCTGCTTAGAAAAGATGGTTCCAACAGGAGCAGTGACAGTCCCCAAAATATTGCTGTCAAAGAGAATAAAAACCAAATGTTGTTTTTGCAACTTGATATTAGAAAAGAAAAACCTCAAAACTCATATTCGGAGACGACACTCATCAATAGCACGAGACATCACAGCAAATCACTATCTGCAGTCTGTATTGATAACAAAAGGGGCATTTATGCAGTTTTAATGACATTCAAGGGTCCTGCCCATTACATTCATGTCCAGAAGTGTACCTGGGGTGAGAAGCCACAGATTACCTGTCAATTGGACACATGCAACAGGCATTATGAGTATGCATGCAGAAGTGGGCAAGTAGGTTTTGACTGCCAACATATTCAGTCATTGGTGTACAGTTCTGTGGCCACTAATTTACCTGTTGCCCTTGGTGAAGAGATTCTAACAGATATGGTAATCAACAAATGGTTCAGCAAGGACACAGAGAGATTGTTTAAGAAGGAAGCTGGATGCTGATGTAAAGTAAATCTCAGGCAAGAACAAAGACAGTACTTTTTTTCTGTGTTTGAGCCACACATCTCCTCGTACTGTAGATTTGGAAGGCTCATGGTCAACTACAATGGGGTCAAAAATACCTGGCATTGCCCTTGCACAAAGGCTCGAAAATCTTGCCCACACAAAGCCATAGCTAGGTGGCACCTGCACCAGCTAAAACCTGAGATTTTCACAAATCCGGAAAGCTGTCATGAAGACCCCCCTGAGACATTTCAGTTGAGACCGATCCTGCAGTTGACACACAAGCAGGGAACATTTCCCTGTATCCCCCAGAGGGGGGAGCACTTGTGGAAATGGTGGAGTACCTTATTTCACATAAGGCCCTGCCAACAAATCTCCCAAGAGACTTGACATTGTTAGGGTTATCATCAGATACGTGGTCTCATGCGAGAAGCATTGCCAGAAGTGTCCAGGCAAAGTTCCTCTTTCAGATCCGATTGTCATATCGAACAAAGCGAAGATTGTCACAATCGCTGAAGTTGTGGAGGGTAGGTTGCAGTACATAATATCAATTGTAATTGCTGTTTCATGCAAGATAAATATAGTCAGTCATTCTGTAATTGTTGAAACATTTACAAGACTTTGGACATCCCTTTTCTTTGCTTTTTTAAGGTGTAACAATATACTGTAAAAAATGTGCTGCATGTGGCACATTTTACCGCTACCAGGAGTGGGCAGAGGGGCTACATAACTTTAATGATCATGTCATTTTGACACATCATTTCTGTCTCTTTCTGAGGAACTCCATACAGGTAAAAAAAAAAACAACAACGACAAAAAAACATTGTTAACCTTTGTTCCTTTCCAATAGATACAATCAAGGCGTATAGTCATCTCAAAGATGATAAAGAAAAAATGTCATAGCAAAGGGTCTGATTACTCTATACAATGTGATGTTTCTGTTTTTCCATTTTTAATTAATTTGCATTTAGGGTAATGGGGTGTGGATTGATGAGGTTAAAATTGAAGGCTGCTACATCAATTGAATGGGTCTAAATATTTTCTCAACCCACTTTATCTATCTGATATATAAGTGATATCCGCTTTATATTCACATCCATTTCTAAAACCATACAGCTGTGGCAGGAGTGGTGGAGGCTCTGCAGACTACAAACAATCAAAAGTATCCAGATCCTGATTTGATTCTTCATTTTGAAGCCCAGCCATCCCACAAATATGAATTATTTTGTGTAAACTGTGTGCTCTGTGCCAGATGTCTCCAACTGCATACACTGATATTTCTTACATTAGCAATGCTAAGAAAGTCCATGTGTTATTTGTCTGGTTGTTCCTTCTCTAGGTAATGCTGCTAATCCATGAGTGATATCGCCATCCTACCACAAATGGGCACCTTGGATTGGACCACTCACCAGGGCAAGCAACATGTTATTAAACACAGAATACCAGAAGGGTAAAGGCAGCAAGCAGGCAAACCCTGCAGACCAGGCCGGGATGGATATATCCGAGGACAGATTGATTAACGAAATAATGAATTTAAAGGTGAGATTAGCGGTGATGCTTTGGATTACAGCCCACAACGTACAGTGTAATTACTCCGGAGTCAGGGTGTAATCTTTTGTAGTAATGTTGTACCTGTACAGTACATACCAATACGTATATGTAGGTACAGGGGAACAATATGTAAAGTTATGGAATAAAGGGATAACAATTCAGGAATTTACAAGGTACTGTAGTCTTTTTTTTAACAACCAAGTGCCTATCATTACAGTGTATGTACAACCTGAGCAATAATCTGGAACTTTGGGAGGTATTAGGAATAGTTTATGCTGTAGTAACTACCAGGTACATATTCTATAACTAAGGGGTGTGCAGGCTGTAATCCAAAGCGTTACCAGATCAGTTTCTAGATTTTACCCTGAAATGGTCACTTTTATTACGTGCATATTTGTGCATAACAAAAAAACGAATGAGTATAAGCAATACTTTGAATGTAATTTATGCTAGAGTCTTTGCATTAAAGTTTATTTGGCTGTTCAAATATTAGTCCATGTTTTCACAGGTTGACGCGGTGCGAAACCTGGCCAAACAGTGTGGCCTTGAGTCAACGGGTTCCAAAATGGATCTTGTCATCAGGTTGAAAGAACAGATGAAAAGCCACAGTGCTTTTGACAAGGTCTTTCAAAAAGTATGGGATGCATCTGGTAAGCTTATCAGTACACAAAAATACAAATCTGAGATTTTTGTTGACAATTACATTTATTTAAGAAAACACATCTTTAACACTATCAAAGTGAAACATTATTTTAACACTTTTTTCTTTCTTTGTTTCGTGTTAAGGTGGCTGGGCAGTGATAATGTGCCCCTGTGGAATCATTATTTCTATCAAGTTCAATGTGAGGGCAGAAAGTCCACGGGACTACTGTGATATGTTGCTATCATTTAAGCACTTTCCTAATATTCTGTCCCTTGGTTTTTGGTTTATAAAATATTATATAATTTATAACTTTAAATGAAATATATGATTTGAATGTGTAAAACAGGAGAATACCGTAGATTGAAATGTATCTTTGTTTTGTACTTTTTCAGTTTCACAAAAAAGAATGGTTCAAGTAAACACTCTGAAATCTTCTTCGGACTCCTGGACCATTTTGTTTAGCTCGCTGTCTAGGCTGTATAGGGCCATATAGCTGAGGGCAGAAGAGTGAAAAGATTTGTCAACACATCAAGTTCATCACCAAGAGCTACATCTCCAACCGTTTAAGATGTCCTGTGGCGATGGTAGCCATCCTATCTCCCAGATGGAGGTCAGGTCAGAGTGTGAATCAGCTAAAACGTCATCTTCACGCCGGTCAAGCAAGTCAAGTGCAAGCCTGGCTGCAGCTCAAGCACGAGCTACAGCTGAAGCTGCCCGTACCAAAGCCGAGTTCGCCAGACGCCAGATCGACATCGAGGTCGAAAAGGCACGGATTGAAGCAAGGCTAAATGCTCATAAACAGCAGGGTGAGGCTGAAGCAGCCCTCGCTGCAGCAAGAGTTCTCGAGGCGGCAGCTGAAGGCCTTGATGACCAAGAAATGACTACGCCCGCTATTCCAGTAACAATGCCTGAACCAGTTAAACGCATTGAAGAATACATTACAACTCACTTTAGTAATAACCATGAATTGAAGAGGGAAGAACAGCATCAGGGAGAATCTCAGCCTGTGCCCACTGAAACTCACAAACTGTATCGCAGTGTGCAACCAGTTACCCAGTATACACCTGGGTGGGCTACAGAGAACCCCACTGGATGGCAGCCCTACCAAGCCCCAGCTGTCTTTAACATAGACACCAGAACAGACAACACACCTTCACGAGGCAGATCAATGTCAAGGACAACAGAAATCTCCGATCTCGCCACCTACCTAGCGCGCTGTGATCTTCTGACCTCCGGGTTCAAGTTCTTTGACAACAAACCAGAGACTTATATATCCTGGAAGTCTATGTTTTGCAATGGCATCGAAGGACTAAACCCCAAAGCTAGTGAGGAACTCAACCTACTCACAAAGTGGCTGGGCGGGGAGTCACTTCAACATGCCCTGAGGGTTAGAGCAGTCCATGTGAACAATCCAGAGACAGGTCTCCGACGTCTGTGGCAACGGCTGGACAAGAATTACGGCTCATCCGAAGCCATTGAAGCGTCCCTGTTCAAACGTCTGGAGAGTTTCCCCAGGATCTACTACAAAGACAACCACCTACTGCTAGAGCTCGCTGATCTTCTTCTTGAACTACAAGCAGCAAAGAATGAGGGTTATCTGCCAGGCCTCAGTTTCCTTGACACATCGAGAGGAATAAACCCCATAGTAGAAAAGCTTCCAAATAATCTCCAAGAGGCGTGGATCAAGCAAGGAATGAGATACAAGAAAGAACACAATGCCATTTATCCACCCTTTTCTTATTTTGTTGAGTTTGTGAACAGTCACGCTGAAATGAAAACAGACCCCAGCTTTACATTACAAGGCTAGAGCACACCACATCCCAAAGCTGAAAAAGTGCTAGTAAAGCAGACGAAAATGAAAACACCCATCACAGCAAACAAAACCGAGATTGACACACCTGGTGCTAATGCCAATACACCTCCTCTTGACCCATTCATAAGAAGCCACATTCACTTGCTAAATGTAGGGGCTTTAGAATGAAGAACTTGGATGAGAGAAAAGCTTTACTCAAAGAGCATTCAATTTGCTACAAATGTTGCATATCTACAGAGCACAGGGCCAAAGACTGTAAAGCAGAGATTCACTGTTCAGAATGACACAGCAATAGCCATGTGTCCGCAGTGCATGCTGGTCCCCCGTTCCGGGTCAGTGAAAGATCCACAGACACCTGCAGAGGGTCAAGGCGGGGAGCCGGACAAGTCAAACTCCATGGAAACCTCATCGAGCTGCACAGAGGTATGCGGAAACGGGCTATGGGGAAAGTCATGCTCAAAGATATGCCTGGTCTATGTCTATCCAAGCAAGTTCCCTGATAAGAAGAAGAGAATGTATGCAATGTTAGATGACCAGAGCAATGTGTCACTGGCAAGGTCTTCCTTTTTTGATATGTTTGATGTGCAATGTGAAGCCCTACCGTATACAATGAAGACATGCTCTGGCATAACAAACACCAGCGGAAGAAGAGCCAATGGGTTCATCATCGAGGGCATGGATGGCAGAGTGTCAATACCATTACCAACACTCACTGAATGTAACCAGATTCCTGATAATAGGAAAGAGATACCGACTCCTGAGGCGGCGGCTCACCACCCTCATCTGTCTGTATCGTCTCTGATACCGCCACTGGATCCCTCTGCAGAGATCCTCCTCCTCCTGGGTAGGGATATCATTCGGGCACACAAGGTACGCAGTCAGGTGAACGGCCCACATGACGCACCTTACGCTCAATGCCTTGACCTAGGGTGGGTGATCATAAACCCAATGTGAACTCTTTCAAGACAAGCGTACTTGAAAATGGGCGACCCAGTTTTCTCACCCCCTGTGAGAACAAAATTCATGTCAGGGAGAGGTTTACAAACACCTGCCCCCTCGGTGAAAAGATACAGACTAAAGATGATGTAGGCAAACTCATCTTCAAGCAAACAGTAGATGATGAAATGCTGGCACAATCAAATATACGCCTACACAAGATTTCATCCAACAGTTCAAGTATCACAGGCACCTTTCCGGATGAAGATCTGGCCACGGGGCTACAGGGCCTGGATCTTGGACAAAGCACTCCATCCATGCAGCGCACCCTAGGATTAGGATGGGATCTGTCCACAGACCTGTTCATGTTTCAGGTGACCACCAGTGAGAAGCCGTTTACAAAGCGCGGCGTGTTATCGGCCATCAACAGCCTATTTGACCCCCTCGGCTTTGCAGTTCCTGTCAGCATTGAAGGTCGCGCCATCCTGAGAGATATCTCTTCTGACGTCTGTGACTGGGACGAACAGCTGCCAAAGGGAAAGCAGGATATGTGGGAAAGATGGAAAGATTCTCTGAAGCACCTGCAGCAGCTGAGCATCCCAAGAATGTACACCTCGATTCCCTCGTCCACAGCACAGAGGAAAGAGGTAATCGTTTTCTGTGATGCATCCATAAAAGCAGTGCTTATTTGAAGCTTACCAATGCTGATGGCCACAGTGAAGGGGGCTTCCTCTTCGGTAGAGCAAAGCCAAACCAGACATCACCATCCCAAGACTGGAGCTCTGCGCTGCAGTACTGGCTGTGGAAGTAGCAGAGTTAGCTCAAGAAGAGCTAGACATTGATGTGGATGAAGTGAACTTTTTTACAGACTCGAAAGTAGTGCTCGGCTACATCTTTAATGAAAAGAGATGTTTTTATGTCTACGTCCACAACCGTGTGCAACGCATCAGGCGATCTACGCAGGCACGCCAGTGGCATTTTGTGCCCACTCATCTGAATCCCGCTGACCATGCCACGAGAGCACTGCCCGCTGAACAGCTCTCTCTCTCCACTTGGCTGAGTGGACCAGCTTTCCTCACAGACTCGAGGCGAAGTCAAACACAGGAAGAGCCCTACAGCCTTGTGGAGCCAGACGCAGATCCAGAGCTGCATCCAGAGGTCGTGACCTGTGCCACCACTCTGTCTGAAGGTAAACTAGGAAGTGCTAGATTTGAAAGATTTTCTAGTTGGACCATTCTGCTAAAAGCCATTGCGAGACTGCAGCACATTGTGAAGTGCTTCAAAGACAAGCAAGAGAATGTTTGTCACGGATGGCCCAAATGTAGCTCGAACCTTGGTGAAGAACAGCTTCATCAGGCCAAAGTCACAGTCATTCATACTGTTCAGAGAGAGATGTTCACTGATGAGTTAGAATGTTTGGAGCGGCGTGAGCCTGTGAAGAAGTCAAGCCCGCTTAGCAAGCTAAATCCATTTGTGGACACTAGTGGACTTCTTCGGGTCCGAGGTCGACTAACAAGAGCACAACTGAGTTTGGATGAGACACATCCTCTTCTCCTTCCAAGAAGACATCATGTTACTGAGTTAATAGTCAGGCACTTCCATGAAAAAGTCTACCACCAGGGAAGACATTTCACTGAAGGGGCGGTTAGAGCTGCTGGCTTTTGGATTGTGGGAGGAAAGAGAGCTGTGAGTAGGACCGTCTTCAGTTGTGTCATATGCCGCAGGCTTAGAGGCAGACAAGAAGAGCAGCTCATGGCTGACCTGCCTAAGGACAGACTATGTTCAGACCCTCCATTCACATACGTGGGTCTGGATGTGTTCGGTCCATGGCCTGTCACAGCAAGGAAGACAAGGGGAGGTCATGCAGAGGCCAAAAGATGGCGGTCATCTTCGCATGTATGAGTACACGTGCCATACATATCGAAATCCTAGAATCAATGGACACATCATCATTCATCAATGCTCTGCGCCGGTTCTTCGCGATCAGGGGTGCTGCGAAACTGCTCAGATCTGATTGCGGGACCAACTTCGTGAGCGCCTGCAAAGAGCTGCAGATTGACAAGAAGGGATGCCACAACAAAATCATTGACACTTACCTTCAGGACGGTTGCCAGTGGCAGTTTAATCCTCCTCATGCATCACATATGGCCAGATCCTGGGAATGCCTGATAGGAGTTGCCCGCCGAATCCTGGATGCGATGCTACTGCAACGTGGCCAAGCAAAGCTCACTCACGAGGTGCTGGTAACATTCATGGCTGAAGTTACAGCAATAGTGAACGCGCGGCCCCTTACAACAGTCTCCACAGATCCAGAGCACCCTGTGATTCTCACCCCCGCTATGCTGCTGACACAAAAGTATGGCATGCCACCAGTGCTGCCAGGCAAGTTTGAAAGCTGTGACCTCTTCAGAGGGCAGTGGCGGCGTGTGCAGTACTTGGCTGAGGTCTTCTGGGCGAGATGGCGAAAAGAATACATCAGTGGGCTCCAAGATCGACGTAAGTGGAGGACACCGAGACCCAACCTACAAGTAGGAGATGTTGTCCTGCTGAAGGATGGTCAGGAGAAGAGAAATGACTGGCCCATTGGACTTGTCAACAGAACCTTTCCCAGTGATGATGGCTGAGTCAGAAAGATAGAGGTCAAAGTCGTGCGGAAGGGTGAACAGAGACTCTTCTTACGCCCTATAAATGAAGTCGTACTTATGGTGTCCAAGGACACTGCTTAAGAGATTGTGGACTCATTCAATATCCTTTTCAAAACATCTTGCATAAGTTTGTTTGGGTGACATCCTTAAGATGTCAGGCAGGAGTATTCTGTCCCTTGGTTTTTGGTTTATACTGCCTGTTATATGATAAGATACTGCCATCTTGTGGCCAGATTAGGTATCGTTTAAATCAGGAAGTTACTTTCAGTTTGGTCGTGCAAATAGTAGAAGTCAGAGAAAGACATGCGATTCGTGTTGCTCGTTGAAAACGCTTGATACAGGACAATCTGTAAGTTTATCTTTGCAATAAGTTCATGTACATGTGTTAATGTAACTTTAGGCTCATATTTTTGTGTTTGTAAAGATGTATGAGGCTGAATGTTGAGAAATGTGCTAGCTAGCATTGCTGAGAAACTTAGCACTAGTTCTAACTGTTTAACTTTAAATGAAATATATGATTTGAATGTGTAAAACAGGAGAATACCGTAGATTGAAATGTATCTTTGTTTTGTACTTTTTCAGTTTCACAAAAAAGATTGGTTCAAGTAAGCACTCTGAAATCTTCTTCGGACTCCTGGACCATTTTGTTTAGCTCGCTGTCTAGGCTGTATAGGGCCATATAGCTGAGGGCAGAAGACCTAATGTAGTCATATATGATTTTGCAAGAGGTCTGGCCACACACAAACCTGCGTGAGCCAGTAAAAATCCCCTTTATGCCAAATGAAGGCAGACTCGCTGAAGCCACACCAGAAAACCTTTAGTCTGCACAGAAAGGTGATCTGAAAGTAAACCTGCCATGGCTGAAGGTTAAAAAGGTGCATGCAGACAGCAACGCACACCCCTCTACAGGTTCGGCTGAACACTATGCTCTGTATGACACTTTCCACGAGGCCAACACCAGAGAAGCAATAGACTGCTTGAGGAAAATTGCTCTGGTACCAGAACTACATGGCTCCAAGATGAGGAGGAATAACTATTTTCTAAATATGATGTCTCCGGGGAGCCATATTTTTCTCATGCGCTCTATCATTCATCATCACAACACCATGTTGAATGAGAAGACCCTGGCTGACATTCATGAAAATCTCATCAGCAGACATCACACTGGATTCATCTGGAAAGGCCATAATGGGTGTGTAATTTAAAAAAAAAAAGGTAATAATGGTAATGTATTGTATGCACTGCTATATTTATGTTTAAATTATTACATTTTCTAGCAACTACACTTTTTCTGAGCGGAACTTCACTGCCAGCACATCCCAAAGGTAATTTGCCATCCTTTTTTGGAATGCCATCTATATAATTGGTTTTGTTAGGCAAACATGTCTCGTGAACAAGGCATGATGATGTTATACCTTTTACTACAGTGCATTTGGACCCAGCGAATATTAACCAGTGTTCAGGGAAATGTGAGGCCATGACAGTCATTTCATCGCTAAAGCCCTGCAGAGCCTCATGGACTATAAAGGGTCGTCATCCGCTTCAGGAGCAGCTGGTAAACAGATATTTCTGCATACTGTCATTATTATTAACTTTTGATAAATTGTTGATGTCCATGCTTTTTTTGTTTTCCTGTTTATTTATACCATCAACAGGTAGGGAATGGGTGCCTCAGGCTAGTCAGGGAGATGGCAAATATGCAGGTTGTTTTAAAAAATAGATGTAGGTGGGCGGTTGGTAGCGTAGTGGGTTAAGCGGCCACCCTGTGTGTGGAGGCTATGGTCCTCGCTGCAGCTGGCCACGGTTCGGATGGCCATTTACTGCGTGTCACTCCCCCTCTCTCTGCTTCCTGTCTATCTTCTGCTGTCCTGTCATTAAAGGCATAAAAGGCCAAAAAAAAAAAAATGAATGTAGGTAAGAATTTAATACTGACCAAGATTAACTGACTGGATGAAATGGGAATTTCTTGGCGTGTATGCATTACATAGATGTATTGATAGGTGATATTGAGCCATATGCTTTACCATTTTCTAGCACTGACAAAATCTTGGTATGCTTTCAATCTACAGGGAAGGAATGCTTTTGTCGCTGACCTGCATGTCACCTCAACATGGCTCCCTCCCACCAAGTGCGATCCCCTGCTCCATTTCCCAGTAATTAAAACATTCATTTTGTGAAAGGTTTTTGCTGGTCCTAAAAAGCATGCGTCAAAGATAATTTAATGCAAAGATATTTCAAACACTAAGCTAAATAAAATGTCTCTTAGCCTTGCAATGCAATGCAATTTACAGAAAGATGCTGACCAGAAAGATGCCCTCATCATACCCCTGTGGATTCCAGGCCATTTTCTGCTGAGTGTAAGGAAATTATACCATTTACAGAATATAATCTTGAGAGCAACATACAATATCAACAGAACATGTGAAGGCATATGTTGTGGATGATGATGTCTGTATTTTAACCTTGAAGTAATTTGTGAGTTTGCTGTGGCTTTTTGCTTATTGTACAGACTGTATATTTTATATAGGTAATGAGGCCACTCCAGAAAGAAATTTTCTTTCTGGATTCCCATTATTTCAGAAGAGCAGAGGGTTTCTCCAGTCAGGCCTACAGGAATCTGTTAAGGTTGCCAGTGTTGTGTGTTCTGGCAGTCACGTTACCCTGACCTGCCATTGTTCAGAAAAATCTCAAAACATAAGTTCAATCAGGAGGCAATGTGACAATAAATGTACCAAGCACTGAAAGATTGTTATAGGATCAGACAATATTTGCTTATAGAGTGCTGAAATTGACTAAAATGGACAAATTGTCAGTGCAATCAAAAGGAAAGGGAGTCAGAAAGTAATCTTCCTTGTTGAACTTTAGGAAATAATACATACAGATTTGCAGGGTCCAGTTCTTGGACATGTTCCTTGTTCTGTGGATTACAGATTTTGATACTGTTCATATTGTGACATACCATCAGTTTATTTATTCTCCCTAACAGAATCATAGCAGTGTATACTTATGTTTTACATTGCTGTGTTTTTTTGTTACTCAGAGGTGTTGCACAGCGGGTTGCTGTGGGAACCTGGACAGAGAAGACTGCTCTGGATTTGGAGGTATTGACTGCTATATCACTATCAAATTGATTTGTAATTGTCTACTATTTGTTGACTGTCATACAGGGTGTCCCTAAGCAGACACATGGCAATGATTGTGGTGTCTTCATGATAATGGTGAGTGAGGGTAACGTCATATAAAGTAATGTGGCACATAATTGTTTTTTTCTTGTTCAGGACAGCGCTCTGTTTTCTATCTATGCAGTATGTCATGTCTTTTCAAATATGCAATTTATTTTAATGATCTGCACTACATATTTCAGTGTAAATGTGTGCCCACTTTTTCAGTAGTAGCAGTAGTAGAGTAGTCAGCTGTCAGATATTCCCTGTGTTTTACATGTATTGATTGAGAATTTATCATCACTACAGTATGCCTGGTACTTTGTCATGGATAACTTTAATCATTTCTGCAGCTAAGCCGTCAACCTGTCTCTTAGACTCCATCCCAACCAGGCTGCTCAGGGATGTTTTACCTGTAGTTAGTAATTCGTTATTGGATATGATTAATCTGTCTTTATTATTAGGATATGTACCACAGTCCTTTAAGGTAGCTGTAATTAAACCTCTTCTTAAAAAGCCCACTCTAGACCCAGAGGTCTTAGCCAACTACAGACCGATATCAAACCTTCCCTTTCTGTCTAAGATACTTGAGAAAGCTGTAGCTAATCAGCTGTGTGACTTTCTCCATAACAATAGTCTATTTGAGGATTTCCAGTCAGGATTTAGAGTGCATCATAGCACAGAGACCGCATTAGTCAAAGTTACAAATGACCTCCTAATGGCATCAGACAAAGGACTCATCTCTGTACTTGTCCTGTTAGATCTTAGTGCTGCATTTGACACCATTGACCATCAAATTCTTTTACAGAGACTGGAACATCAAATTGGCATCAAAGGAACCGCCCTAAGCTGGTTTAAGTCGTATTTATTAGATCAATCTCAGTTTGTTCATGTCAATGATGAATCCTCCATGCATACCAAAGTTTGTCATGGAGTCCCACAAGGTTCTGTACTTGGACCACTTCTATTCAGTTTATATATGCTTCCTTTAGGGAACATTATTAGGAATCACTCTATCAATTTTATTGTTATGCTGACGACACCCAATTATATTTATCGATCAAGCCTGATGCAACCAATCAGTTAACTAAACTCCAAGCATGCCTTAAGGATATAAAAAGTTGGATGACCTACAATTTTTTTATGTTAAATTCAGACAAAACTGAAGTTCTTGTAATTGGACCCAAACACCTCAGAAACTCTCTTTCTAGAGACTTAGTTACTTTAGATGGGATCACCCTGGCCTCCAGCTCCACTGTAAAGAATCTTGGAGTTGTTTTTGATCAGGATTTGTCCTTTAACGTCCACATAAAACAAATTTCGAGGACTGCATTCTTCCACTTACGTAACATCGCTAAAATCAGATGCATTGTCTCTCAGGCGGATGCAGAAAAACTAGTCCACGCATTTGTTACTTCAAGGCTGGACTATTGTAACTCTTTGTTATCAGGCTGCTCTAATAAGTCTCTTAGGATTTTGCAGTTAATTCAGAATGCTGCTGCACGTGTTCTGACAGGAACCAAGATCAGAGATCACATCTCTCCTATTTTGGCTTCCTTGCATTGGCTACCTATTAAATCTCGAATTCTTCTCCTTACTTACAAATCTCTTCATGGTCAGGCATCATCTTATCTAAAAGAGCTCATACACTGCGCTCTCAGGATGCTGGGTTCCTTGTGGTTCCTATAGTTTCCGAAAGTAGATTGGGAGCCAGAGCTTTCAGCTATCAGGCTCCTCTTCTGTGGAACAAACTACCATTCTGGGTTCGGGAGGTAGACCCAGTCAACACCTTTAAGAATAGACTTAAGACTTTCCTTTTTGATAAAGCCTATAGTTAGGGCTGGCTCAGGTCATCCCTTAGTTATGCTGCCATAGGATTAGACTGCCGGGGGACTCCACCCCCCACCCAGGGTTATGCCTAGCCAGGCACGGTATTGGTTGAAGATGCAGTCACATCTCCCTTACCGAAAACCCTTTCTTTCTTTCTTTCTTTCTTTCTTTCTTTCTTTCTTTCTTTCTTTCTTTCTCTCTCTCTCTCTCTCTCTCTCTCTCTCTCTCTCTCTCTCTCTCTCTCTCTCTCTCTCTCTCTCTCTCTCTCTCTCCATGTCTCATTAATGCATGTTACTAACCAAACTTCCCCGGAGTTTCTGTGCTCTGTCGTCCAGCAGGTTCTCATGGATCGTGGCTGCTGCTGTGATCCTGCACGATGTCCACTACATATATTATTACTGTCATTATTACTACCATATCTGTTACTGTAATCATTTTTATCATTCATTGTGATTCATTGTCATATTATCATTCATTGTAATTGTACAATATGTTTGTGTTGATTTGTCCTGTACACGTGACATCCATTGCACGTCTGTCCACCTTTTTTCCCTGTTAAAGGTTTTTTGTGGGCAAGTTTTTCCTCACTCGAACCGAGGGTCTAAGGACAGAGGGTGTCACTCCCTGTACAGATTGTAAAGCCCTCTGAGGCAAATGTACTTTGTGACTTTGGGCTATACAAATAAAATTGATTTGATTTGATTTGGATGCTTGCTTTGACTTCAGTGTTGTAAGTATCCTAAAAAAATTATCCTAAAAATTGAAAAAAAATGATATCACTACTTTTAGTTTTTTAAAATGTGTCCTCATTGAGTAACTGTGCTCTTTATTAGGATGACATGTGTCTCCTGAGAAAATGGTGGTGCATTGTCCTAATAGAAAACCTTGGGCTGGAAGGGTACGCTGCAGGGCTTGATTTTTAATTTAATTATTAAGAACACTTCATGGTAACACTTATCTCTTGATTCTGGGTCATAAAAATGTATGTTAATTGCAGGTATGGAAGGAAGTTTGCTCATTTTACTGAAGAAGGACAGGCAACCCTTCGAGACAATGTACCACCGGTATTCAGGATCACACGAAAAAGAAAACATGAAAGCAGCACCATGGTCAGTGAAGACCTTACACAGTATCCATCACGCCTGCCTGTTTGAAAATAGGTCACCATTTACAGTTACTTGAAGTGATATCTGAAGCACACCTGATATAATGAATGAAGCTATTGATAAATTGCATCAAGTGTACAACACCAGTTTTGCAAATGTGTACTCTTATGAGGGATTTCATTGCAGGGATTTAATAATTTTGAGACAGCAGTAGTTATAAAAAGTGGGATTTTGTGTCACATCTTGAAAAATCCCCCAATTATCGTGTGTTGTCTTGAGCTTTTTTTGGTTGATTTGTTTATTGTAAAAAGCAGAAAGTTTGTACATTTCATCAATAATTCAATAATTTGCAATGGGGGTGAAATAAGTACAAATGTCAATCCTCTCTGGATCCCCATAAAACAAACTGACACAATTATGGTTTTCTTTCCACAGGACACAGACCCTGCCATTGACCACATGTATAGCAAGAGGCCTTACAGCTTTCCACCCAGAGAGCAGGTTAATGTGAGTGACGATTATTCCATGAGAACAAAATATCCAGTGTTTACAGCTGTGCACTAAGTGATGTCTTTGTGTGTCTTGATTAAGGACAATAATGACAGCATGCACCAACATGACGTGGTCACCACAACCAGAGATGTTGAGATCCTGAGTGAAGACACGTCTTTCGACAGGCTTGTGGTAAGCACATGCAAAGGATCAAGAAACAACAAATCTTATTTAATATACTTAGCTGGAATAATCACGTTAACATCTAAATGCTATTTAATCAAATTTTAGGAAAGGGCTAAGCAAGCTGAAAACCAAAGAAGAGTCACCAGTGACCTTCTTGTAACGTGCATCACTCAGCATAAAGGCCTGCTGCAACATCTTGAAGTGAGTTTGAAATTTAGAGTCGCATACTGTAACTAATTTTGGTCAAAACATGATAAATGAATTATTAAAGTGAAAATTTTTTTTGTTAGCCTAGTGTTTGTACATTTACTTTGAGCACCCTCCAAAAAAATAGACATGTTTACAGGCGGTCATCACTGGAAAATTTGCATCCTCCTGGGCATCATCGAAGGGCAGGGTAAAAATTTTCTTTGAGGAGGATGAGCAGCTGGACAGAGTGCTGGGCTTCTTGACAAGCCTGGTTAAAGCACAGACAACCAGATGTCACGATCAAGTGGCATTTGTTATGGATGTGCTTCTGCCAGAGGTAAATTCTGAAACTTTTTTATTTATCATATTAACATATTTTGTATTATTACTGTTGTCAGTCTTTAACTTCTGGTTAATATCTTGTTAACTGCAACATGGCAGACTACTTTAATGTCAAATTGAAAGATGTCCTTTTGTTCACCTCATGACACAGGCAACAAGTCCACGCACTTTCAGCTGTCCATCAATGTTCTATTGACAGAGCCACAGAACTGTACAACTGTGGAGTGCGGTATGACTTGAGGTATGCTACAAACATAAGGAGAGTGCTAATACCTATATTGTTTATGAGAGCCTCTCAGTGTGAATGTCCTTTTACTAATCGCTATTTCATTTTGTCTCGTCAGTGAGAAACAGGTGCTGTCTCATTTCCTGACCAAAAACATGAGCAAGGAGGCAGTACAGAAAATGGACACATACGCAGAAAACCTCAGAAGAGCTCTGGACTCTGAGGAGTTTTTGAAGAGGCTGTAAATGTTTGTCTTATTTCATTAGGGCCCGAGCACGCGGTGTGAGGCCCTAGGGAGTATGTAACATACCTTGTATGAGACACACAAAAGTCTCTTGGTGACCCGGGCTACAGCGAAGTGCACGGCATCCATTTTTGTCAAAGTTGGCCCCCTGTTTTTGGGGTCATTTCCATGGGTCGTATTTGAACAAACTCCTCTTAGGGCTTTCATCCTATGTGTTTGAAACTTGGCGTGTGTGTTCTTAAGGTCTCCACAATGAAAAGTTATCAAAATTGTAAGTTTTCGATTTTCTGTGTGGGAGGGGCGGGGCCACAAAATTTGGCGTGTTTTCATGAAATTTCGACATGCTATAACTTTGCGAAAAATACTCCAATCTTCCCCAAACCTAGAACACATTTCCATGACAAAATTTGGTGATTTTCACAGCGCAACCTGTTGGCGACAGGAAGTGTCATATTTACTTGACAATAGCTTTCTCCAAAGTGTTTGAGTATATCCACCTCAAACTGGGTGTGGATGTTGTCAAGGCCTTGGTGTTGCCATTTGAGAATTTTCATGTTTTCATGTGCAAGGGCCTGACCATCGCTTTTAATTTAATTGTAAATAAAAGTTCTTGCTGGTTGTTTCATTTGTCTGAACTTCTTTCTGAAACAAAACTTCTCAATTTTTTGTGTTTTACAGTATATATTTTAAAGATTTTGTATGGTCATATTTATTTTACTAGTCTTGTGAATTGCATACTTAATTGTAAATATTTAATTTAGTTCTAAATAAATACATTTTATTTGTGTCAAAGGGCCAGCGATCTTTTCTGTTAACCCATAAGAAATCATCACCTTACAGTGATATTTATGGCATCTGATGTAGTAGGCCAAGCTCTGACAATGTGGCAGCTCAGACAGTGGAAACAACCTTATTTTATTTATTGAAATAATTACCACTAATTATTATAATTATTGTAAATTATTAATGAATATATGTATGTATGTGTGTATGCATATATATAAAAAATAAACTTGTGCACATACATTAGTCACTTATATGAAAAAATATACTTATATATAAATCTGCAGTTCTATATAATCTTTTTAATTACATTACTTTCTATTTTTGTATAAATGTATTGTTTCAAGCACATTGCTTGCATTGAAATCAGAATCAGATATCAATCAATCAAATACTTTAATAATCCCTAGGAGGAAATTATTTTTTGTTACTATACTCCAGTATACAAACAAACAAAACAACATAACATGCAATCATCTATTAAGAACAAAATATATATATGTAACCCTTGTGAGATGTCTTCCTTCTAAGATGAAACCTTCAGGAACTGGCCTGGCTTGTGGTATCAGCAGTTTATTCACATCTGCATCTGCATACATAACAAAAAAGTATAAAAGGAGGTAGATCTCATCTCGTGGGCAACAGCGCCTCTGTCTCCTCATAAGTCCTCCGTCGCTTTTAGGACTCATTAATATATCTCAAACACTCAGTAAACAATTACAATAAAGAAATAGTGATCGTAGAGTGGATTACATTCAGGCAATCATTAAAACATTACGACAATGCATGCAAATATGCAAATATACTCTGGACTGTTACCCATTTTACATAGTTAGAAATAACAAACAGTACAAAACACTTTGGCGAACAACCAGCAACATCACTCAGTCAACTCTCAAGATCACATCATAGGACAACGTACTGTACATACCTGCATACATAACAAAAAAGTATAAAAGGAGGTAGATCTCATCTCGTGGGCAACAGCGCCTCTGTCTGGAGAGACAACACAACACGACACGATGTTAACAACTGCTAGCTACACATATTACTCGACAAAACACATGAAAAACATATAGTCAACTTAATGAAAACATGGGCGAAAATGTTCTAAAACACACACTACTTAGCCAAGTGAAGCCAGCTGAACTTCTATAGTTTAACGTAATTTAACATTGTTCTGCCCACAGACATCTACAGACACTTTACCTCCTCATAAGTCCTTCGTCGCTTTGAGGACTACCCACAATCCCTTGCTTTTAGCATTCATGCAGGCGAACCTTTTCAACAGCAGGTGGCGTAGTTGTCCCATTTAGCTGGATTTAACTTAGCCCTATTTAACTATGTTACAAAAAACTATATATATTAAAAGGTCCAATGGTGCTGCAGGCAGATGTTGGTTTGCAGAGGGAGGGATGGACAGGACAACAATGCTGACATGTGGGATGTCTCTCAGCAGATAGTGGGGACGGAGTCCAACCGCTAGAAGGTCAACAGGTCAACATCCAGGATACAGAGCTGTTCTTTGGTTGTGATGTGACAGGTTCAATCCCGGTCGGCGTGGGTTAGGGTTAGGGCCTTTGCCTGGTTTACACTCATACATAGGCTGCGACACTGTAAGTGCATTTGCAGGTCGTGGTAAAGTGTCAGCCCTAAAACTTCTTCAGAAGAATGAAAAGTTCTGTGAGACCTTTCAGAAGGTTCAGGCAGACTGGACAATGACACCTGAGTTGTATGCAGCCTTACAGGAGTTCACATGTCAAATGTACAGCTCCAAGTCCAGAATCACCAACATCAAAGAAATTAGGTATTCACTGTTTTGTGCAAAGAAAGGCATAGAATCCTGGCAGTTACCTCCATGCTCAGATTCTCTCAGTAAGCGCTGTCTCAGATCTAACTATCAAGGTGCTATCTGGAGAAGATGCCTCGAGAACAACCCTGAAGTTCCTTCCCCAGTTGAACATGGGTGGTCTAGAGTGGACCAAGATGGTGACTTGCAGCTCTCCATAGACTGTCTCCATTGGTCCACAAGCAGTACTTGAGTTTCTGTCCTGCTCATGCAAGAGGGACTATGTCACTCCATCATGTCAGTGTGTTGCCAACAACTTGGCCTGCACTGACCTATGCCATGCAAGACTGTAAAAACCAGAAGGATGACTTTGCTGATGAGGAACAATCCTATTCCTGTGATGAGGATTTCGACGAGGAGTTTGATTAGTGTTGTGGCCTTGAATGATGCAATGTGTGCGAAAATGTCGTAAAATATCATAAAATTTCATTGACCATGCCTAAAAACCATGACCTTGACTTTTTACAGTAAAGGCAATGTCATAATTGGGTTTACCACACCTTAAAACATAGGAATCCATGTCTCATTTGTTATTTGTTATACTGTTTTTAGATTTTCAGCTATGTCAGTGTTCTGCTTGTAGTTGGCGGCGCATACGGACGAAGCGGCCGCTCTCTGTCCCGAAAATGGTGTGTTTCACATGTTTGTCTTCGTCAGTGTGCCCGTGTGATTTTACGTTTGTGTCGTTACTTTTACTTACGTTACTTTTTTCTGGAAACTAAACCCGACACACGCTGAGGAGCTACACAACCTCGGCCTTCTCCGGCGGTCCGCTTCGACACCGACCCCCAGTACTGCAGCACACCCGCAGAGGAAGTGCCGCAGGCGGTGAGAGAGGAGGCAGAAGCGAGGAAAGCGTGGAGGTATCCAGGCCAGGCTAGCGGCTAACCCACACAAGCCGGCTTTACCGTCCATCGTACTAGCCAATGTACGCTCCTTGGACAATAAACTGGATTGCATACACCTTCTGAGATTGCTGACCCCCCCCCCCCCCCCCCAAAAGGCACCAGCCACTTTACAGACTAAAAAAATACTCTGCTTGTATATATTGTATATATTTTTATCTTTATCTTTATTTTTATTTTATATTTTAATTTCATATTTTATTTATTCTATTTTATTTTATTTTATATATATGTTTACATCTTTACGTTTGACAGAGAGAAACGTAATTTCAATTCTGTGTATGTCTTGTACATTTGCAGTTTTGACAATAAAAACTTGAAACTTGCTTAATATATATGCATTATTTTCTAAAACGTCATGTCTGATATAAGACTGAAAATCTGAATATATTGAATGAAGTCTGAATATATTGAATGAAACCTTGAATATATTGAATGAAACCTTGAATATATGGAATGAAACTTTGAATATATG
>JAFMOB010000693.1:35000-39000 GCA_018985215.1 Larimichthys polyactis
GCTGTAAACACTCAGCATTAGAAAAATACATACGTTGGTTTGGTGCTTACATAAGGAGTAAACATTTATAATCATCACTTTAAAAGTTACATACGTTGTTTTTGGTGCCTGTTTGTTTCCCAGATATATTAGTGTGTGTGTGAATGGGTGTATAAGAGACATTAACTTAAAGAACTTTGTAGAAAGGCGCTCTATGAAGTTCAGTCCATTTCCTTGTATTAGTTTACGGGCAGATCTGCCCGAACCAATATGGCGGCGCCGTTTACGTATCGCGACCAACGACCAACCCGCTCAATGCGGCGTCTATGTATATATGTCTATGTATATATGTCTATGTATATATGACTATGTATATATGTCTATGTATATATGTCTATGCCTGACAGTGGAGGTCTGCAGTTTTATTTTGAAATGTATCCCGTTCATTTCCGGGCCTGACAGTGGAGGTGCGTGACAGTGGAGGTAGGTGCCTGACAGTGGAGGTCTGCAGCCAGCATCTCTTGGTTTTACCAGTAGGTGTCATTCTCACACCACAAACAGAAGTTGGCAGTAGACAGTTCTTGAAATATGTCCGTATCCAATGCTGACGCGAGTGGCTCGTTGGTCTAGGGGTATGATTCTCGCTTTGGGTGCGAGAGGTCCCGGGTTCAAATCCCGGACGAGCCCCCTTTTAGGTTGGCTTTAATTTCTAAGCTTTATTGACCTCGTATTAGTACAAATACAACACGTGTAACTCTGTGCAACCAGTGTACTCACAGAGATAGAAACCAAAACAAATAATATTCCATACAAATACAATGCATTCAATTTATAGTTCAGGGTAATGTAAAAAACCTCCAAAATTATCCATAAAGTCATTTTCCCCTTGAAATTTGCATGAACTGAAAGACAAGTCCACTTCAGACATGGTGCAAAACTGGTTCTTCTTTAGTTTTAGATAAAGTGGAATATAAACAGATATACACATTAGGTGCGAAAGTTGAGTGACAGAGAAACAGATAAGACTCTGTGAGAGTATCCAGCCTGAGGCTGCTCCTCTCACCACAATGCAACATCTCATTTACACATTGAATAACAAATGTTTAGGGTCTGTCCACATCAAGTGTGCATTCATCAACACTGATGGCCTTAAATGAGCCTTAGCTGAACTTCATTCAACTGTTTTTAGAAGAAGAAGAAGAAGAAGATATACTTTATTAATCCCTCAGTGGGGAAATTATTTTTTCACTCTATTTTTATTTTATTTTACATGCATTTCAACCTGGACACACACACATGCAGTACAAGGCATAGACATGCAAACGTGGAGAGAGATGGTAGAGTGATGGGCAGCCGGCTGGACCAGCGCCCAGTTTTTTTACATACTGTCTGTGCATCCATGTGTTACACTGATACGTTACAGAGATAAGTGATCACTCATGGGCCTGTGAGGAGTTCTGTATTTAAAATGTTAATATATCCATTAAAATCACCTTTCCTGAACAAGTTGAAGAAACAAAAATGTAAAAACATTGTGGCTTCACCATCAGTTAGAATTTAAGCTATTAGTTGACCATGGACAGGAGCTGGGTAAAGAGACTGGTGTGTATCCATAATAGGACTGTATATTATTCATTGGCTGATACCTCCTCAGCATCCACTTTTGCACCTGTCTCGCGCAGATCGAAACACTTTACACGATCGCTCATTTTCTGCGCAAGTCATAACGCAAGCCGACGGGACAAGGCAAAGATTCCCAGCTCTAGTTCAGAGGCAGAGCGGGTTGTCCACCAATCAGAAGATCGGCAGTTTGATCCCCTCCAGTCTGCATGTCAAAGTGTCCTTAGGCAAGATACTGAACCCCAAATTGCTCCTCAAGGTTGTACCATTGGTGTATGAATGAGATACGGACTATAAAGCGCTTTGAGTGGAGGGAAGACTAGAAAGACCAGTGTCCGATCAGTCATAACTCACTCTGGCTTGTTTTTGATTCAGACTGGTCAAACTATTACGTGTTATTCTACCTAAAACTATACCACTGTATGTACTGCTCCACCTGAATAAAACAGCTGCATTCCATTCAGGTTTCTGTGTGCCAGTTCTCGTATTGTGCATTCTGCTTAATGGCCATGGCTCACCATCATGAATGTTATTAGTTTCACCTGTGTTTTTTTTTTTTTTTTTTTTTTTTTTTCAAGAAAATGTTTACTGTGAGGAGGCCTAAATGGTAAATGGTAAATGGACTGTACTTATATAGCGCCTTTCTAGTCTTCCGACCACTCAAAGCGCTCTACACTACATATCTCATTCACCCCATTCACACACATTCATACACTGATGGTATTGGCTACCATGCAAGGTGCCAACTGCTCATCAGTTTAAGGATCTAACCATTCATACACATTCACACACCGATGGCACAGCCTTCGGGAGCAATTTGGGGTTCAGTGTCTTGCCCAAGGACACTTCGGCGGGATGAGCCGGGGAGGAGCCGGGGATCGAACCGCCGATCATCTGATTGGTGGACGACCCGCTCTACCTGTGAGCCACAGCCGCCCCTACTGCTGCTAATGTTAGTAGGCTACTTACCATAAGTCGGTAGTCAAAATACTACAACTAGTATAGTTCTCCACTCCACACCTAAACAGGGACCACCACCCGCCAACTCATAACAGTTTACCAGGTGAGGAAGATCAAGGCGAAGAAGGCCACAGGCCCAGATGGCATCAGCTCCAGACTACTAAAAGACTTTGAAAATGTGCAAAACAACCTCAGAACTGATCTGCAAACTGAGCCCCAGTCTGGGCAGAGAGAGTTCTGGTCCAGTGGAAAACCGTATGTGTGGTTCCAGTACAAAAGATTGTGCTGTGCTGACGTTCTACGGTTAGCGTAATCTGTCACTTCCAGTTATCGGTGTTACTTCCACGGTGCTCTCTGCTGACCTAAACAGATTTTCATATTTTTCACATCAGCGATTATCTACTTATCTCTACACTTTCCTTAGACTTGTTCTGTTTGTGCACGAACAGCTCTCTTAACTTTAGTAACTACAATCCGATTTCTGGTTTTACCAGTTTATGTTAGTCACATTAACTAGCCTAGCTATAGCAATGGCTTATCTCTGCTCTGCTGCTCTCTCCTCTAGTGGTGTGCGATACTGCATATTTTGGCATCACTCCGATACCAAGTAAAAACGGGCTAGTATCACTGATACTGATACTTTTCAATAAATAAGGTTGCGTCATTGCAGTGCTAAATCTCAATTAATTTTCATGACCTTAAGTGTTTTTTGTGATGTTAATCGTTAAAACCCAGAACAGAATTAGGACAAAGTTTATAATTAAATAGAAAATGCTTTATTATCAAATTTCGTTCAGAAAAATCTTAAATAAAAAATAATTGCAAACCAGTAAACAAATTAAAACAAACAACTGTTGAGAAACTTCTCTCTCCGTTTTTGTAGCTCCATGTATTCTTTTGGATGTTTTGTTGGGATGTTCATGTGATGTCTCGCTGGTAGTGGACCCAAAAATGCAGAGGAGCAGAGTTTGCCAAATATGCAGCCGTTTATTAGACCACGGGAAAAAGGGGCAGGGGGGTGTCACGGGCACCAGGAAGGCAGCAGGGGCAGGGGAGCTCACGGGGGGAGCTTGAGCCGGGGACAAGGTAGGGAGAGGCCGTCGAGGGGTTTAGGCTGGGGCGGACTGGTGCAGAAGCCTGGTGGTGAGGAGGGCGAAGAGCTGGAGTCTGGAGACAGAAATAAAAGTCAATACTCAGATAAATCTCAGGTTACAAAGTCTTATGAGGAGCCTAGTTGATCTACCACGACGCGGTGACAATCTGGCAGCAGCATGCAGGAGGCCAGCCTCTAAATACTGCTCGAGATGATGATCAGCTTCAGGTGTGTGCAGACAGCTCCACACCCATCCCTGTAATGAGAGCACCTGGAGCCCAACCCCCAGCCTAGACACCACAGTACCCCCCCTCTAAATGACGCCTCCAGGCGTCTTCCCGGGCTTGT
>JAFMOB010000700.1:0-149889 GCA_018985215.1 Larimichthys polyactis
TAGACACCTGGTTACACACATGTGCCCATTACTGGTGAAATGACTCTACATGTAGCTACAATCACTTAGACCTCGTGTGCTACTGTGCGTCCTAATAGGGTGTGTTATATTGTAAAGCAGAGGAAGACTACCGGGGTCATCTGCTCTATAGTATCCCTGGAGTACATTTCCTGTCTCTATCTGTGTTGACGGTGTGAACAAAGTGGTTTCTGAGATGTTAGCTGCTTTGAGTTTCCTGATGCGTCTGAATACAAATTCATATGTCTGCAGAAGTTTCTTCAAGTTACGCAACTTGAGATGACCGGTGCATCCTCTGATCTCTATGAGAAATTTCAGGGGTGTGCGCGTGCGAGTGCATGAAGGAGAAGTACACATATTCCCTTTATCAAATGATTCATAATCATTAGGTTGAACATGGAAGCGTCTTTTTCTCTCATAACGCTTTTTTTGTTGTGGAAGGAACAATAACCTTGACACTCAGACAAGTTTTGATGAACTCTCAGGTCTGAGCATTTGAACTGCTGACAGGTGATCGAAGGCAATTAGTGTGTAACATGTTTTATAAAATCAGTCAACTTATTAACCTTTCAACAAGTAGCTTCAAATATCTATCCATTAATTAATGTGTGAAGCTAATTTGTCAGTGCGCTTGTCTGAAAGTGAAATGTTATATCCAAACGTAACATTTCGCTGTTGCAGCCTGCCACAGACTTTACATTTGTCTCTGTCGTTATTGAAATTTGATGACTAACAACATGCAGGATGGGTTTAAAAAATGACTATATTGCATCTGCAAAATGATTCTGTTGCTTCCTGTTGAACCACTTTGGAGGGGGTGAGGCGAGGGAAAGATCATGCAAGGACGAAAATGAAGTGTTGAAGTGAGGAGCAGATGAGGAGCGAAATATGGACTAACACATCATCCCGGTAATGAGGCTCCTCCCTGTGGCCCTCTGGCTGCTACAGATGAGATGCAGTGCAAAATCATTCTGTCTCCCTGCGTCAAAATCTGTGTCTATCTCTGGATGTCAAACAAATTCTCTCTTTTTCTCTCCCCTTTGTACATATTTGCAGATGCTGTAAGCTTACATCTGAGCCATTAAAGACACGTTAGCAATTTGCTACAAGGCAGTGAGAGATAATAGAGATAACCTAAGAACAAAAACCTGAACTTTGGACAGATCCCATTTTATATTATTTTGCATAAGAAGCTTAATTTGTTGCAAATACCAGTGTGATAAAAAATACTGCAGTGACAACATCACTTAAGCTTGATGTTTAGCCAGACATCAAGCAAAGACTTAGCAGTCAGCTAATATTACTTACTAGTCCAACAGTTTTTTTCGGTTCTGTCATCATGTCCTAAGAAACTGTTGTGTGCGTTTACATTGCCCCGCTTGCCCAGCTCCTGTTCTGGCACAACATTGGCTCCACTCCCTGTCAGCATTCCCCCATCAGGTCTAAAAACTTCCTCTTCCTGGTGGTCCAAAACCACCCGTGGTTAACCGCAACACTCCCCCAGTGCTCTGAGCTCACAGTCCGGGTAGCCTGGCTAACAAACTGAGCTAACAGCAGCTATAGTTCGCAGCTTGAGGACATCAATGTGAAAGCAAAAATCATTTTCCTCATAAGATATGATCTAGTTTCATGCAAATTAGTGACATAGCTGATGGTGTGTGTGACTTAATGCCGGAAAGCGTTACGTACCTTTCGCTGGTGATTGTACCCGAGGTTACATAGTGCAGAAACAGATGTACAGGGCTCAGAGTGGGAATAAAAGAAACACAATCCGCCTGATTGCACATCATCGTAGCATCACAGTGATTTAAATCTGTTATTTTATGGTAGAAAAGTTCTGCAATGTTGCTTTAAATCGGTGTTGATGGAGTTCCCCTTGAAGAGTTGCCAAGGGTAATTTGTACAAGCTGTACAGAAGGTTCTATGCACGACATGTTCTTGGTGTCTGTCTCTACTTCTGTCAAACTCTCTCACTTGTCACGTTTGTCTGTATGTGTCTCTCATGTACATTCAGTCCATCTTCTGTCATCACTTCCTGCCCTCTCACAACACATCGCCGCTCCACTGACTTCTGTCCTCTGTGGTGTATACTATAACCCAATGGGATCATACTAGCACCTCAATATGAATCAGAGGGTGGAGTTGAACTATCTACTGATCTTTTCATCTCCCCCATGTTGATCCATTCCTCAGGGTTGCCTGTCTTTCTCCAGTAGGTTCATATAGCTACCGTAGATCCACTGCTGGATCCATGTGGTTTATTTTCTGAAGCGCTTTACTCCAAAGGATCAGAAAACTGAACCAATGAACTTGTAGTGAACTCCCAGTTCACACATTGCTTGAGTTAGAGCTGACCTCTTTTGTAAAACACAAAGCGGCACAAATTTGCCTCAGCGCGACTGTTTAGGGTATGTCAGAATCTGGACAGCAGCAACACTTTCAGTGATGTCTGTGCATATACAGTAGAGACAGAATGGAATTCAGTCCTGAGGAAACCATCTTCATTGACTTTGTCTTGCCTGAAGATGCCTCCTTGTCACTTCTGTCTCCTATCAAATGACAGGAAAATGCCTAAAAGCTGCTGTGGGTGGGATGCACTACCCACAGGATAAGGAAACCAGACCTAAGTTTTTATAAGCTGCTGAAACTAAAAACTGAACCTATAAGAAAACAAAAGTGGATGCAAGCAATAAGACTTTAGGCAGCATTGTCAGGAACAATGGGAAAACTGTGGGACCTCTGAGACTATGCTAGTCTTGGTACAATACTGATCTATACGTTGAACATTCAATGGTTGCTGTAATTCTTTACCAGCATGAAGTGATATCTACCCAGTGTAACTCCAGTGGAAGACATGGGAAACATTTCATACATACATTTTACAATGACAATATCGGTTTATGTTTCTGCTGGCAGAGCTGCAGTGGATTGATACACCTTGCTACCAAAGTAAAAGCTAAACTTTCGATTGCACCGAATAAGGACTAAAGATATGAACACTAATGTTTTTGATTGAAGTCAGTGATCACTTCACAGCCAGAAAAGATGACGAACATATCCATGTTCATTGTGCTGAAGGATTATGTCACCCATTGCAACACTGTCAGCCTTGTCTAACACCCAGTGCAAAGCGGCACACAGCGAACACAACAAGTGACTGACACGTTTGTCATTTTCACGCCCATTGTCTAAGTAGAAAATGTGCTTGAGGCCATCTGTGCGTCCATGGGCGTGTTGGTCTTCTTCATCAAATGAGGTGTGGTCGGTCATGTTGGTGCTATCGTGAAGCAACAGAAAGCAGCTGAATATCACCGCATTTTTATTGCACATAATCATAACATAACTACTGAAATGTCCACCATGATACAGCTTGTGACAAGACATGTCTGAAATGTGATGAGCATAATCTTCAGGTGTGACTGAATGCATTCTTTCCCTTGGTTTTCAGCAGGCAGACCTGGCTTTAAAAGGAATGGGAAATGACACTCAAAAACACACCTATAATTAATTAAAAGACTCAATATACTGTAACCTCTTTGTGCCTTACTCAGTGCCCAAGTTGTGTGCCATTTAATTATTAAAAACATGTTTGACACACCTTAAATGCGTTTTGAGCCTTGCATCCTTGACCATGATTATCGATTGAATAACTTTGGGTCCATGGCTAATACTTTTTTATAGGGATGAAAAATTGTTGGTTTTGGTCTTTTCTTGGAATTAGCTGAAAATTCCAGCCAGCACAGATTTGATGATTTTCAGGTCAAAAGATATTTTGTGGTCGAAGTTGGAGAGAGTTAAATCTGGGGCAGTCCAAAGAGTTACATTTTGGGCAACTGGACTTGGTTGTAGGTAGACGAAATGTCTTCACAGAGTTATAAGCACGACGTGTCACCTCACATCCAAAAGGCTTCTTCAGCCTCTTGGATGAGAGGTGAAACGTCTTCACAGATCCACAACCAAGTCCAATTGCCCAAAATTGAACTCTACTCAAAGAAAGATAACCTGGACGACTGTCTTGCATAGGTTTGTTTGAAAGGGAACATCTTTTAGACATCCATGTTTCATACTTTTGTAAATGCTAAGTTGTCAAGAGCAGTTCAGGGATTGTGTTGGACTATATATTCATTTAACAATTAAATATAGTTGTTTAAATGCTGTTAGAACAGCTGTTATGTTACCTAGATGCCTAAAAAACTTCTTTTTGACCATAAGATCACCAAATATACGCTTACCTGCAACCTATAAGAACCTACACACACCTAATTGGCTTCTTCCTCTGTAGATATTATATAATATCAAGAGCAAGCAGACATTTTGACAAGCACAATTATAAGAAAAGTTAGTGAAGATATCAGCATTGATATTTACAGCTCTACACGTGTTCATTAGTGCTTGGCTGTGGTCTGTGGTCACTTCTAACTGCTTCTTTAATCCAACAGGCTGTTAGTTTTATGGACATTTAGTGGTCACAGACTATCAGGTAGCAACAAACAAACTGTGGTTGTTGTGTTCTGTCGGAGGACACATTACTGTAAATGCTCCGTGTGACATGTTTCCGTGATGTTGTTTCAGTAGGTTAGTAGGGCTGAAATAAGTGTAATTATGTAAAGCTCAGCAAGCCACAGGATCCTCACGAGAGCGTGGGGATTATTTTAAATGTGTGGATTAATTCCCATTTCCTCGGTGAGCTAAAACTCACAGCTCTTCACAGTCTGGGCTGTCATAATGTCTTCACGTATCCCCGTCGGGGAAAATCCACAGACGGGGCAGAAGTGAAGCCCTGCAGAAAGTACTTAGTGCTCTCGTTTGCACTGTAATGGCAGGAAACAGAGGGAAATGTGAGGTGCTGGCTGCTGGCTGCTTTACTTCCTGTGGCTGTAACAAAGATTGATGGAGTGTATATGTGTGTGTGTACTCTAGCATATTGTACTTTATACCACAGGAAGGTCACCTGTCCACTTCACTGCCAAGAGCATGGAGGGCTGTCCACACACACAAACACACACTGGTCTACTCACACTAACTAACAAATAGCTTCATAAGACTATTGAGGTAGGAAGTATTGACTGTGTGCGAATGAAATGAGCTTTTACTACATCTAAATAAAAAGGTCTTACTAGGCAGGTGATGAATGGGCTTTTAAACAACACGTGGTCTCCATAAAAAGAGATTCAAAGTCCTGGTGGAATTAAGTATTTCTGCGTTTACAACAGATGCTGTGGAGTATCACAAATCTCAGATCAGACAGGTAATCTTTTCCAATTCAGCTTTTTCGGTTTCACCTTGTGGGTCCATCTTAAGAAATGTGTGTGGTGCTGCTGACCTTCTTCAAAACTCCACGACCTTATTAATGCCGAGACATGATCCAAAATATATCATATATATTCTATTTCTAAGGTTGGTGAGGTTAGTTGTTCCATCCAACACATTGGTCCTGAGCAATCCATCATGAAAACTAAAATTTAAACTGCATGTATTTAGGCTTCAGACAAAGGAACACTAATTTGATTTACATTAATATTCATAGTCCCAAGAGGAGAAATATTATATAATATTAAGTTTTTTGTGGCCCCTGGACCTTTGCTGTTGTGCTGCCATTGGAAAATGTCACAATGTAACCTTTTCCATGAAATTTATGGAGCACATTCATGCTCCATGAGGATGAACCCCTTCCAATGTGGATAATATCATTTAGTATCCCACCCCTCTGAAATATGAAGGTAAGACTATATTGATCAGTTAGAAAATTCATGTTACAAAATCTTACAACATTCCAGAGGCAGGAAACAGATAATGAATTAAGGTTCTCTTACCTGATGTATGACTGTGTTTGGCTGTATTATGTAACCTATGACCTAGGACATATGTATTAATAGTTAGGAGCCACCATGTCTAGAACAGATACTGATACAGTATAAACTTGCTATATAAGGAGTCGTAAGGAACATAGTTTTTGTTCCTTCTGCAGCATGTGGGAATGAATCAGAGCTTACATTAAAGTGCACTTGAACTTCAGATCTCGGCCGCATCTCTTCATTGAATCTGCTGCTCCAGAAAAACATCATTACAACTACTTAAAATAAGAAATTGCATTATGTACAAAAATGTGGTAACCACATATTCGGTGAGAATTTCCCCCGAATTGGACCTTTTTTCACAAGAAGCAGAAAACAGCACAAACAGAAGAGTCAAGCTGCAGAGACTACACTCTAGTTTAAGGCTAGGATACTACAACATCTTCGGAATGACACACACCAGCCTGAAGAGTTGACATGATGGAAACTAGAGGATTTCTGACAGCGCTTAATGTTGTCGGCACAGCATGCGGGAACAAAATAACACTGCATAATGTACAGGTGCTTTCTGAAAGGCAACGACGGCAGCAACAGTTTCTGTCATGTTGTTATTGTTCTCTTTGTGTTCTCCTCATTGCAACACCTTAATGAAGAAATGTCTCAGCTGCGCATAAAGCTTCTAAATATGGAAGGTAATGAGTTTATTACAGTTAATGAAAACGAAAATTGTACACTATGGGGGAAGTATGTGTGTGAGATAGTGAGGGTGCGGGTGCTGAATAGAGCAGTGAGATAATTAAAGGTCTGAGAGCTCTAATGATTGAAGTGCCTTGAATTATAGAAAGATGATGGAAACATTGCTGGGATGCAGGCACATAGCTGTTCTATTTTTGAACTAATTACTAATACATTCTAATAATAATAATACCTTTATTTATATGGCACCTTTAAAAACAGCGTTTACAAAGTTCAAACAAGACAAGCATGAACAAAATACTCAGGCAAAATAAGGAGAACCAACAACATTTAGAAGACTATAAAAAGCTATTTAAAAAAATAATAATTAAAGTTGAGAAATGCATAAATTACATAAAAACCTCAATTTTGTGGGAATAAAATTAGCTAAACAAGACAACCATATTGGTTGAAAAGTGGTAAAATAATAAAAGTAATAATAATAAATAACTTCAGTAGTGTGTTCAAAGTATTTTTCAGTTCTATTGTATTTATTTATTTTGTTTCAGATTGAAAGTGTTTTGGTATCTTCCTCAGTGATATTTTTGCATCTACTGCAGCCATCCTCTCCCTGCCCGTTTGAGACTTCAGAGCTCAGTCACACCAGCATTATTAGAAGTGATGTTCACGCGCAAATTCACACCATTTACCAATCGCAAACCATCTTGAGAGTGCTAACCTTTAGGTGAACAGAGAGAACCAGAGAGTCGGCAGGAGAGGAAGCCGGTATATTGGCCGTCACATCTTCTGAATTTATTTTTTAACTTTGCACTCCAAAATGAGAAGCGGCATCAAGTTTTCCTTTTCCCACCTACTTTGCCATGTGTGTATGTTCGGCTCATTATTCTGCTGCACTGACCTAAAATACACACTGCTCCTACGCTGATTTAAACACCTTCACGCACTCTAGCAGCCGTTTTAATTTCATAGTCATTATTTCAAATTTGGTCCTGTGGAGTGCAGAGTCAAAACATTAAAAAAACATGTCGCTGACTTCTGTTTCATGTAATTAAAGCAGTAAATTACAGAGAGATAAACACATAAAAAAAGGAAGAAGCAGAGAAATAAATATTGAAATTCAGAATATTTTACAGACAAGAAAATGAGCATTTCTCTCAAAAGATGAAAGAATTGCAGCACCACTTATACCTCACAATTAAAGGTGTAATGTTTTGCAGTAGCAGTGAAAAACCTCTTAAAATGAGTCACTTCTTTTTACAAATTATGGGCCAAAATGTTGGAGAGGAGAGCAGGACTGCTGTTATTAGATATGTTGGCAGCAGTGTTGCCTGTTCGTGCGCTGTAGATTTTCATATTGGGAGTTATTGCTTTTCTTCCTTACAATGACCATGAACATTGTTTATTTGTTCATGCAAAACAAGGAGGTTAGATTGCATGCATGAGATTTCATACTGAAGATACACAACATACACAGTACCAGTCAAAGGTTTTGAACACACATCTCATGGATGGATTGAATGATCCCACCTCTAGCATGCAGTTCAAGCCCGGCACATTGCACATACGCTGCTCTTTTGTTAAAGCGTTAGCTGCTCTTGACCACCAGTCACCTCTAATATTGGTACGTTTCAGTGGGACGTCAGAGATGGAATCTCTTGCTGTAGCTCTGACCAGATCTTTGACCGGAGAGGCTGACAGAGGGAAGACCTCCCAGCAGCTGCCATGTCTCATTACCTACAGTGCACCAGGCTAACGAAACAAATCCACAGCACACACTGCTTAACGGCTCGACCTGAGACTCTCTTTTATCTGTATGGAGATAAACGTGTATGTCTGTGTGTGTGTGTGTGTGTGTGTGTTCAGGGGTCAAACATGCCAACTATTACAAGAGGGCTGGAGCAACATAATATGGTTGCAAGACCAGTTTAATATCCAGTGTGATCAATTATTTAGACCTGTCTTTACAATATAGAAATATTGTAAAACACAGTAAAAATGACACATACAAAACATTTGAATCTTTTTTTTCAGATACTCAAAAGTTTTCTACCTCTTTACACTTTTGCAGCCTTGGGTTATTTTGAAGTGAATGTAAAATGACTTCCACACATCGCTCCTTTTTTTGTATTCGTAGTATGTTTTGACCAACTTAAACTCACACCAGTCTGCACCTTCTTGTGTGTGTGTGTGTGTGTGTGTGTGTATTCTCAGTGGAAGCTATGAAATGGCAGATTTTGCATGCATATAAAAGTTGAACACAACATTCTCAAAGGGCCAAACTTTGATTAAAGGAATATCCCAGCATTTTGGGAAATATTTCTGTTTGCTCTCTAACCATGAGTTTTATCAGTCAGTCCACACTTTAAACTTTTTATATATATCAGGCCTCAAGCATCTTGGGTAGATCAGATAGCCATCCGGTATTGAAAAAGTCAGTGTAAGTGCAAACTTGCCAAAATTTGATACACAGTGAAAAGATGCACCTGAGTTGCATGAATAGTATTTCTTACTGTGTTGTTTACTCAAATGGAACTACAGGTTCAGATGCACTGTATGCTACAGTTATGCAATTTGACATCCAATTCTTTACGCTTTAGGGCAGGACTGGTTTGCAGGAGCATCACTCACAAAGACTGCTCAATGTTTTATTTGGAACAGTGATCTATAGAAAGGGAATCAGGGTGGCCGACAGAGTACATTTGATGCATGGGCATTAGTGCTATATGTAAGGAGAATAACAGAAGAGCAACTCTTCCTCAGGTGACTGAGAATGTCAGTGCAGGACATAATCAGCAAGGACAGAGAGGTTATTATAGTAGGTTTGCAGTGCATAAACCTGCCATTACAAAGATAAATTCACATTTGAGAGTCCAGTGGTGCAAAAAACGTCGACACTGGTCTGCAGATTGGTGGATAAAAGTCATACAGTCAAGATGAGTCATCCTTCACAATGTTCTGTGATCACCTTTACCCTACGATGAAACATTTCTATCCTGATGATCTCTTACACCCATCCATAGTGGTGTCACTGAATGGTTCGATCAGTATGAATCATATGTTATGGCCTGGAGATTGTGGAACGATGTGTTAGACAGCACTTTCATCAACACACCAATCTTTTGGAGGAATGTTCTTCCGCTCCTACGGAGCTGGTATTCTCATTTAACTAGTGATGTGTCGGTCGCGAACGATCCGGTTCTTTGAAGTAAACGACGGGAGCCGGCTCCTCGTTGTGAGCCGATTTAAGGGGCCGTTTATTCCATTATATTGGTTGATAAATTAATTAGTTAGTACGTTTTATTTATATAGCACGTTTTTACACCGAATGCACTGACCAAAGTGCTTTACAATGTCAAAAATAAAATAAAATAAAATAACATTTAAAAATATAGAATAATAATAACAGCAATAATAATAAAATAATAATAAAAATTAATTAATAAAACCAATAAATAAAATGTGAGGAGCCGTTTGGGAGCCGAAAGAGCCGGCTCCTTATAGTTATGCAGAGCCAAAAGAAACGGCTCTCCAAAAAGAGCCGAAATTCCCATCACTACATTTAACACCAGATTTTGAAAAAGGTAAATAAGTATTCATTGTCATGGCAGCTTTTCAAGCTGTGATTTTGCAGTGCCCAAATTAATCTTTGTCATAAACAAGACATCACTTCACTTAGGTCGTTGATTTCTACTGATTTCATTGGGTGGTGAACCGACAAGTCTGTGGATTTTCATGCTTGACAGCCTACATGGATCCAACCTTTGCTTTTTTTGTGTAAACCATTACATAATATGAAAAAATGCCTGCTGGTCAAGCTCCAAACTGCTGCAGTTAGCAACAATATGAGATACATCTGGTCAGACATGACAGTTCACAAGCAGTCCCTCGCCACCTTTATTTGTTTGCTTTGATTCGCGTTTAAGTGATTGAAGGTGTGACTGAAGGTCACACTTTAACCAACAGGGTGTGTGCACAGGTCGAGTCGTACAGCCAGGAGCTAGAGGAGCTGCAGATGAGGAGCAGGGCTCACATCATACATAATGGATGAGAGAGAGAGATTTACTCTCCGGAGAAAGGAGTGAAGACCTAACGCCTCTGGGCTGGGCATGTGTATGCACGCCACATGCCAAAGACAAAGCGAGTAGCAACGGCGGAATGAGTGAGGAGACCAAACAGTGAAGTGCACAGAAGGAAATAACTGGCGTGATTTCTAAAAAGACTGATCCCTGCTGCGGCTGTGTGCGATGTTGGCTGTTTACTGTGGGCAGCCGAGCTGGCCCAGCTCTGCTGTTGTGGTGGCGGTTCTGTTCTGAATAGATCAACCTTCACTGTTGCAACTGGCACAGATCAAAGAACGGGCCATGGGGTGGTAAAACAAATGTTTTAAAAAAGATCCAAATGAGCTTAATGTTTGTCGCAAGGAAAATAATTTCAACTGATGCTGACGCTACAGTGTGTGTTTGTGTCCTCAGATATCGACGAGTGCGCAGAGGGCCTGATTGAGTGCCACAACCACTCCCGCTGTGTCAACCTGCCCGGCTGGTACCACTGTGAATGCAGAAGTGGTTTCCATGACAATGGCTCCTACCTGCTCGATGGGAGCTCCTGCATTGGTGAGCATACATTAAATTCAAAAACATCCTCATCACTGTTTGAAATACCAGCTCATCGGGTCCACCACCTACTTAGTACAGATTGTTCCTTTATCTCTCTCTGTGTTCAATTACTCCAGACTAAATCGTGTCACTGCATGGCTTCTCTTCAACTCCCTGTTATGCTGGATTTCCTACATGATCGCTTGACTGCCATTCTTTGTCTCATTTGTCCTCTTTGAAAAAATCTAGCATGTAGCAATAACCTACTCACTGTGACCCATGGGAGGCTGGGTGTTTGCTCTGATATGCCATCCAGCAGCCGTGCGACAAGGCTAATCAGAGGTTTTCTCACCTTCACAGCTTGAGATCCAGCCACGCGGTGTGAAACCCACACATACTGCCCTTAATGAGATGCTCACGAGGAACGCGCGCAAGCCTTTTGCCGCTGTTGGATGTCAAAGTTTAAGACGTAAATAGAGAAAGATCTGACTCACGTGCTTCCTGTGTCAAAACAAAGTGCTAATGATTCATGGAACGAGAAAGTAACTCACCTTAATAGTTCAGATGTAGTTTTCAGCTGTTTTTTCAGTCATTTTTTTTAAGTCTCAGGCCAGCACCCAAAAAAATCCAAAACATGGTGAAAGAAATCAATCAAACTTTCGGCAGAGTTTACTCCAACATAGATGCTGCTACTCTCACTCCCACACCCACATCCAGATATTTGTTCTGCTACTGTCAGATAAAAGATTCAGGAGATGCGTTTCTTACACTTGCCAAGCAGAACTTAAAAGTCTGTTAGGACCATTTGATCTGAGTTCAGCACTGTTAATCTTACTGGTGTAACTGTTTTACTGCTGATTAAAATGTTTTTGATGTCATACGCTCTGATGAATGTTTCATTAAAAGAAAGAGGCGCTAGAGAAAGTGTTATATAGTTCTTTTGATTTGTTAGGGAGCATACAGAAAGAAACAGACTTCTGGATCATGTGATGCCACATATGGGGGTGTCACAGGGTCAAGAATATGTCTTGAAGGCGGAGGAGGGACAGTGTTAAATCATGATTGTTACAGGACACTGATTTGTTCTCTTTGAGATACAGAGGAGCTATTTGTGTTTAGAAAAGCAAGCTGCATGTAGGTCATTTCTATGGTAACTGAGGTCAGAGGATAGGGCTGTCTCAACAACTCGACACAACAGATAGGTACAAAATGTGCAGCATCAGACCACTAAGGCTCCTTGTTTGTAGACTAATTTATTAATTTATTTAATTTATGTATATAGAGTTGTAATTCCCTCTCGTGAGCGAAATGACGAAACCAAGCTGTTCTTTATGTTACAGACTTTAATCACACTATCTTGAGAACTGGTACAAAACATACAAAGGAAAGTACATGAAAATAAATTAGGTACACATAGAAAGACTTAATGGTACAAACATAACGGTATGATAGATGACTTAGAAGACTTTACGTTAGATTTACTAAATAAACCAAGTAACAAAACAACAAAACATACCTCATTGACCGCTTTCACTTTCACAGAGGAAATTAGGAAACTTAAGTCGATGAACTTAATGTCTTTTCAACGTCTTAACACTTGTTACTTATCCGCAGCATCAGCACACGTCTGCCTGCTAGCGTGGTCCAAATTGTTCTGATAATGTGTGGCAACTCAAAAAAGGAACACCCGTCAACTTGAGACGGCAGAACTTTGGTTCCTACCCAAAAATAACCCTTGTGCCCATAGTAAAGAAAGAAAACAAAAATATGAAATGCACTTGACGTTTAACTTTTAATATCAAACTATTAATCTTAGAAATGTGTTCATTCATGAACTGTATTTTTAACTCAATATTTATTAAACTATTTATGTATGTATTTATTTATCCTGCCTTCAATGGCAGCTACACTCCCACCAAATCACTTGTGATTTAAATAAACCTACACATTAGTGCTGGACAATAAGACACATTGCAAGAAAAGATGTGGCTGTATCACTCAGCTTCAATCAGGGTGACCGTCTTATGGATAGGTCTCTCCAGGTAGACTGGCTTTCCAATACGCTTTCCATGTTCATCCAAAGTTGAGTCACTGATCAACAGTTGTAACTTCCTCACACATCCATCTTCTGCAGGATAGACCTTTGTGACCTTTGGCAGGTAGAACAGCTGGATGCTTGATGTGATCAAGCAAATCAGCATTCCTTAGGCGACCTCCCACCCTGAGGGTTCCCTGTTCATCAATGAAGGGGTTCAACTTGTGTAGCTTACTGGACTTGGCAAGCTCCTTCCCATGTTGGAGGCCTTGAATTTCCTCAGCGAAAGCTTCCCTCTGAAATCTCCTTTTCAGGCATCGAAGGCGATGGTCTGCACACTTCAAGTTGTTGGGCAGACACGGCTTGTTTTCCTTAAATGGCAATGGCATCTCTCGCTGTCCATTTGCATGCGTCTTTATGCCCTCCTCCATTATCGAAATGAAGCGAAGGTCATCTTGAGAGAAATGGGCATCTTCCACATTTCTTTCGCTGAAATCTGATTCGAGCACTTTCAGCACATCTGCAGGAGCGATGACTTCCTTCACTTGTGTTCTGCATATGTACTGGACTTGACTTGTTAGGTCACCTGGTGACTACGGGGTTGGTGTGACTTGCCTCACAACGATTCTGTGGCTGCTGCCAATAGCATCTACATAATCAATACATGGATTGACACAGCCAACGATGCTCCAGCCCAGATCGGTCTTAACTGCAAATGGCTCCTCATCTTTGCCTGATACAATTTCTCTTGGCAACAGGGCTTGAGAACAATTGTACCCTATAAGGAGACCGACATCACAGTCTATTAAAGGAGCTATCTCATCAGCAAGGTGCTCTAGGTGAGTCCATGCTCTTGCTGTCTTGGGAGTAGGAATGTGGCTTAGGCTAGCCGGAATGAACTCTCGTGAATAAGTCACGGGTAGGAATAAAAGCCCCTGACCTGTAACCCAATTACCTTGTGACTTGGAATTACAGTTTGCTTGGACGCAAGAGTGGAGAGCTTCAACTGCACAGGCTGCATCTGTGTATCAAGTGCCTCTGCTCGTTCTCGTAGGATGAACGTGCTGTCGCTCTGACTATCCAAAAGAGCGTACACAAGAACTTCAGTCTCTGGATTGCTTGTTGTTGACAGCCAAACTGGCACTATTGTGGAAGCATACGTGCTATTCCCATTGTGCATGACTTGATTAGATGTAGCTGTGCTTGTTACTTCACTAGTTGTAGACTTCGTTTCATTATGTTTAGGTTCCTTTGAGCTCTCTCTTTCCTTTGTTTGTTTTCCACTCTCCCTTTGTCTGTCGGCTTGGACACTTTCATCCGCCTTGGTGCGGTCTTCATGTAGACATGTGGGATGCCTCCCCTTGCATGTATTGCAAAAGCTTCTTTTCTCGCAGCTCTTTGAGTGATGTCCTGGCTTTAAGCATGCAAAACACAACTTCTTTGTCTGCACATACTTAATTCGCTCCTTGACAGGTTTCTCCATGAACTTTCGACATGTCTGAATGGCATGATTGGTCTTCTCACAGAACATGCACTCTCTAGCATTGCCCTTTTGTCCTTCAGTATCTGGTTTCTCTTCTGATGCACTTGCTAGCACCTTTGCACCAACATTTCGGACCTTTGACGGCTTTGCTCTTTCACAATCACCACTCTTCAGAGCATGAAGCGAAGTCATCGGATTGCAAGCTATCTTGGCTTCTCCAGAGACAAACTCAACAAAGTTGCTGAAACTTGGAAAGCTTTTGGTGGCTTCTTCAAACTCCACAACCTTTCTGTTCCATCTGGCGGTTAGCCAGTCTGGAAGCTTGCTGAGCAGTTTTTGATTTTCACTGCAGTCGTTCAAAACTGCAAGATTCTTGATGTGATACATTGCTGCTTGACAGCCTCGAAGAAAGTCTGTGAACTCTCGTAGTTCAACACTATCTTTGGGTCCTATCTTCGGCCACGAATTTAGCTTGTCGCAGAAGGCTTTAGCGACAACAAAGGAGTTACCGTATCTTTCTTCCAATATTTCCCATGCTGACTCAGTGCCCACTAGGAAATAGCTTTCAATCACCTTTTTGGCAGCTCCTGCGACATACTTGCGGAGATAGTAAATCCTTTCATTTACAGGAATGTTCTTCCGACCTATTAGGGTTTGGAATGACATCTTCCAGTCTTTATATCTCATTGGATCTCCACTAAAGACTAGCGGCTCTGGCACTGGGAGACGGCTTGCATTGATGGACTCAGCTATTGCTTCAGCTAGCATATTGGTACTGTGGTCCTGAGAAGTGGGACGTGGAACTTCATGGCTTGTGGTGAAGTAGTTATTGCCAGGCTGTAAGGGCATGTTGTACTTTGGAAGGGTATTATGTTTAGGTGAAGGCCTTGATAAGTTATGATCATGAAGAAGATCTGATATCTCTTCATCTGAACCTGCGTCTTGTTCGTAGACTTGCAATCTTGCCTTTGCAGCAGACATTCTTTTAGTTGCTTCTAAACGTTCTAACTGTCTGCGCTTCTCTTCTAATAGCTTCTGTCTCTCAGCATTTTCTGCATCTTGTTGCGCTAGCTTCATCCTGTTCTCATCTTCAAGCCTCTTGAGCTCCTTTTCTTCCTGTTCCATTTCATCTAGAACTTCCAATGCAGCTTTAGTCGCAGCCAACTCTGCTTGTGCTTCTAGCTTTCTTGTGGAGGACAGGCTTGAGCGTCCTGAACCACGTCCGGAGATTGAGCTACTCAGAAGAGACAACTTGTCTTCTCCAGATGAAAACACTGAGCCAGTGTCACCCCACGGTGCTTGTATTTTAGAGAAATGCTGAGCTGTGTCTTCATGAAGCAGAACATGCAGCCCATCAATGAGCTGTCTTGATACAGCACCACAGGTGTCTACCCGACGACGGGTGTCTCCATCCAGAACACTATGTCGGCGAATGTCCTCATAACGTTGCCTTACTTCAGCATCAGCAGACTGAACCTTATTCTGGTGCTCTTGTAGAACAGCACCTGAGTGAGGAAGATAGAGTGCCTTCCTAGCCTCTTTAGCAAGATCTTTCCATCTCTCATACTTTCTGTTGAACTTAGGTTGAAGTTTTTTCAGGTTTTCATCATGGAGTTCCTGACCCTTTTCGGTAAGTCTTCTTTTTCTCTTTTCTTTCTCAACACTGAGTTCTGAATTCACTTCCCTTTCCTTATCAGCCATTTTAGTATGCTAATATAAATCAAATTTTAATATAATAAAGTAATTTAGCCTTAGGTGCCTAAAAACACCATTAAACCGCTTATTTGTAAAATACCTTGTATAAATCTTGTATAAAATACTTGTATAATCACTCCTGACTAAATTGTTTTGCTTAGTTCAACTTGCTGTCCTGTATGTTCAAAAGGCTACTTTATGAAATAGAAACGTAATATCTCTAGTGTAAAGTTGTTAGTTGTAGGCCCTATACCAAAAACACAAATAATTATAAACGAGTAATAAGTGCAATAATAATATAAAATCAGAACGCACTAACTTAAATGTCAAGTGATGCCCTAAATGCCTTGTATGACAGTACAGTTATTTCAGTTCAATATTAAATAAAATTACCCTTTTGGAACTTAAAATCACCTTTAAAGTAGGTTTCTGCCTTTGCACTTTAAACTAAATAATCATCAGAAATAGCCGTAACATTAAATCATAAATGCCACTTAACGTAGGCTATATGCATTCAAAACATCAAGTCAACACAATGTAATAATAATAACCAAATATTTCACAGTTCAAAACTTAGCAAGAATCCCTTGGTGAAATATGCACGTCCTGAAACTTGAGTCCTTATACTGCGTGCAATCAGCCCGACTGGATCTTGAAACTTAAACAGACCTTTAACTTGATGAGGCTACTCCACCGTCTTCACATTTAACTTGGCTTAAACGTGCTTCACGTTGGCATAACCACATAACATTCTTAGGTTACCGACAGGCTGCATACTGTCCTTTGACGAGATGCTCCTGCGAAACCATCTTCACAGCTCCGACGACGACGGAGGGAATCCACAGCCTTCTTCTTGCTGATCACGCGCTCCCTTCATGTCGCGGTGGCTGAGTTCTCACTGTAATTCCCTCTCGTGAGCGAAATGACGAAACCAAGCGGTTCTTTATGTTACAGACTTTAATCACACTATCTGCGTGATTTTCCGCCTTGAGAACTGGTACAAAACATACAAAGGAAAGTACATGAAAATAAATTAGGTACACATAGAAAGACTTAATGGTACAAACATAACGGTATGATAGATGACTTAGAAGACTTTACGTTAGATTTACTAAATAAACCAAGTAACAAAACAACAAAACATACCTCATTGGCCGCTTTCACTTTCACAGAGGAAATTAGGAAACTTAAGTCGATGAACTTAATGTCTTTTCAACGTCTTAACACTTGTTACTTATCCGCAGCATCAGCACACGTCTGCCTGCTAGCGTGGTCCAAATTGTTCTGATAATGTGTGGCAACTCAAAAAAGGAACACCCGTCAACTTGAGACGGCAGAACTTTGGTTCCTACCCAAAAAGAAAGAAAACAAAAATATGAAATGCACTTGACGTTGCTTTTAATATCAAACTATTAATCTTAGAAATGTGTTCATTCATGAACTGTATTTTTAACTCAATATTTATTAAACTATTTATGTATGTATTTATTTATCCTGCCTTCAATGGCAGCTACAAGAGTAGTTGTGGCATTATTCTTAGGCTATATAGACGGGTCAGTTTCTCTCCACTGACTGTCACACTGATTGAAACACTAATTTACTGATTTGCAATAAATAACTTCAAAGTTTAGTTATGACCTGCTTGACATTTAAATATAGTCATTGAAATAATAATATTGGTTTTGATGAATTTGATTTTTTTGCCATTGGGGCCCAAAATTCCTGGCAGTGCACCTGTTTACCATGGTCACCATCTTAGTTTAACATGCTAAGATTTGCTCATACCAACAAACACGAGTAAAGTGCAGCTGCTTACTGATTCCTGGCACTGACATCATCCAAACTTCAGGATTTTCAGCAGTTCAGCATATTACATATGTCATTCTGCCTGTGTGAGAGCAGGAGCTCAGAATATCTAAATATCACTCAACGAATCCGAAGCCGCTGCTTTTATTTTTGCAAAAGTGAAAGGTTGTAATGAATGCTGCAAACAGGATCGCTCGGCTGAGTGAAACGCTTTCGCTTAACCTTTAGATCAAAATGCAAGATCAGCAGTCCCGTTTGATTCATTCACCTCATGTGGAGAGGTATAATTTCAGCACATTCCTGCAGATTCAAATTCAAACTCAGTTCTTAAGAAGAAGTGATGTGTACAGGTTGAACACCATGCAAACATCTTTAAAGGCAGAGTCACCAGCTCCCATTGTCTCGTCACAAATGTCTTGTCCCTGTGATTTTCTTCCTCCTTTTGCAAACCCAGACACACTCTGTGTCCGTCATCCAATTAGCGATTTCAATCTTTTAATTGGGAGTCACCGATAGGCCACCACAAGCAAAATGTAATTAGCATTTCTCTATTAATGAACCTCTGCCACGCTTCCATAATTTAGTGGAGATGAACTTAACTATGAGTTTAAGAGTCCAGTCTTTTGTACAAAACATTGACTGCGGTGTTCAGGCGTAGGAGGTGTTGTTTGATAATGTAATGAAGAAAATGTCCTTGCTAGAATAGCTTCATGGATGAAAAACAAAATATTTCTGGTACATACGCAGAAAATGGAACGTATTAAGCATCTCAGATAAAGTACATCCGTTTAAGTGGATGTTTCCCTTAATGGTAATATTAAAGATACTCAGCTTGGATTCAGAGCGGTTGTAATGGATTCCAAGGGTCTCTTGAGTCATGGTGAAATAACGTATCAAATTGTAGAAAATCATTGCTGCAGTATGGTCCACTTCTCCGCCGTGGTTCTTATGCTCCAGAACAGAGGTAGAAACACCATTTTTTCTGTCGAGCGAGTGAAAACATGACGAGAATATGTGCTTCTATGTTTGTTTGATTTATCAGTCTGAGGACGGTTACTTCTCGTCGGTCCAACGAGTTGGTGTTTTTGTCTGTCTGCATTTTTCTTCTCTACGGTGACAAGTGATAAGCCGCACGCTTTTGTGTACGTCATGATTTATTCACTAAGGGTGTTTCCGTGTGCATAAAACGGTGGATAGGAAAGCAGCGGCACACAGGAGCACTGATTTTCAAACCTGCGTTACATCAGTCACAAGTCTAAATGGACATTGACTTTCTTGTTTGTTGAGATGACCCACAAACATATTCATTACTTAGTGAAAGTAGTTACTTGCATGTCAATGAGAGATGGCATTAACGACGGCTTTTCTAGACTTTCTAGCCTTAAAGACAGACAAACAAATGTAGCTGCGACAGCCACGTTTCTCCGCCCAGCACGCGCGTACAGCATTAGGTTGGAAGCCAGCTGAGGCTTCAACAACATCCTCTCATCAGTCAACCAAAGAGAAAGTAGGATTTTGTAGCAAGTGAGCCAGCAACACTAGTCTGAATGCTAGCCAAGCATTTGTGACGACCTCGCAGGAAACAGGAGATAACACACGGATGATAATTAGTGAGTCAGAAGAGGATGATGTTTTGAGGAAGCAGAATGTCTCTCCGTCTGTACAGTTATAACAGTAGTTGTGTACAAAGTTGCATCTAGCAAAGAGGTTTCAGGCACAGATTTCAGTTAAACTTTCAGATGCAAATCTACAGCCAAAAACAAAGCAACACTTTCACACATTATTTCTGTAAAAACCACATGCTTCCTAATAGTATGGTAATGGGTTGATGGGGAAAAAATGTGTTAATATACTGTGTTTTGCTGCAGCAGCAAATTGGGGAATTATGCAGAAGGAGGGCCTCCTAGCTAAAGGATGTTTTGTGCTTTAAATGAACAGCTCTTTGTTGTAGTGTTGGTGTTAATTTATGTTTGGCACATAACTCTTACTCTCAGGGTGTCCTGCTGGGTGACACATGAATCTATAAGAGCCCTTTTTATCTGTGAAGTATACACCCTCCTAGTTTTGTTTAGGACTATTCCCAAAGGTGTCAACACATACTTCACGCTTCGTCTCCATCACATGTGGAAAATATGTACAGATAAGCGCTGCTGTCAACGGTACAAACGAGACTGAGCACCAGAAAAATGGGCTGTGTGCATGTGTTGGTTCAAAAGCCGACACAGAAGTGCCAAAAACTTGCAGTTCCTCAAACGTCCACTTGAAGCTGGATCAGAACGACTCGGTCTCCATGAGCCCCCATATTAAAATGTCAAACTTTACAGAAATGAACATGTTTACAGCCTGGTACAAAAATAGCTCTGGTGTCTTTAGTTAATTTTCCTGTTTGTTACAGCTGTACTGACTGGTACTTAGAGCCTGGAACTTGACTGACAGGTGGTTTGATTAACCAGTCAGGCGTTATTCAGCCTGCCTCAGCTCCACCTGCACTCCACGTCTTTGCCTATTTTTGGATTAGCCGGAGGAGGCATTAGCACCAAGACACTCTGAACTTTCACAACGGCTCTATAGAACACGTCAGGTAGACTTTGTCCATGTTTTATACTCTCTATGGTTGCGATGGAAATTCCTCTTTAATTTGATACCAAATATGTGGCATTTGCAGCCCGCACCTTACCGCTGGTGATTATCTGATGTAGTGTGAGTAAAACACTTGAACTCACAATGTCTTCGTCACTTTCCACCATGCACGGTGGGTCAGGATCTGCCTCACAACACAGTCTTAGAATCTTAATCTCTTCCATAAGATTGCAAACCAGGGAGGGGGCTTTATTGTACATACATATGAACATAATAATGCATATTTCCAGTTCTGGTTATTGATGACAACTTCAACTATCTACAATACAAAGCTCAGAACTTTATTTTCCATGTTTTTATTCACTGGGAATCATTTTAAGTGAGATATGGAACAGACGCTCTGGGTCGAGAGAGTTAAAATAATAATCATATTTCAGTATGATATACTGTAAAGTGTTAAATTGTGTCCCCTTTTTTAGATACATGTTGCATTGTGCTGCACATAGCTGTCTTGTGGACCAGAGCATCTGCACACAGCAGTCCTTTTGCTTTATTGCTTCAACTTAGAGCTGCATGGGCTGCATCTCAAAACACGTTTATTATGCTTAATGCTTCAGGGAGAGACAGGTGGCTTTAATAAACAGATTGTGCATAAAGATGGGGATGATACACCATCAACTCCCACAGCCTCCATGCACGGCAGTGGGTGTGTGCATCATTTTCTCTCTCTCTGTGATGTACATGACCTTTCCATATGGCTGCCCTGAAGACGCACCAAAGGAAAATAATTTAACTACTCAAATAGTGGAGCTTTGTGATGATTTCTAATTACCAGCATCTGTCAGAGGGATTGATTTGTTCCCACTTGTGTACATCTATGCCTGCGTGAGTGTTTGCTGTTGTGTTCGTGCACTGCAGGATTAGTGCTTTCATGTGTAACATTACATGTAGGTGTGAGTGTGAGTAGTGTGAGGTGTGAGTAGTGTGTAAGTTTTTCAGAGCTCAGCTGGTCTCCAAAGGGCTTTTGTGTTTGGTTGTAAGACCATCTTTCACAGCCTACATGTAAGAGTACGCTTCATCTCCGAGCAGCAGCTTGTGGCTGAATGTGGTGAATGTAGCATGAAGAGCATTAATCCTTCACCAGCGGAGGTACAGTGTGTCTGACTGGCTGATGGGGATTTCATTTAGTGTATGCAAATAGACCGCCGCAACGGGCAAAATAATAATTCTCGCCTGAGCTGTTTTCCTTTCTGTATCCAGCAAACTGTACACTGCAGTCAATTTGAGTGTGTGTTCACCTCTGCCACAGTGTATTGTTGTGGCTGGTGTGGCTGTAGCATCAGCCAAGCCCAGCGCCCACCCAGAGTAGATCTTCCTGCCAGATACCACCGTCATCATCCTGTACTGGAGAAAACCAAATGTGATGTTGCAGAGTGAGAAACATGTGCCAGAGGCTTTAAGATTTCTATGTAACTGTCCATGTTTTCGCTGCTTTGGTATTTCCTTTCAAGGCATTGCATTGTTCTTAATGAGTTGATATTACTAGCTTACTAATTAGGTAGAAATACATAAATAAACTTACTTTTGGTTTCTGGGTCAATTTTGAGTGGATTTAGCAAGTATGGTGCTGCTTTTTCTTTTCATGCATTCACTCCTGAGTTTTGTCGTCTTAACTTGGTTTTCATTCACAAAAATCTAAAGTATTTTTTCAACTCCGTAGCTGTATTCTCTGCAGTCTACAAACTTCTACAACCTGCAGTCCTCTCTATCATGTTGCCTTGTTGTTAACTGCAAACTCTCTATAACTACGTCCTGTTGTTGAGCCATGACATTTATCCCCTGGTGGTCTGGGACTAGCAAGGACCACACCATCAACAAGATATGTTTAAATGATTTATGAACAAAATGAAAAGATTGTGAGTGAAGTGTAAACTCTTGTACTTCTTTGGTCTGTTGCTGCATTGTGGGGATGCTTCGATGGGGGATCAGCCATTGCACCCAGGCACGACAGACACCCTCAGGATGCTATGAGGAGCAGAAAAGAGCGATAGATATAGAGTTTGTGTCATTGCAAACATGAGTGGGATTGTGAATTCACTTATGGAACAAAATTTTAGAAAGAAATTTCAGATTTCACTTTGCACTTTACAAGTGTTCTGACGCCTGTTGCACACTTTGGATGTGCTGGATATAAGTAGTGGCAGTAAAGAAGCTAGGATGTGAAAATCTGGGGATTCAAATTCTATTATGTGATAAAGATGCTGCTTTTCTGGAGCATCAATGAACCAATAGCGGCCACCTGTGCCACCACAGATGAATAAGCACATAACAGAGTACAGCTTACACAGATACAAGTTGATCCAAATCCTGATGGAAATGTTTGTAAATGTAAAATTTAAATGTGATGCCTCGGCTGAGAAAGCAAATTAAGTTTTTTTAAACTTTTGACGGCCCCCACAGTCCCCTTTATTGTGAATGCATGGTCAGAAAAAAAAACATGCAAACAAAAACATGAAATCCATTTTTTGTTTTGTTTTGTTTTTTATTTTCATTTTTATTTTTTCCACTCAAGGTCTTTGTTCATGCAAGTCCAATAGTGTGCTGTCATTGTGGCGTGGGTGTGATCAATGTCTGTAGGCAGCAGGTGCTGGCAGGGGAGAGTGGAGCTAACTGTTGAAGGGACTTTGGTCTTTTTTTTTTCTCCTCTCTGTGAACAGCTCACATTTCTGAGGATAAAGAGTGTTAAATGTCATAGCTTGATAAAAGCTAGAAACAGACTTTTTGGCACCCTATTTCCTGTGCTGATAAAGAAAAGTGGATGAAAATGCCTTCTGTCGCGTTGGTTCTTTTGGTTCGTAGAGAGTAAAAAAAAGTGAGGAAGACGCTGACCAAGCAGACGTCTTGTTCCTTTGATGATTGAACTGAAGCCAAGAGAATATATAGGGTATGAGTGATGAGACTTAAGCTTTGATGCATGTATGCAATATAAACTCTCACAGAGAAGGGGTGTAAAATATGATGCGAGTTCCTCCCTCAAATTATCCTACGAATCCGTTTGTCAATGGCCTAAAACCTAAAATATACTGCATATGCTCATATCACTTGCACTGCATTGCACACCAACAAGGAGAGAAGGATTGCTACTAATGTGTATGAATTGATTCAGTAAATTAAAGTAACAGCTGCAAGCCTGCTGCTAACACCCTGGATGCTCCTCCCTAACTGACCACAACAACCTGTAATTTCAGCCTCCACCTCTACAATAACTGAATGCTATTCATTTGGAAGCACCGAATCGACTGACTTAAGGGCTCAAATACTAATTTGCGCTCAACACAAATTATTACAAATGTTACCCCTGATACCTGCCAGGCTCCGTAGTAATGTGAGGAAATAGAAAATGTAATTAAAGGAAATGGGCACCGCGTCTACCGCAGAGTTAGTGAAGGTAAACAATTCCCTGTGCAGAGCGGTGTGGGGACGGGATGCTGATTGTACTGTAATACATGTGCATTGTCCGGCGCTGCAGCTCCGAACGAACAATGTCACAATTTATTGGAAAAAACAAAGCAAGTGAACATAATCCAGACTTTAATTATGATTCATTCAAACTATATTTGGCATTGACATGAGTGGTTTAATTGCCTGAATTTCGGGGTTGTGTATCAAAGTCGTTGCATATTAATGTCACAGTCGGTATTCTTTTCTTTGAAACTGAAAGAATATGTTTTAATACCTTGATTTGAAAGACATAAACATGTTTTTCACAACACAGTTTAAGTCTTAAATGGGCAGAATTATGATCAAGGTCAGGAAATACTTCATTGAAGTTTAATATTCAGCTCTGTGTCATGTTGTTTACGTTTTGGATTTTTCATGTGGCATCAAACATCATAGCTGACATGTAAGGATTCATTTATCATGACTCACTCTTTTTTTCTCTTCCAGACATCGACGAGTGCAGTTTGCAGACACACACCTGCTGGAATGACAGCGTGTGTGTGAACCTCCCGGGAGGCTACGACTGTGTGTGCACGTCTGGTCCCGGCTGCAGCGGCGACTGCCCACAGGAAGAGGGAATCAGACGCAACGGGGAAGACTGGAAACCGAGCTTTGACCGCTGTGCTATATGCTCCTGCAAGGTACAGAAGATGAACACACACATACAAATTCACTACACTTTGATATAGAGCTTTATCTCTCTTCCACCACTCCCTGCAACTAACTGCCATCTTTTAAGTCTACAATATGTGAATGTTTGATACTGCATTGATTCTGGGTGGGATATCACTTATAAATCATTCAAGGATGAAGGTTACAGAGAAAAGACAAAAGACAAACATCACATAATATTCAAGATATTGATCAAATCTCTTGACAGTCCCTGATTTTTGCTTAATTATCTCTGTATGGAATACATCTGATATTCCAGAAACCTCATGAGCATTGGGGAGCCTTCTGACTTCATGGCCTCCTCTATACTCACTGTTACAACACTACTGTACTTGCACAAAGACAACACACTCCATTAGCAGTGACAGACAGGACTGGCATCGAGAGATGAACTGACTCAGAGACATTGCTAACAAAGAGAAGAAAGACCAGAACAACAAAAGGGGGGGAAAAAAAGACTCGGGGTGGGAGGGAGACGGGATGAGTCGGATAAATTAACGATGAATAGAAGAAAGCTTATGAAAAGCAGAACTGAGCAAAGAGGTAGGTGAGCTGGTGGGAGACTGGGAGCACCCCGGGATCTTTCTCTGTGATTGCTTCGCTTGCTTTCTTTTTAGGTAATTAATAGTTTTCTCAATTTTAGAGGACGATTCGGGTTTATTACATCTTTGTAGTTTGTCCATCAATTATTGATTATGATAACACCATACAACGAATACCTGGGAACACGGCAACAAAACTATAACAAGAGAGCAGTCTTTATACTCACAAAACAAAAAGGATATAAATGGATGAATAAATAAATCATAAAAATAAGCTGTTATTAATGGTGGAGTGCAGATGGTGAACTGAGGAGTCTCACAGCCTGGAAAGAAGCTTCTCTGTAGTATGTCGTGCCATGATACTTCTGTATTGCTTGCCAGACGGCAGCAGGGTGTGCTAACACCTGTATGGATTCTTATGAAACAAAAAAATATTTGTTCTGTTCTTTTCTGATCATTTTTATCTCAGTAAAGCAAATTGAGCACTGTACATGGTCAAGGAAAAACACCTCCCATCTGTTTTGTCATTAGACCGAGTTGCATTCTGACAAACATTTTGCGGCAGCTTAACAACTCATTTCTGTGCTCAGGAGGTGGTGCAGTGTGGCTGCAGGAAAGTGAGATATTGATCCGATTTGTCTGAGGCTCAGAGAGTGAGATTAATACAAAACAGACACAGAGGGAATAAAATGACTGGTTCCAATGATGAGCATGGTTCACATGAAATACTCTGGTAAATACCAGTGGTAAACAAAGAGAGATTCCTTATACAGTACATATGACATTTCAGTTCAGCATGGTAGTAAACACATCTTCTCTTTCATGTTATGTGTAAACGTGTCACATACTACACGTGGAGATGTGCTTACAGCCTCTAGGGAAGCACTGCTGCCTCACATGTAAAAACCCCAAGTCAAGTCAAGGAATATGTACACCAGCGTTGTAAACCAGAAAAGATGCACCAGTAGAGAAGGCACATTCCACCTGGTAAACGGTGGTCCATTCACTTCCCAACCCCTGGCAACAAGCCAAAAATAGTTTGCTCATTCTACAGAATCTGATTATTCTCTAACCCTGTCCTCTAAATTAATTACTCCATCGAGCCTCCATCAACCTGAACAGCTTACAGGTTGACGATTCCCTGCAGCCAACATCAGCACACTGGCCCTAAAACTCTGGGGATGACGAAGAATCACTAAGCTTGTCTATTAGACGCAAAAGGCATCAGTTGGGTTTAGTTTATGGCCACCAGTTGTATGTAGTAACAGTTTTATTTTGTTTGCTTTCTGGGATTCCAAAGAGACTCTTGCTTTGTTAGTTAAACTGTGGGTTTTGTAAAGAACACTGACTATACAATACACTGTGGTGCCTTTTAAAATTCCTTGTTGTTCGTGATTGTTGTACTGAACAGTATGTCCTTTGTTGGGTTGACTGATAGCTAAAATATTACTGACTTGCACTCTGACGGGCACCGTGGCTCATAGTCAAACCACTGCCATCATACCATCACTGTTTTGGATCCCATCGTGCTGCAGGAAAGTGTCTCAAAAACTAAAATTGCAATCCCATCTAGATTTTTACAGCTACTTTGATGTTCAGTTCAGTGAGCAAGACTCGTTTGACTTAGATGTTCAACAGTCACCCAGTTCCCAGACGGATAATCACAAGTAAGATACTCAGCTTGCATTGGAGTAATTTAGGATGCCTTCAGGATCCACTGCCCAGCTGGGTTTTGTGTCAGATGTGGGATGCTCACAGAATGTAAACCAGCATTGATCTTGGTTCCAGGTACCAGAGGGGCTAAAAGAAATTCTAGTCTTGTGAGTGTGAGCCTAGACAGAAAGTTACTGTGGTTTGTGAAGGAGAGAGAAGCTAAAGATAACTGTACACTCGCTGTAAAAGGCACATGAAACCGATGGTTTGTTTACCATTAGAGGAAAGGTGATGAAAGCCAGGCAGGGGAAGTGAAAACGATGGCAGCGGGTAGAGCAGAAAAATAGTTTTGAGAAACTCAACTGTAAAAACTATACTTAACTTTCACCTATGTTCATTTTCAGGAAAATGAAAGGAGAAATCAAGTATATGATTCTTTCTACGGTAGTGACTCAACAAGAACCAACCCCTCTTAAATTAAATTACCTTCAGAGAAAAACAAGTCATACAAGCCTGATAAAAGAGAATGTCATCTGCAGTCATCAAACTAATCATGAGGTTGTGAAAAACGCAGCATAACAATATTGTTTTGGTTAGCACAACAGTGCAACATTAGCATGCATGTCCGGTCTTATTCCTGGCATTAAAATGAACAGTCTGCATTTATGTGTCCTGCCAATTGTAGCGCTACAATTGGCAGTAATTTTCCCAGCAAGTCCAGGGCCGTAACTGTAAAGACCAACGGCATGAAAATCGGTACCCTGAGGACTGGGCAGTTACTGTAGCAGGACAATATGCATCGATAAAACATTGGCTCTGTATTGCCCTTTTAATGGTATGCGGAATGATTTTATGGCTCACATACATTTTATAACAGCCATTTTATGTAACATTTTTACATCTCCATTACACTGTCATCCCCGGGCCAGACAGTGCTGGCTGTGGTGAGTAAAATGGACCATAAAGTTTTCTCTGGGTAGAGGGACATGGCGATCTAGAAGATTCCTCCGCACTTGACTTTGTATGCCAGTCCACACACCAAAGTGTAAAAACATTCTGGCTTCATTTAGAGATTTTAGACATTAAAATCCTCCGTAGGTACACTATGCTCATGAATCATCCACCTGAATGACCCGGTGTGCTGGGTAGGTGTCAGATACGCACCACCTTGATCTTATCCCAAAGTCGAGGATTTGTCTGATACTGGATAGTGGTCCCCTTTTTACTTAAACTCTTCAACCAGACTGATGTAAGCTTTCAGTTTTAAGGAGCTGTTGAACGTGAGTCCACCTCACACTGCTCAGCCCAGGATATAAAGAGGCGTGAAGTTGAAGTCCTTGCTGGCACTGTTTCTTTGAAGTCAGACACACATGTCGTGACCTAAGTCTGTTTGCCCACTGTGACTTATATTGTACAGGATGGGCAGACGTACTGCAGGAGGAGGCCCTGTGACTGTGGAGACCCAGACGAAGATCTGTTCTGCTGTCCCGGCTGTGACAACAGGCCCAGCAGTCAGTGTCTGGACAAGAGCGGACGCAAACTCTACCCAAGTGGAGCATCCTGGCTGTACGGCTGCCAGCAGTGCCGTTGCATGGTTCGTACACAAAATCGTGCAGATACACACATTCATCCGGAAGCCTCCCATCCCTGAGTGTGGTGAAAGTGGTTTGTTAGAAGAATCAGATGAAATCCAAAACACAGAATCTCCTCATCCACATGGAGCTCGGAGCCGGGCTGTGTGTATAAGTGTGTGTGGATGGCTCAGGTAATTACCACGGCTCTAATTAGAGATGTGGCAACAATCAGCATGTGAGCTGTAAGTGCAGTTGCCAGATCATGTGATTCACAAACAGAAGGAACAGTGCACACAGTCACATTTGTCTCTTTTTCTTTTTGGTATTTCACCTCTCTGTGTGTCTGTGCAGGAGGGGGAGATGGACTGCTGGCCTCTGGTTTGCCCCGTGTTGATGTGCGAGTACACGGCGGTGGCGGAGGGCGAGTGTTGCCCGCGCTGCGTCACAGACCCCTGCTTGGCCGACAACCTGTCGTATGACATCCGGCAGACATGCCAGGACCCCGCAGGCATCTTCCGCCTCAGCGGGGACACATGGCATATGCCCAACTCACCCTGTACCACCTGCAAGTGTAAGGTAGGTCAAAGCGACACTGACGATAATGAAGGTTTTCTAAGCATCCAGGTTTGATCTAACACCGGTGTGGCTAATTAAGTGCTCAACCGGAAAAAAAAACACAACCTTTGTGCTGTTTAAACTTTCTCAGAAGTGGCACAGACAGTTTTTTCAGACTTTGAGGTGGATTAGTGCTTTTACCTCAGCCGCTGGTTGTCTGTCCCTGCAGCTAGACCTTTGTTCCTGTAGACTCATGCAGTCACAGAAGCCTGAGTGTATGTTCATGTCGATTTTTTAAAACTGGAGTGGAAACTGTGGTAAAGTGAGTTTATCTTGTGCTGGAGGATATGCAACTGTCTAAAAACATCTGAAAATCTGACTGTCACAGATGATTTAACGTACATTTAATCTTAAAAGAACAAGATATGCAGATCACTGTGTCAGGAACATGTCACCACAACTCAGATCATCAAAAATAATAAAATTGAATATGTTTCTTTCTCAGTTCTACTTATTTTGAGCAATCAGAATTTAAATTAGCTAAAAAGAAGCACATCAAATATGTGTCTCTGAACTATAATCAACATATGTGAGGTTATTTTTTAGCAGTCAGATGAACTGAATCAGTGAAAGCATACAAGTCATCTACAGCCAGACACAGAAGCTGGTGTGCTCACTCACGCTGTGTACCATCAGAGCTGAGGCCTACTCAAGTCACTTTGCTGCTCTCTGGTTGGTTGATCACTGACAATAGACATTTTTCTCTGATGAGCAGAGAGGGTCAACCAAAACTAAAAGCCCACCATGATCAGAAGGTTCAGGTCCCATTTCCCTCATCACTTATCTGCCATTTTGTACCTTTAAAGGTTCATCACAGTTCAGATTTACATGTTTTCAAGATATTGCCGTCTGAAAGTCTTTTCATAGGGACTATTTCTTCAGTGGAAAGTAGTTCCAGCAGGAAAGTGTGACACTGTGACAGTGAGGTCTGTTGATGACCCCCCCCCCCCCCCCCAAAAAAAAAAAAAAAAAAGGGTCCTTGTCAGTGGAAAGACATATTGCTGTTCAGTTTCTTGAATTTGTCCGCTCATCCTAAATTCTGTTCACCTCCGATGTACTGGAGTGATTACAAATCTCAGAGATGAATATCTCAAAATCATAGCAGACAATTCTGACATTGAGTGACAAGAGCACGATAGTGGTAGAGACAAAAATACAGCATGGTCTTTTGTAATTTGGATCGGGGTTGGGGTAAGGTGTAGGGTTAATTATACTGTGGATATTGTGTTGAAATTGAAATTCTTTATGTGTTAAGTCTCTATATTTTAAGTGATTATGACAAGACAGTGTTATTACATGCAGCATATACAGGATATTTAATACTCTCTGTCTCCTCTTTCCTGTCTTTTCATGCCGCGCCGCTCAGAATGGAAATGTTTGCTGCTCAGTTGATCTGGACTGCCTTCAGAACAACTAAAGCTCTCCTCCTCCTCCTGTCCTGTTCTCCTCCTTTCACTGCGGGACTGCCATGCCCCCTTCCTCCATCTGACAACTCTCCCCTTGGATTCATGAATAAAACAGACTCACGCACACACATGTGCATGCCAGTGTGTGCACAGGAAGTACAAACACACACTGGACGGACTGGGGTGTTGAGGCTGTGCTTTTATGCCGTAACTCTGTCGACACAACAGTCAGTGAGTGAGTGAGTGAGTGAATGGGTGTGTGTGTGTGTGTGTGTGTGTCTCAGGTGGAGACTGAGGCCATAGTCACAACAGTCACTGTGTTGTGTATGTGTCTTTGTGCTGTTTCCATTTCACAACATGTCTTGAGGAAACCTGTTTAGCATTACGTCTCGAACCTCAAACCCGGAGACGAGCAGCGTGTCTTGAGTTAAGAGAAAGGATTCACACCTGGACAGATGCTCCAGCTGTCAGCGTTACCTAACTGTGGACTTAGCATTGCTTGGTCATCATAATACATGTACTATTGTGGTAATCAAAAGTAACGCACCCTAATTTTATACGCTGTGCTGTGAGGCGACACTATCAGGATGCGAGGTACTGAAACAAGAGATAGTTTGATGTAGAAGTAACACCTCGCAATGTAACAAAAATAACCTTCAAGTCAGATGACACAGGTTTGGTTTCCAACTTTTCACACGGAGGTGATTTTTTCATGTTATCTCAACTAATGTTTTTTTTTTACTTTCTACTGTGACAAATTAGCTTGGGAGCCAATTACAACCACTTATTGTTTCATACAATGGCTGTACAGAGAAACACCACTGAGGCATTTTCATCAACAACCAAGATGATGTGTTTGATGTACTTTCGACATCTGCATCTCATGTTGTGTTGCTTTCGATGGTTGTAGGTCTATCACATTGTGTTGAAAAAACAAAAAAAACACTTTGGGGACTGGAATCTGAAACATCCATGAATTTAATAAGTCATCAGGCCTGAAGAACACTTCAAATGTGACAATAAACACACAGCTCATGCTTTCATTGCAGCCCTCAGTATCCCGTCATGATTTGAAGTGTATTATTACGACTTGTATCAATCATGCTTGTTCTAGTTTTTACTCGTTTTTAAACTTTTAGTTTGAGGGCAACATGTTTGTGGTGAACCGACTTAGAAATAAGGGATCTGATGCATTTCAGCCTGTGGCCTTTACCAAGGTCAAGACCAAAGGCTGCCAAGCATCAGAAAGCAGTTTGATCTGTGAGTCTGAGCCATGTAATTTGGAAACAAGGGGCAGTCTTGAGAGTGGAGTGCTGGATCTGACAATTTTTTGTAACAGATAATCTAACAAGCACGCCAGCTTCATGCAATGATTGACCAGGCGTGTGGAGGTTAGAAAGCATGAACTGATTCAACTCAAATTTGTCTGTCCACCATTAGTCCCATTTCATCGTGTCTTTGCTCCTTTGATGACCGAGCTGTTTCAAATGGAGGGTGGATGTTCAGAAGAGGAAGTTGCCAGATGTTTTTTATGAAGTTCTTCATTTCAAGCATTCCCCGGCCCTCACTCTTAACCTGAAATGACCCGACTTGATGAACCACATCCAGAGGATCCAGACTCGAAATTAGAACATACACTTTGACACACTTTCTCTCTGCCTGAATGTGTCATTTTTGATGACTGTCAGATAGCTACCTACATCAGCAACAGAAATCAAAAGCATGTGAAAGCGATGTGATGTGATGGTACGCAATAGACATCAGCTGAAGCTGTTGACTAAATCGGCTGAGCTTGTGATGCAAGTGTCTCCAAGGGCCCCTCAGCTACAAACATCCACACGGAAGAAAGAGAGAGCGAGTGGGGATAATTAAAGCCATGTCACGCTGGTCGGGATTTGAGTATGCCAGGAGGTCACCAAGTGTCGAATCTCTTTACAGACGGCCGGGCTAATTAAGACAGGAGAGTCTGATGCTTTTCACACATTCACAGCTCTGACACTGCTCCGGTCTCCTACCCCGTCTTCTCCTCCACACCTCTCTGCATTATCCTCAAGTTTGTGCTCAAGAGTGCCAACGTTTCCCTGAAGTGTCATCATTATTACCCTGTTTGTCCATCACTGGATTTCTAACATTGTGTCCAAATTATGGCTTCAAAATGCGAACTATGTGTTATAGCCATAAAATATGCTTTAACCATGAAATTATTAGGTGATAGCAGCAGATATCTGACATGCCAATTGCACCCTTTAGGTCAGGTGAAACAGTTATTCAGTCAAATTTTGTTTTACAGCTCTTTATAAAGCAACCAAAATAGTTCATTTGAGGCAAGTAAAGTAATATCAGTCGAAGGATAATTGTTTCTTTTCAAATCTGGTACCAACAGTCAAGGTCTCTCTACACTTTGTTCTTCCTCTCTGGTTTTCCCGTACACTGTCAGCATAGTTGCAGATATCAGAACTCTTTTTTTATTCCTCCATATACTGCTTCAGTGTGAAAAACAGCCTCCACAGATTCAGATAATCCTCCAAAGTGAAAATGAAACCTCCGTTTTGGCTTCATCAAAGTTCCCTTTCCTTGTGAGATGATGTAACTCACCTGAAGCCCTAAAAGATACTTGTATTCCCCATCAAAGTCTGATACTGGAAAGCCTAGTGCAGACAGATTTTACTGTCATTTTACTGTCCCAGACACATTTAAGATCTGAGGCAAAAACCATTGAGTAGGCATGGCTGGAGTCATTCCACTCACTACGACATATTAATATTATAGCCAAAACAAGATGTAGAGCACTTTGCATAGTCAATTTTATCGCATGTTTCCATTCAATGTTACATTTTCCAAGCAGAAAAATCAATACGTTCGATCTGAGATCAGTTGTTTCATTTATGCTCACAAACATCGATATGTTAACACCCTGAATGAAAAATGTCTTATTAGTGTTGTAGTCTGTTCTAGCTGAAGGAAAAACTTTGATGAATTTTTTTTGGAATGGGAGTCGCCGTCAGGGGTGACCTTGGTCTTTGGAGTTGAAAACAAACGTCTCCGCCATCTCCCCCTCTCTCTCCCGCTGACCTCTGTTTAATGCCAAACTACTTCTTGTTTCTGGTCCCTCACAGAAACAGTGGGAAAAGATGTTTTTCTACCCTTTCGTGCACCGAGCGCGTTGTTTGGACTCTCAAACACGGTGGCCATTTCACAAACTTTTGAGAAAGGTGATGCTGGTTGTTTAACCTCTGGAGGGGGACAGCGGCCCTCGGCGAGGCGTGCCACTGCTGTCCTTGTTTGCCACCACATCTGGTTGTGTCTCGACCGAGCATTCTCTCTGTGTACTCTCCTCCATTTTCACAATGCCTCTTGTAAAACTGAAAATCAATGTCAACTGTGCACAAAGTACACACAAAAGAAAAACAAGTGATGTAAATGGTATCTGTACTCATCAAAGTTTAACACAGCAATCAGAAGCAGACATTTGTACAAACGATCACTGGAAACAAGTTTTCAGATTGCTCTGTTGATTGATTTGATATGAAATATAATGTAAACACTATTTGCAAGTCTGTGTGTAAATGTTTTTACATACTGACGATATGATAAAATTATACAGTTTTTTAATTATCATTGTGTTCATGAATAACGTATTAATTTTAGTGGACTGCTTTTCTTTTTTTGGGATAGGTTCTGTTCTGCTGTAAATACTGTGTAAAGCGAAGGGTTCTGTAAAGAGAGTAAGACTATGTGAATAATTCTCACGACGGCTTCTTAGGATCAGAGCGTTGCAAGTGGAGGGTGAAAGAGAAGCAACATTTCTATTGTTTCTACTATTTCTTTATTTTTCTATTCTTGCCTTAACCCTTTTAGTATGTCATCCTTTAATGTCGTTTCACTGTTTTAGGACAACATGGATTGGACTAGCCCGTGTGTTTGTACAGTTCTCAGATCAGTGAGTGACCCTCACTGAAAGCCGAGAGTCAACACAAGTGGATTTTGGGGGGAATCAGAATGAGCTTTGACCAGCATCTGTTCCTGGCGTCTTTACAAAAAAAAAAAAAAAAAAAAAAAAAACGACGAGAAGCTTGGACAGACTTTTCACTTCACACTTTTATTTTTTTCCCCAACACTCGTCCATATGAACTGAAAAAACAGACAAACTAGAACTATGTACACATGTAAAAAAAAAAAAAGAGAAAAAAAAATCTGATGTTGAAAATGACAATGTTGTCTTGATTCAGTTCCTACAAAAAAAAAAAAAAAAAAAAAAAAAAAAAAGCAAGCCATTGTGTTTCCCCTTTAATGTCGGACTTTTTAAGAAAAAAAAGCAGTTTTGGACCTTCTAGATCCTGATGTGCTTGTTCATGTTTTTGATAGAAGACTGTGGTGGAAGAATCCCCCCGGTCTGTTCATTGTTACTTCTCCAGATGAGAGTGGCCAACCTAATTGTACTCAAAGGGTTAAGTGTCATTTGACTTGAAAAGTGTGATGTGATAAGAATTTGCTGTAAAAAAAAAAATCTTCAGTTAATAAATATTTTAGTTGTTTACTTTATTCGCTGAGAGTATTTGACTTCAGAGTGTGGTGACGACTGCTAGTTGAACTCGCAGGTTCACTTGGTAGGTGAGTCATGCTTCCAGGGTAATAGCAGAAAATTAGAGGACAGATATAATGGCACAATTACAAGAGACAACCAAACAGCTTGTCATCATGCCATCCACCAGCAGCTTAAAAGTGTTTCCAAGCTTAAGAAATGAAAGACAATCCCAGCATCAGGATGTAGTCCTGGAAAAGTCTTTCATGTTCTACTTTTATCAATACTGATGTTTTCCATTTCCCTCAGGAAAAGTATGAAAGAAAGTACATCCTCTTGATGCTTTAATGGAGTACTGCTGTGCTGCTAACTGGAACAGGTACAGCAACACTTTTGAAGCTACGTTGTTGGGGGGGGGGGGCTGCACAACATTGAACCTAGTGTTTTATAGATTCCTGTAGCACCACGATCGATAAAAACACACATACACAGAGCACCTGAAATCAGACAAAAATACACATATTCACTGAATTGCAGATATTCCCAGTAGAAATAACCGACTACAGTCTTCAACGGTTAGTAAACACATAAACCTTGAGTACTGTCTTTAAAACATGAAGATGTAACTTTTGAAAAGAAGAAATTAGGACATCTCGCTATGGAATCACCCCGTCCATGATTCCCCAACATGCTCCAAGACACGAGTACTAAGGAGCCATTACTACATCATTACATAAATACTTAGTACTGACAGGTCAGACCCAAGCAGCAACCTGGATGGTTGGGAAATAAAGCTAAAAACTGCAATTCGTCAAGCAGTGGCTTTAGGCTGGCTGTAGAACAAGTCAATCTCCATGTTAAAACCTCAAACTTCACAGCTGAGATAGATGTGTTTACAGCCTGCTTGCGCAATGGTTTGGGCTAATTTCCTCGTTCATGTCCACTGTTTTTATTGACTCATCTGTTCAGATGATATTAAGGCTTAATATGCAGATAATTAACTGAGTGGCTGCTTTGATTAACAAGTGCCATTACAGATGGCTTATTAGAACAACCAAGCGTCATTCGTCCTGGCCTAGGTCCACCAATGATACATCATTTTGCCGACATTTAGATTAGCCGGGAGGCGAAAGAAGCAGCACAGCCAACATGGCCATGCTCTGTCAGACCACACCTATCAACTTGGCCTTCATTTTGATCTCAACTACAGACTCACAAGGTGAAATGTAGTCTTTACTACTACTAGGTAGTCATTGGTTGAATCACTCATCTCCATACTTCCTCCTTCATTTCCTTCATACTACCTTTATTTTAATCCCAACAAACAACGTGCTGAAAATCACCTCAGTGAAGAGAAAGTGCACAGGAGTCTAAGACGTCTTATGCTGAAAGGTTTATTAAAGCTTGATCAAGGAGAATGGGGGATTAAAAAACTTATGCTTGTCATGACATGTTTTTCACACGGATAGTCATGTTTACTGACTTTATGGTTCCATCAAGTTTTTGCACACCACATATCCAAACCAAATATTTTTCTGACAAGCACTTTGCTGCCTGTGCATACGGTACAGTAGACTATCTACTATAGATATACAACCTCCCTCCATGGTAATGTATAGTGTACTAAACAGATAAGAATATATCACTCAGACAGTCAGTGGTGCAGTCTAATTTATTGTAGTGGATGTGTGATGACACCCATTAACCAATATAGGACATGCATTCAGGCATAACCGAGGGCACTCCAAAGGCTACGTACACACAAGTCAAGAACATTTACAGCTGGAAAGATTTAAACACTTTGGACTTTTTCACAGACCTTTACCAGATCATACTGTTATTTTATGTTCACACTGTAATGTAGCTGGACAACAAGCTGCATAGCTCTTTTAGGGGAATCTGCTCTAGGCTATAGGATTATGAGTTCAGATTTTATTGAGTTATTTCTGAAATATTTTGTGCCATTAAAAATGTACTTTGAGTAAACGTTCCTTTGTTACATTGCTGAAATGATTGTGTGTGTTTAAATTTAATTTGCAAAGAAAGATTTGCAGCCTGTGTGTTAACCTGATAATTCTATATAACCTTCCTCTGTATAGCCTCAGTAACATTAACCAGAAAACAAGAAAAAAAAATGTAACAATTAAACACAAATGACCATGAATAATAAGAGCTGGACGCCACAATGGGTGCAGAAAGCAATATTAGGCTACAGAACTTAGATATTTGCCACTTTAACAGAAGAATAAAACATTGCCCAAGCAGCAACACAGAGATAAAAAACAATAAAAACTCCACAGCGGCTGCAGCCACAAATATACATATTAAAGCAAAGAGAGCTGCAAAGTTTTTACACAGTGCGTAGTCATTTCTCCTGGTTCTTGAATAAATGCAACTCTGTCCTGCTGTGCTTCATAAAGTATTGAAAACACCGTTAAGCTGCAGTTACAAAATGTGACAGAAATTCACAGCAGGAAGGCCTCACATAGCTCACATGAAGCTCCTCAGCAATGTAGCAAATAGCAGAAGGATTCACAAGCATTTTAGCATTTAGCTTCTTTGCCAGACCCAGCATGCACCCATTGGATTGCATCGGTGTGTTTGTTTTGTGTCTGTTTTGCTGGGCGGTGTATAATATTACTGATTGATTAAGGTAGATCTCTTTTTTAACCAAGCAGAGGTGTGTTTGGCAATGTTTTGCAAAAACTTTTACAGAAAAGGTAAAACCTTGGAAAAAGTTACTCAAAATGACATTGTTAGTATCCCTGCACATTTTTAAGTGGGTGTTGTAAAGTCCTAAAGCTCTCTTAGTTGAGCGTACTGCGTATCATGTAGACGACACCACTGTAGGCAGTTCAGCACAATAAGTCTATGTTACCACACATGCAGCGACCTCTCCAATACGGCGACCAGACAGTCTTACTTCCAGGCAAGATGGTGGCAAAACTAACAGATTTATTAATTTTGGAATTAAGTTGTGTATGGAATTAATTTGCAGATGCTCCAGATCAAGTTCACGTCTTTTATGGAAGTTTTTCTGCCATGGCAAAGGCCAAAATGTTGCCTCCAACAGACTATGTAAGCCTTGTTTACCAGACAGTTAGGAAGAGTAAGCAGTCAAAAGATTAATTTCTAGCCATGCTGCATTACATTTACACTTCCCTGACAAATTTATCTGTTAGTAATGGGCTCATCAAGGCAAGAAAGGAGAGGTAATGATGGTGACGAGTCAGAGATGAAGAGATGGTGGCACCAATGACCTGATGAATGACACTTAAGACAGAGTTACATAGTTGGTTTGGATTTCAAGGACTCTTTAAGCACTTAAAATAGGAGTTATTGTCAAGAGTACCGCTATAGCTGCTAACGCAACAAAAAACTATAACTACATCTTCATCTTCAAGATGAACTGTGCACACAGTTTCCCAGAATCAGCCTGATATATCCGTTGTCATGTTGAAAACTAATAAAATGGACAATTACACAAGAGAATACACACTTTTAATAATATACAGTACCATTATGTCATCAGTCCCAGTGTATTTCCATGAGCATCTGCTTGTCACAGATCAGCGTAAATGTCTTTATCTTAGATGGTACATTGAGATACCTCTTGGGGAGAAATGCTGTCCAGTGAGCAGCACTGGGGAGGGTTCAGTCAATTAACCTGCTGTCACTCAGCTGCAAAGCAAATTCTCTGTTCTCACTGCTGTGTCTGTCCTAGTCATGGTGAGTGGTGGCCTTGTGGTCCCTGCCCGTCCCAGCCGTCGCTACCCTCGGCCGGGGCGGGCAGCACCACCCAAAGGTGCTTACCATTCATGGGCTGGAACCTCGGAGGTCGGTGCAGAGGTGATGGAGTGACTCCCTCAGCAACAACTCTCATCTACCGTATAGATGCAGAAGGGGAGTAAAGGAAGAGGGGAGGAGAATGGGGGATGCAGCTAGCATCTATGCATGAAAGGACTAACTTACCGGCACACAATTGAAAATTGCTTTTTCAATCAGCTCTAATTTAACTTAAAGAGATGTCTTACTATTCCTGATAGATCTGTTGGGGTCAAACAACAGAGCAGAGCTAGCAGTTTGGCAACAGTTCAGGAAAAAACAGAAAGTAACTTCAGCAGCACCACCATCCTCCTTCTCCACTTCCTCCTCCTCTTGCCACCAGCAGTCAAATCGATCAATTTCTCTTCTTTCTATTGACATTTCATGAAAACCCCGGGCAGCCGGATTGAAATGCAAGAGGCAACAAATACAAGTGCTCCACCTCAGGCTGAGAATTAATACATAAACTATGTGCATATTGCTCATGTTAATACAACGAGGATTAAGCTGCTTAAATGCCTTATCGACATCCCGGCCAATCAATGGGTATGTAATTAAAGAGTGCAGCTGAGCCAGTGACAAGGCGAGCCACACCACCATTTATTGACCTGTGGTCAGATGGAGCAGCTAAGTGTTTATTTAACCCAGTGCCATGGTGCGTGTGTGTGTGTGTGTGTGTGTGTGTGTGTGTGTAAGCATATGTGTATGTATTTGTATGACCTGATGACCTCCCCCAGCCTGATTATTTATTTTGCTGATCTGAAGTTTGATTTGATTAAAATTCATGCATTATTTTTGGATGTTACACCATATTTAAAGCATGAAGAATGAAGTAGATCGATAATAACAATCGCAAATATGAATTGCCTTATTCCATGTTCAAGCAACTGTGAAATTGGGAAACCATGCGGAGAGAATAACAGAAACAGGAATATTGGAAAAAAGGGTAGTTAGCATATCTAAAGATGTTTAATGTATTGATGTTAACACAATGAATTGCTGCTTGGACCTTTGTGAATTTTCCACCAACAACTTTTTTCCTTCTCTTTGTAAAGTGCAGATTCAGATCTAAAGAGGTAGTTTGAATATACCAATATAGGTGAAAATGAGTGCTTTCTTTTAAATAAGACTGGGCAGTTTACCATCTCAAAGTATTAATTTTTCATGGAGGCCCTGAAAGGATGAATAAGGTGGAGAAAGATGAGCCAGAGCGGAGAGAGATCTGATAAAGATACATAGAGAAGCGTAAAGCAGTGTGTGCATTAACTGCGGTGAAGCTGTTTGAGCACGTCTTCAACATATATGTCCTATCATGTCCTGATATTTCCTGCTCTATGGTGACTATTAGTCACTGCAGGCTATTGTATATATCTGTGAACAAAGTGCCTTTAAAGGCCACCCTGAAGCAATAAAAATAGTAAAAAGAATTGATAAAATATTGTAAAATTATTTTCCCAAGAAATACGAGGTTTAATGTAAAAAGCTTATATATGTATGGAGGTTTTATTAATTGGATTGGTACAAAATCTATTTTCCAGAAGCCAAACATTAGTTAGTCGATAAGATAATGCATTACAATGATATTAAATGGTAAAAACTTCCTGTCTCCTAAGTGGCCTTGGTCTCCCAACCTAGTTTGGAAGTGTTGTAAACGTTGCATGGATGGATTTAAGCTGATTGGGTTGTGCCACAGATGTAAAGTTACTCAAGCGTCATTTCAGTTGTTCTAGATCATCTTTGGTGAAACCAAACCAACGATTCGACACCAACAGAGAGAGAAAAGATATCTGTGACAGACAGTCGCTGCTGAGACAAAGACAGGAATTCTGAAAGAATTCATTCTAGTGTCAGAGTGTTCAGATGATATGTGGCTGGTGAAAAATGAGTCCAATATTGACTGCAAAATGACTATGGGGCAAAAGAATCATAATCAGTCATACCCTTCGCTCATTTCTCCAATTAGAGTGAACAGACTCAGAACCTGCCACTGGTATCCTAAAGGTGAGCTGCAGAGGCTGAACCCACGTGACACTGATGCAGGAAGTGATACTTTAGTGCACCGTCTCTTGTCTTAACTGTCTCTGGGGAAACTTTTACTGGTTGATACTGGGTGCAGTGGTGGTGATGGGTCTCTTTTCTTTCTATGAAACATGCTTAGTGGCACACAAAGCCAAAAAAAGCTTCCAGTTGTAAAGAAATTTCTCGGATGAATGCACAGGCCACTGTGGCCCATAGAGCATGCTCACCAGAGACTTCCATCGGCTGAGCCAGATAACTTCTGGTTTATCTTTACATGAACTTTACTGAGGATAAAATGTACTTACCAGACCCAATAAAGAGCTGTGACTCTTAAAAATATGTATCAATGGTTTCACAGCCAATTCTTTCACAACAAGCATAACAGAAAATGTCTTTTTTGGGTCATTGTGCAACATGTGGCAAACCTGGAAGTTCACAGTTCAAGTTACACAGTTTGACCTCTACATTAAATGGGCTTCAAAGCCCGGGACTCTTCCTGGGGGCTTGTGCTTAGTCACCATTTGAAGTCACGAGAAGAATCACTGGATGTCCTGCAGCTTCACTAGGTCGGAAATGTAATCTGGACTCAAGCCGTTAACCGCTTAATATGTGATTAGTACAATCTTAAAACTGATTTCCAGATAGATGCAACAACAACGCTTACAACAAACATCAGCAATGAAGCACCTCACAGTTGTTATAGTCCTGTTCGCCACATATCATTAATGTGCTCTACATATCATTGCGCAGAGCCTCCCACACAGATGTTCAGTCATTTAGTTTGACAGTGGCATAAATGATCTGCAAACCCAGTTGAATCAGAGGGGCTGACACTGTATACCATCTGCCTGATGCCTATGCACCACAGAGGGGATGCAATAGCAATCTAATAATCGCCTAACAGATACACATAGACATCCAATAGATGGACTATTAACAGAAGATCTAGCAGCTAAAGACATGTGAAGAACACACCAAGGAACATGAGTTCATGGCCCTTCTCCACCGTTTTCTAAAAGGCATTGTGTGAGTGAGTATCCAGGGGAGACTTTTCTCTTTAACATAGTAAATCTAGAGGCATGCAGGACAGTCCTTTGTATAAAGTGGTGGACTGGATACTGATTAAAGTGCCAGTAAGTGTGCCAGAATTGGTCATCAGGGTGGTTTTAAGATGCTGTGTCTGGCTAGAAACGAATAAAAACCAATTAAACCATCAGCCGTCAGCTTCCACCACGACCTTCACACACCCGCTCTGACCAGCACCATTAATTTTCTGTCACAACTTATTAAGCGATAACATTTATCAATTAGGCAAACAGATTTAAATTGGAGAGGGCACGCAGCCCAGAGGCACGGCCATCCACAAGTGCCAGGCCCATTTAGAAAAAAAAATACTAGACACGAATGTATTCTTGAAAAGACCTTGTATATCGGGAGGTGTCAGCAGATGCGCTGGTCTCTAATGTGCTTGTTTATCACCGTGTATAGAGACTGCGGATAATCAGTCGAGCAGGCAGCTGGCCTTTATTAAAAAAACATGCATTCACAATCAGCTGTTCAACAGCTCGAGGCTCTGTTATCCCCTCAGAGGCTGGTTATGAGAACAGACAGGTTCTAACTGAAAAATCTCTCTGAATATGTTTTTATGTCACAGAAAACAGAGAGACTTTCATTTGAAAAACGCACACCTAATACCCCCCGCCATTAATACCGACTGTAAAACAGAGGTTTTTAAATTTCCAGCTGTTGAAGTTCATGTTTAAGCAGAAAGCTAAAAAATCAAATATTCAGTGTTTCTGTAAATACGGATCTAAATGGATGCTATTAAACATTAAGCTTATGTTACACCAGTATGACACACGGCTCCTTGAAATAACAAAAAAAAACAGATTGCATAACGCTGAATAATTACGCCTAATTATACATTCCCCCCAACTCCCTGTGTCCCACTATTTCCGTGTGTTTTCTGTGATTCATTTTCTATCGACCGTGCTGTGAAATCCTTAATCTGGACCGAGGAGAGGAACTGGGCCAGATGTGGATGATCAATAGACTTTCTATGATAACCTGACAGATTCTTATTAGATGTGACGGGGCTGCAGCCTCCAGTCCTGCCATCATATTCATCTGCACTGGCGTTGACTGACTTTGAATATTTGAATGTGAACAAAGAAAAACCGTGACAGCATCCAGGCTCAACCACCTGACTGACTGTCAAAGTCTTCATTTCCCGAAGAGGCTGCTTTTTTCCACGTGTCAGCATTAGAAAGAGGGAATGTAGAATGATTTCTGCTGAATTCAAAAAGGCTCATGACCCACAGGTGAAAAAAAGAGGCAGTTTTGGGGGCTAGATACAACTTTACAGACAAAGAGTTGAAGGATCTGTTCACCCAAATCACAAAAAATATCTTCACTGCCTTTCACACTTCCGCATCTACCCCATCACAATGATTATCTCCACAATCCCCTCCTGTATACTATGAACAACTGAACTGGAAACATAGTTCCAATGAAACCTGTTAATAAAATTATCTTCACCTCCATTGTATTGGGATGGCAGCAGAACTTTTCCGAGGCCTGACCATAGCACTTAATTTGTTGTTTATTTGAAGAAATAGTTACCTCACATATACCTGCTCCTACTCAAAGATTAAGTGTGTCTTCTTCTGTACTTCTGCTCCTCTTCATTTTCAGTTAAGGTTTTGTTTGTAGAAACTGCCTCCCTTGAGATTTCTTGGGTACAATATAATAAATATTCACTCTAGCTGGAGCTGGAGTTATTTCATTTCTAGTGTAGAGCAGATTCATTTGAATACAGCTTTCATTATTTTTCTTAAAAACACAACCTCAACCTTTAAGAAGTGCCAACTGTCTCAAAAGTATATAAATAACTGTAAATACTCCCTTGCATTTTGCCTACAATAGAAGAATATAGGCTAATATTCATGGTAGTGTATTTTGATGTGTGTAACAGTTTGATTAAAGAACTGCATCAGTTAAAGAACTGAAAATACAACCCAAGTAACCTTTTATCTCTTGGGCTCAGATTTGACATTTGCACAATTTAAAATTAGGACTTTTTTTTATAGATATTATAGGCTACATATCGTATTTATGCCTGTGTGGGCTCGTGCACACACATATACCGTTAAACGCTAAGTAATTATTCATTATGAGCAATGATGTCAGGATTATGCTGCTAACAAACATGGCAGCTTGTGCGTGTGCGTTTCTGAGAAGGCAAAGGTCTGCCCGGTAAATATGACGAACCGATAACACGACTCTCACTGGGTAATGAGACAGGAAGAAATGTTAAGGGAGCCCTGGTAGAGACATGTAATGAAGCATTGTTTCCGGGATGAGGATACACACACACACACACACACACACACACACACACACATATACACACAGGTAATGAAGCATTGTAAGAGGTTGAGCCTGGCTGAGGCTGATAACATCCTGTGTTGGAGGACAATGGGCCATAGAAATGGAACCACGCCGTCTGTGCATCAAACTCTACCATCATCACAACACCACCACTACCGCACACAGAGATGGATGGATGTACAAAAAAAAAATGGGGGGCTCATAGATAAAAGAAAGGCCTGAAGAGGAAAAGCACCACTCCATCCTCGCTGTTGTTTCCCATTCTTTAGCCAATGTTGATCATCAGCGGCAACGACCCCTGAGGCCAATGCGTCCCACTAACTAGTTTAATTAAGAAACACATTTTCATAAGAGGAGAGCCAGGGGAGCTCTCAGTAGGAACTGGTACATATGGATGCCTTCCAGATAGAAACATTATGGTAGCTTACAAATGTTCCAGTGGAAGCATTGCTTAGATGGCTGAATGATTTGTTATCCTCTGACGGTTTATGTTTGCCAAAAGATTAGCATGCTGTCTCCAGAATATTTACCACAGCGACTGCTTTACCAGTGATTGGGAGGTGTATTTGATGCAGTTAGTTAATTATATGGCGAGTGGGTTAGCCAAGGCTGACTGGTAAAACTCCCATTGGGTTTTTGTTTCCAACATCGTACTCATGTCTTTGCATCTTGTAGCTCTCGTGCAGACACAGCTGAATGGGAGCGCAAGCTCGACTTGCAACACAAATGAAATTGAATGTTTTATCTGGGTGAGCAGATGGAGAACACCCCCTGGAAACTGATGGCACCTCAGTGTACACTATAGTCTAGACAGAGTCCCTACCAGCATCGGGGGTTCAGAAATTATTATGTGGTTTGTTATGTTTGGAACGGCTGCTTTGTTTGCTGGAATAATGAAGTGATATTGATACGGCTCAGGCAACAGAGAAATACGAGTACTGGAAATGGATTCTAAGAGTCAATTAACCCCAGATAGATGGGGGTTGTAATGCACTTGCTTCCAGACGCCAGTCTTGAATTTTGGATCACATGCAAAGGGAAGCCTGAGGAAGAATATGTGCTTTCCATTATGAAAAGGCTGGCATCCATTTTCCTGAGATAATTTCAATTATAAGAAATAAGCAAGGAATTTCTGGAATTAAAAACGTGTCTCGGACACGGTGGAGTTAAGAATAAAAATTGCAGCAGGATGAAAAGTCAAACAAGTATATGATATATATTCTAGTCTGCTTGTGCGTGCTGTAGAGCTGTATGTGCTGTAACCTGACAGATAGCCCATACTATAACCCAGAGATGTCGTGTTTAATTCACAAGTATCGTCTGTCACAATGTTCATCAACCCATCTGTACCGGTAAGTCCTGACATCTACCTGCGCACACCCGTCACAATCTGGGGCTGCCTTCTCTTCAGCCCGGTGCCAAATGCCGTGGCCTGGTTTACAGACAATCTGCTGCCCGGCAGGAGGCAGTTTGAAGAGTGCTGCAGAGTCCCTGCGAGGCTGACCTACAGGGAATAAACCCTCTGCAGCTTTCAGCCTGAATTCCAGTCTGCCCTCATATCTACACGGTTGTCATAGTTACCAAAAAGGGACATAATATGTCCTAATTTTGTTGGGTTTTCTACAAATCGGGTGAAACAGAAGGCGGGCCTCGATGATGACATCAGATTATAAAATGCTGCTGTGGATATTCATGGTTCCTGGAGAATGAGTCATCACGTTTCTGATGAGCCTCAAGTTATTTAGATATATTAAGGTGATGAAGGTAATTATCGGGATGTTTTCGAAATCAAAGCCACTGAACATCCTGTTATAACTTTTCGGTGTACAGTTTATATCTCATTATGATGATTTTCTCTTATTTAAAAACTCACGTTCAGAAACTTGTGAAAAAACTGGTAAAGGTAAAAATTGAGTATTTATTGTAGTTTAGTTTTTCTTTCAAGGCCAGAAGGAGACTACCATCTTTATTTTTTTACACGCTGGATACAGTCTACCATCGAGCACTGAGATTTTTCACATTGCTCTCTGTTTGTTCAGGTTGGATGATTCCACCTGTAGACATTCATATTCTTATTTATAAGGCTGTTCTTGGACTGCATCCTTCATAACTGAGGATTTACATCCTACAAAATGGGAAGTTAATATATTCGCTCCCAGAACTTAATTCTACTAACTGTCCCCAAAGTCCTCAAAGGGGCATTTAAGTGTGCTGCTCCTTCGGCTTGTAATCAGTTGCAAAATCACCTAAATCTTGAGAGCTGGTCTCTTCGGGTGCATTAGAAGCAAACACATCTGGTTGTAGATGTTTTGATTGTTGAGGAATGTTTTGCTATCTTATAACTCTTTTCATTATCAGCCATGTTACTCATGCTGCTGCCTTGCCTTGACTCTGGAAAAGTTGAGCGTTTTAGTCCTGTTAAAAAAGATTTGATGGTGATCTATCCAGTAATTGTCGAGATATTTCTGACATGCAAAACAAACGCCTGCGCTCTGAGTCATACACCGGTAACATAGCATCTGTGTCATCAAATACAGCTGGTGAACCTGGGTGAAGCCGAATAGATATGTGTGAGCATTAACCACTACGCCGACGTGTGATGCTAAGATGCGGTTGCTGCCTGTGAGTGAGTCACGTGTATGTGTGAGGAGGTATGTTTCACAGTGTGTTTTACACTCCCACCGTGCAGCGCTCGTTGAACGTGGCGTGATCGTTGCATGAATTCAGTCAGCATGGAACCTTCAGAGGTCGCTGCAGGGGGACGAAATTCTTAGTGGAGAAAGGAGACGGGGACTCGGAGCACAGCATTTGACATTTACTGGCCTTTGGCTTCATTGTCAGGCACTCTACAGGAAAGACCAGCGAAGAAATCCTACAGACGCACAGATTTAAAAGAGCATTTCCTAATCTTGGAATAAAGCTCAACATGTGGTGCGTACAGAGCATGCCTGCAGATATTTCTCCATAATAAAGACGGGCAAAGGGAAGGAAGTGAAAATAGTATTCTAACCTAAAAGTTAGACTATCAAACTATGATTTAGTTATTTTAATTAATAATGTTGCCATTAATTGGATGGTTGTATCAGTATTGTTAAAAGTCATTGTTCCTCTTTGCCTTAAGTGGTGAAAGCTAAATGTAGGGTTGCTTCATAATCAAGAATACATTTCTCTTGACTACTTAAGAAATTAATCAAATAATCATGTGACACACAAGACTAAACATCAGCAAAACATCCCGGGAACCATTTCAACACAATATTATTATTATTATTATTATTATTATTTATGTAGCTCAAAAGAACAAAGTTATGAGATGTGATAAAAGCACTTTCATAAAAAATACAACAATTGCATCTAGACCTCTTTAATTATTTAAACTAAACTGCTGCTGTAGAGATTTATACATTTTCTTACATGTTCCACTGATGTTCTACTATGGACCTCCCACATTATGGGGGCATGTCAAATACCTCTGGTATTTACTTTCTGACTCTTTCTTTACTGACTTTCAACTTGTGTGGTCAACACAGTACCAGCTCTTGGTGTGGCAGTAATAACGTCCGTATATTTGTCAGCTGTGTAATGGTTCCTTCAAATCGAACACTACTTTATGTTTCTACCTGTCTCCAAAAAGTACCTACAAAGAAACCAAAAGTACTGTACTTTTCTCTGTAGGTGCACAAAGTCACACAATCTTTCCCTCCTTACAGCGCTGCTGCATGTCTCCCCACAGTATCTAGGGCTTCTTCTTGTCTGGTTTTACTCCGTACTGACGGCATGAGGTGCAGATTTGAGCTGTTTCCATCTCTGCCCCCCAGCTCTCGTTCAGTAAATGCCTTGACCCCTTCTGTGGGCTGAATCCCTCTTAATACCCTGCAATCCTTAACAGCACTGGAAAGAGATGCACGAACAGAAGACTGACCCTCTATTTTGAAAGGACAATGCTTCACGGGGTTCCAGAGCGGCCACAGATTATGTTGCTTATCTCTACCAAGAACTCAGAGACAAAATGAGGCTTGGCCATCAAAAGGTGTTTCACCCTCATCTTTTAAGTAGAGAGCGATGATGAAGAGGAGTCGTTTCTTTTCTCAGTACATAACACACAAGATCCAAAATTAACATCTGTAAAGCACAAACAATGCTGAAAGAACTGCCGGAGCATCTAATTGGCCACCTGTTATAAAGCTCTGCACAAAGCATTATCCTGCAACATGAATAAAATAAACAACCCTAATGACACCTTCCTAACCTTCCGCCTCTATGCTCATTCTGTGTATAATAAACGTCAGTGGAAATGGTGGTGTATCAGGAAAAGAGGTGCAAAACTAGGTGCACTGATAATGACATGGTACGATAAAGGTGATGGAAAGAAATCCCTTTTTAAATGGCTGCAAACATTAACACAACACAGTACTTGTGGAGGACTGGAAGTAACACATTTATTCATTAATGAACTATAGAAGCATGATTAAGATATAATTATCTTCACGTGTACGGATTTTTGCAGAGGAACAGGAGCAGGGAGTTATTGGTTGATCCATCAGTGAAATAACACTCTTCTTATGTCCTATAGATAGTTGTGAAGTTCTGGATATGACTTTATTAAATTATTAAATTTAATTAAATTATTATTTAAATTATTGTGTCTGGGCTATATGTGTATGCACTAGTCACAACAGTTTATCTGAGCCTGTAGTTCAAACAACATAAATCAGCTGTCCCCAAGCACTGGGCTGTGGACCGGTACCAGTCCGTGGGTCATAGTACCCATATATATGTATATATATATATATATATATATATATATATATGTGTGTGTGTGTGTGTGTGTGTGTGTGTGTGCTTCTTGACACAGGTTAAGACGGGTTAAGACGGGTCAAGACGCTCGTCTCGGTCAAGTGATACGTTACCCCAGTTAAGCCCTCAAAGCTAGCAAAAATTAGTAAAAAACAAACATCTTTGTAAAGCTTCTTCAGCGACCAAAACAAAGTAACGGAATAGGCTGGACATAAGAAACACACTTCGGGTGTCTTTGTCTCCCATTAATCCTAGATGGAAATGGTTCATTGAAACTCAGGGCTGTCACTAATTCAGCGTAATGGTGAGTTGTATTTTTATGCACTTTATATTTGTTTTTATGCCAGTCGCATCATTTTATTTCATCGTATTTACCCCCCACACCTTGAAGGCCGGTCCGTGAAAATATTGTCTTACATGAGACCGATCCGTGGCGCAGAAAAGTTTGGGGACCGCTGACAAAAATGACCTTTTTCTAGACGTAAGAGGGAAACCCGCTGCTCATTTGAATCACGGCTCATAGTCCAACAGAAAGGTCTTTTCTTATATAAAAGGGTTAAATGTGCAAGTAGCTGTACTCTGTTCATGTTCATGTTAACCCTAATGGACTAAAGCGTAGAGTACATACAAGAAAAACTGAAAATAAATAGTAGGGTGATGACGAATTCAGAAAAAAGGCATGAACCGTCTCAAAGCGATTTAAATAACAGCTAAATATGACAATATGGCAAACATTGTTGTTGTGGAAGAAGTGGCAAAGTGAAAAATATGTGCAGTATTAGCATGCAGGGGCGACCCTGCAAAAGAGCATTCCCTTTAGACCCCTCTGTGCATCCACAGCTGTAATACAGCTTTTCTCTGGTGAAGCTGAAACTCCCACGCTCTGTCTCTCAGGTGTCACCGAAAAGTCCCTCTTCCTTTCATATGCAGTTAAACTTCTACTTTAAATATTTACGACAGCACTTGTGGTCTTGCAGTCTTTATCTTCGACAGCCAGGCCTTTCCTGGTCAGCTTCAACACAAACACCTGTCTGTGTCAGTGAAAGCATCATCAATCAACACACTTATTCAACTCATACTCTAAAAACAAACACACACTCTCAACTCATTACTTTGGTGTTTGTTCCGTAATTCATTCTAACTGTATCGTCTAACCAAATAAATGGCATTTAAAGAATCCAAGTCATTATTAGAAAGAGAGCAAACGGGATAAAGCAGAGGGTGGGAGGTGGAAAGTTACAGAAATCAATAGCAATTAGGACACTTTCTCACATTAAATCAAGATAAAAGCCATCAGCGATTAAAAAGAGACTGTTGCCCAGAAACTATTCTGGGATTCAAATAAAATCTGTTTATCCTGAGCCAACATTAACCACCCAAACTTGAACAATGGGAAAGTGTTCTACTTTTTGTTTTAAAGGAATAAAAAAAATGCATGTGGGTCTTAGTAAAAGGGTTCCAAATAAATCAGGCGCTGCATCCGTACACGCTGATAAAAGTATAACACCTCAGACGACAAAGAATAACATGGTATATTTAGAAATGTAATGCTGCTACATCAGTGTTGTGAAGGTTACTCCAGACGAAGCAAGAGATTATTAATTTTCTTTACGTTAAGAAACTTAAAAAAAAAAATTGAATTGACATACAACATCATTTTGAAGTTGTTGTTAGACTGCACCCTAGAATTATCATTTTCTGAGATGACCTTTTGAGGGATTATTAGATGATAGCAGCTGGATAAGCACAGAGCCTTTGTAGGTTTCTAGTCATTCCCATACCGGGAATCCTAACCGCTAGATCATATGGGATGTTTTCTTGGAAGATCTAAACGTGAATTAATTGATGAATGAATTCCTTCAGTGATAACTGGAAATTTAGCCACTATTTAATGCTGAGGTGAATCAAGTTTCAACACATTAGAATACATTAATGCCTCAGTGTTGTTTTGTGTTACTTCCTGCATTTATGTCAATCACTCTTGAAGGGATATTACTGAATTATGCTGGTGGGACAGTAGGTCTCTTCTTTTACTATTTACTGCCAGTGTAAATTGCAACTTCAGTGTATGTCAACTCTCCTGGGAGGCATCAGGCGTTGTTTTAAGCGCACACACCAGTGGCATAACAACTTGTCACTAACCACCACTGCCCCACTGACTCTAGAAAACCAGAACTTTCCATTTTCAAATCCACATTATGACAACTGTGCCTTATGATTACGACTATTAGTGTCTATATGGTGCATTTGGTGTGTGCTACAGGCATAGGTATGTTAAATGAGGCAATGCGATGAGACCATTGTGTGTTGCACATAAAGCTGCAGTAGGCAACGTCTGAACATACACTGTGCACATCTCTCTCTGCTGCTCATAGCAGAAGGAGCCCTGTAAAAGACTTCGGTCCCCTCCAGCTGTTCACAGCCCAGCGGCAGAGCACCCCAGGCTTCAGAGGCAGCTGTAACCAATCTAACAGCAGGATGAGAGGCTAGTAGACCACATGCTACTGTCCACCATCAAAAGTTACTGCATTAGAGACTCTTCCTGGCTCTGATAGGTTGCTTTTGTTCAGGCACAGTGAATCCTTGCAAATGTTGTTAGGAGCACGAGGACGGGCCAAAGGAATCTGATTATTGTTTTAAGATTAGCTGCCTGGTGTACTAATGTCAAGATCATAGTATTTATAAAATACAGACAGAGTCACTGTGACCTCACCCATAGGTATTTGAAGAGCCATTGTGAGGCTTACAATGTGGTAAATCTAGCCGTCACCATCTTTGCAATGCCTGACTCCAAAACCATTTTTTGAACCAGGCTGTAAACATTTCTGAGCTGAGAAGATTGGCGTTTTAACATGCAGCCAGCCTCAAGTGGCCATTCGTGGAAATACAGTTTTTTTTTTTTTTATGACTTCCAGCTTAATTTTTCAGTCACAGTGTCTGTCTAAGGTAGTGATCTTCACTGATCTGTATAGAGTGTATATAGTATCAAATGAGCAGCATTGCTGGGCAACAAAAGCAGTTGTCTGCTGTATGTTCTGTACTCTTTGTAGGTTTATTCGAAAAATCTGCCTCCATGGAGACATGTCTCAGAACATAGAATTTGATGTTACTGCAAGTCGTAAAAAGCATGAGGTCCCCTGATATGAGGCTGAAGCCCATTAAAAATGTTTCAAACCTGGTCAGCTACACATGGAAATAAAAAATAAATTAAAAAAAGGGAGGGACAAATCGCCAAACTCATCTTGCACAACATGCATCTACTGTAGGCAGTTTGCCTAATGAATAACAGCTTGGACTCCTCTGTAAAGTGCAATAAGAGAAAAACTCCAAAACGTATATCAAGTCATGGGGCTGTTTACGTTTTGAAAGGCTGGAATATATAAAAGAAAAGAAACTTACTCAAAAAGATGTTTTCACTGCATCACACATCACATTATGTATGCAATCGCTGTTTGCAGACTACGCAAACAAAAAGTAACCGATGATGTAAATCACTAATGATGTACAACAGGAAGGGCGGAATGGAGAAAGAAAGAAGTTGAAGAGAAAAGTCTTGCCTCTGTGATTGGTGACCGTCATGACTGCAGATGGGAAAAAACAGAGAACAGAGAGAGTGAGCGGGAAATGAAGCATCAAAGAAACAATCTTGTGAAAAACTGAGCACGGCCTGTACACCGACAAGTCATTGCTAAACCTGCCTGGGGGTGAAGAGCAGAAAACAAATCCACCATATTTGTGGGAAATGTGTGGAAGATATCCATTTTCATGGGAGGGGTGGGGAAAAGGTGTCTGACTGTGTGCAACTATGTGTGCAGGCGATATGACTCTCCTCTCCTGATACGACTGTGACATTTCAGTCATCCCCGGGAGGAAAGATCCAGGCGGAGTAAGGACAGCTCAGCACTGGACAGCTTTCTGCTTGAGTGAAGAGCTTTGCATAATTACACAACAACAAGTGCAAATCTCTGTGTCTGACAGAGTTGGGGGGAGTCTGCATGACTTTGGGCAAGGAGCATGCACTTTCCTTTAAGGGGATGTTTTAATGTTTTACTAGCGAAGAGCGCTATCTGCTCCAAGAAAGGAAAGTCTGACTATTTAAACGACAAGTGTACCATTGGCACTGTGCGGACCTGCAGCTTGGTATTATTTGTTGTTGTTGCCACTGCTTGTTTTTATGTGGATGCTCATTTTTGTGAGTGGTTGTTAAAGTTTTTGACAGAAAGAAAAGGTAGAAATGTTGGAATGTGCTAGGTGAAAAACTCAAATACCTGCAATAAACTGTGCTGTACATGCTGGGCACAATACATTACCTTCCATACTCCCAATTTGTTCTTTCTTTTTTTTTAAATATACAATGGGGGAAGTATTCAACATGTCAACAATGTCAAAAAGAATTGTTCTGAACCATAAAAAATGTATGTGAAATAAAATAGAATGACACAGGGAAAAAAAAAGTATTGATCACTAACTAAATTTAATACTTGGTGGACAACCATTTGTTTACAATAATCGCTTCAAGACATTTTTGGTACAAAGAAACTAATGTGTCACAGTGTTCAGGTGGGATTTTGGTCCATTTTCTATACAGATGGTCTTTAAATCTTGAAGATTTAGGTGGGCCTGCTGGCGAATCTTGTTCTTCAGTTCTTTTTACAAATGTTCAGTGTTGGGCAAGCTACTTGTAAAATGTAGTGAGCTAAGCTGTCAGTTACTCAACAATAAATTAAGCTTCACTACACACAAGCTACCACCTCTAGAAATATAGCAAGCTAAGCTACACAAATGTGTCAAAAGTAGTTTAGCTACTTCATGTTGTATCAACCTAATGTCAGATCAATTTAACATGAGTCAGATACACTGGTTAAAACATTTATTTAAGATCAGCCATTGATCCCACACAGTGAAGACATTGCTTTATGGGCAATAAAATAAAAGCTGAAATGATTACTGCTAGAAATAAAAATAAAAAAAAAGGTATTGGCCTAGTACAGAACTCTAGGAAACAAAAAACTGTATGTTGAACCAAATTAAAAGTACCGTGTAGTGTTATACACATCTAGACATGGCTTCAAGTTACAAATGAACTTTGTGTTTAAGAAATGTAAAATGTGTTTACAAAAAACTTAACTAATTTTACATCAACTGTTAACACCATGGGGTAATGGCACATGGATCGGCCCTTATTGTTCTAACAAGAGGTGTTTGTTCACACGGCACAAAAGAAGCTTTTCAAAAGTGGCATCAGAAAGGCGGTTCCTCTTTGGTCTGAAAATGTCTTTCCCTACGCTAAAGAGTCTTTCACAGGCTGCACTTGCTGGGACTCCCGTGTTGAACTTCAGAAAGACTTTTTTCATTAGTGGCAGATTTTGGAATGCATTTACAAGTTTGGTTTCAGATGACTGCAAGTAGGAGTCTACTTCGTTCAGCTCTATGGCTGATCTCAGTGACAGGAAGTACCCCGTCACCTCATCACCATCATCAGCTGGGTTGTCATCTTCGGTTTGCCTGTGACCTGAAGACTGGGTTTCAAGCAGGTGTACTTCTGCTTTCAGATCCGACACAACTTGAGCTTTCTTGTCACTGGGGATGTAGGTCAGTCTGAACATTGGATGAGCTGCAGAAGCTGTGAGCAACCTGGTGTCTTCAAAAATGTACTCAAACCTTCTCTTGATCCCACTGATGATAGCATCCACCAGGGGGTTGCAGTGATGAAGCCGGCCCTCCCGCTTCATCTCTTCCATCTTTTCAAGTAGAATCGAGATGGTTGGCACCAACACTCCCGAGAAGCCCATTCGGTCAGACTGTAAGACATCCAGGGCCTTGGCCAAAGGCATCATAACCTTGGAGTACAGTGAAAGAAAAAATATTTACTTCACATCACATATTGTTAAATTATTTTTTGTCATACAACTTAGTTGTTATCATTATGATCATGATTATTATTATTATTATTATCTCTGCCAAGGAGGTTATGTTCTCTATCACGTTTGTCTGTTTGTTTGTCTGCAAGATAACTCAAAAAGTACTTCACAGATTTGGATGAAATTTTCAGACAACGTGGGTACTGGGACAAAGAACAGATGATTAAAAAAGATGTTTTTCTAGTTACTTTATCCCATATTAAATTCAGGCTATTATGATAGTTTGTTGTCATTATGATCACATGCTATTGCACATTTGTCATATTTACCTTCACATACTCCTGTATGAATGTGAATTCTGTTGATTTGAATCGTGCGACCTGCAGCTTCTCACATACTTCATAGAATTCTTGCTGTTTTGTGAGGATACAAGTATTCAAGCGCTCCATGGCATGGTAAGTGGAGTTCCACCTGGTTACATTGGGCACTATCAGCTGACAGCCAAGCTTTTCTTGAATGGTGTCAGAGGCCTGGGTGCTCCTGTGTTGCTTGTTCCAAAGACCCTGACATTTGGCAAGTGTTGATCTCGATATTCTCTTAAATGGCTCTGACTGGGTCAATGCATGCTCAATGTCTCTTGTGGCAACAAGATTGAGAGTGTGACAGGCACAGCGCTGGTGAGGAGGGAGGCTGTAATCTTCCTGTGTTTCCTCCAGGATGTCTGTTAGATTGATGAAGACAGGAGGATCCTCATCATCCTCATCGTCTTCCTCCTCCTCCTCTCTGTTGTCCTCGATACTCCCCTGAACTTCTGCGAACATACTAAATGCCTTTATAAAATTAGAACCATTATCTGTGGTTGTCAGAGTCAGCTTGTCTTTAATGTTGAATTCTCTGTGAATTCCTTCAAGCATCTCGGCCAAAACATCAAAAGTGTGCCTCCCTACAATTCTACGACAGGCTATTGCCCCAGAGCGGATGTTCAGGGAGTCCTCATCTATCCAGTGGATACTGACACCAAGGAAGCTCCTATTATTTGATGACCAGGCATCTGTGGTGGTGCATAGGTGACTCTGTTTAGACAGTACATCAGTCAAAGCACTCTTCATGGAAGAGTATTCCTTGTCAAGAAGTCGCCCTAATGTTCGCCTTGACATCAAATGCCTTGAGGGCAGAATTTCACCAAATAATTGCCTATATTCAGGTCTGTCCACAGTGTGGAGGGGGTGCATTCCTTGAACTATGAAGTTAAGAATCAGCTTATCGAAACGTTCCTGAGATATGATGTGTACGCCCCCCCTGAAAAACTGTGACACACTGGGTTGTAAGTCATTTTCTTCATCATCCACAGGTAACGATGGACATCTTCGTTTGGCCTGAGCACGCTCCTTGTCCAGGCAATCCCTTTTATTTGGGTGGACCCTCTACAGAAGAAATAATAAATTCATAATTATTTTTGTGGTCCCCAACTCCTTAAAAGTAGCTGTTGTCTGTGTAAATAAGCCTTAAAACAGATTTGTGTAAACTTCCTGTCTGGTAAGCTAGGCCATGAAATGACAATATCCAAGTTATACTGCTCTCTAATGAGAGTTGATATTATTAGCACTCATCAGATATGACTGTAGCTATGGAAAATAAAGAGGCCAATAAAGTTATAGCTGAAATATTTTTCTCAACAAATTTAGTTGACACTTGTCTTGATAGGGGTCCGTGTACCTTCACTCATGTCCGAATAACTGAACCTGATAAAAACACCATGCTAAGCGAATTTCACAATGATACAAACTACAAAGCTTAAGTTTTAAATACAGTTGAGTTGAGTTGGGATTTACACATAGTGCTATACATTTGATTTCACTTGCATACTGCAGGATGGAAATGAATGATTATTCACCTGAATGTGGGTTCGTAGGTTTGTGTTCGATGTCTTGGATGTGGACAACAGTTTTGTTTTTGGCTGGCAGAGCAAACATTTAAACACGTATTTTTTATCTGAAACTTCGGTAAGTCTCATATATTTGTTTAGATAAGGCCACGGTGATGTAAGGTCAGTTGACTCTTGGCGGTCACGTTCTCCTCCCGTCTCCTCCTCTTCCATCCTCTGTATTGTCTATTGCAGGGGTCGGCAAATAAGTTTGGACGCGGGCCAATTTTTTTTCTGACAAAAAGGCGGGCCATGACCATGCGCGGGAGGGGGGGGGGCTGAGCGTCCTGATTGGCTGAGTGAGAACCGCACGTGTGTTCTGCGTCCTGATTAATTAAGGGAGTACTGTATAAAATGCGTGTAATAAGGTGTATAAAAGTGTGTGGTTAGGGGTTTTACGGCCTTAAAACTTCGCGGATTTCGTTTACGCCCACTGCGTCTGTCATGAAACAGGCAACCTGCCCTAGCAACGTGCCGTAACTAATGTATACAGCAGCGCAGATCTGCCGCTGATGTGCATTCACATTCATATTTGATATTTGAGCCGACCTTGTTTGGTTAATATATATATATATATATATATATATATATATATATATATATATATATATATATATATATATATATATATATTTTTTTTTTTTTTTTTTTTTAAATAAATCAACGTCATCTAGCGGGCCAGATATAATTTGATGGCGGGCCAGTTTTGGCCCGCGGGCCGCTAATTGCCGACCCCTGGTCTATTGTGTGTGTGTGTGCATAGGAAAGAAATGTGTGTCGTTCTGCGAGTTCAGTTCCACTGCCGTAGGCTGCGCATGCGCATGATTCGATAGGCAGACAGACAGTGGAGGCAGAATGGAAGGTCGTGCGTGAACATGACTAACAACCTGAAACTTTATTTCACTGTAATTGTTGTTTCAACAACATAGGCATAACAAACCCGTTTTCTGTTCTCAGTCATATCCTGGTATTTGTAGCTTTTGCGGACGCTACGTCGCTACTTGATCAAAAAAACAACTTAACTACAGGAAAGTTACTTGATTCATTAAGCAGCGACGCTACGGCCAAGCTACTGGAAAATGTAGTTTAACTAATAGCTTCGCTACATGTAGCGGCGCTACTGCCCATCACTGCAAATGTTCTGTTGGGTTGAAGCCTGGTGATTTACTGGGCCTGTCCAACACCTTCATTTTACTCCACTGGAACCAACCTCTCCTTTGCACTTGCATTTTAGATCATTTCCTGTCCTGATTCTTCTCAAGAACTTAATGGTACATGCATCCATTTCCTGTCTAGAAGAGAAAAAAAAAATTAAGCTTCCCCTTCCAAACTTCACTGTAAGTGTAGTATTTTTAGGATATACACAGCCTCTCAAAATAGCCTGTCGTATTGTTCCCGAAAAGCGCAATTTAATCCACAGCTTCTCCAAATATTGTGTAGCAAATTTCAAATGAGCTTGAATGTGCTATTTCTACAGTAATGGAGTCCTCTGGGGTGATTGTGCTTGGAGACCATGGGAGTGGAGTACATTGCCTAATGTTTTTTAGTTGTACTTGCTGCTTTCAGGTATTTTGGAGCATCTGACTAACTTTAAGACTGCCCGGTAGGAAAGCTACTGTTCGTGGTTTGTTGATGATTTATGGATGATGGCTCCAATGGTGCTTATAGAAGTTGTGAAATCTTGGTAAACAGTACCACTGCTAGTTCAACAATGTTGTTTCGGAAGGTCATGGGGATGCTCATTGCCTCTACCCATCATGGGATTTTTGCGTGAGAGCTTGGCAATAAATGACTTGCAATCAGAGATGGGTAACCCTTTTTCAAAGACTAGAAGTACTACCAACATGCAGTAATCCAGCTGATTCTTATTTTCACAGACAGGGATAGATTTCAGTCTTGAATCGGCTGGTTTAGGGCTTTTTCTTACCGTGATCAATACTTTTTCCTGGGTCATTCCACTTTATTGCAAATAACTTTTTCATTGATTGGACTATTGCCTTCATCTGTGTCGTTTTATTGAGTTTATAATATGAATAGCTACATTGGAAAGATGTCCAATGAAAAAATGTTGCTGTGTTGAATATTTCAACCTGGCAACATAATAAAGATATATATGTATTTTTTCCTACAAAAATATTTTCTCAATTAATGAACACAAAATGAATGATGTGAAAATGTAACATGCACCTTAACTTTAACATCAACTCCAGGATGCTTTTCTGTGTCGGAAGGACAAGATACACCTCGCCCAGGTCAAATGCAGCTTCTGTACATCGATGCAATGTGGCCTGCCCTTTCCAAAAATAAATAAATAAATATATACATAAAAACACATTTTGCATGCAAGACAGACTTAGATAAATGACATCTAAGTGGAACAACAAACTGTCCCGCTGTGCTGCTGAGAGAAACAAAAAAAAGAAAGCCAGACACAAAATAGATAGAATGGCTGACTTTGATTAAAAAAGGCAAATGTATAAAAACAGGGAATGATTAGTCTGCCAGGTGTCTAAGGAAATTGAAGGTGGAATGTCCAAACCCTTTCAGCATCAGGAGAAGAGTAATAGAGACAGCCAAAGCCAACATCTTCATCTGAAATCAATGCTTTCTAATCCAGGACACATGCACGCATTAATGATCTCTTAACCTCTCACACCTTTTTTCTTCAGCCCTTCATCCTCTTAATCTCTGACCTACTCGTTCCTTCAATGTGGTTTGCCGAACATCTGAGGTCCCCCGAATCCCAATAACTCCATCGGACAAACACAAGTTGGCAAATGTTTTAAAAATTGCCTCGGAGTGAAAAGTTCTCTCCTCTCCACGGCAGCACTCTCCTCTTGATAAATATCTCACCGTTTAATGACGCAATTTTGCTGAAAAGTTCAAGATCATTACCAACCAGAAAGTGAGAGGTGCATACGTTACGAGCGACTAAAAACAATGAGACTGCCAATTCGCCAATGAAAAATATGGCCAAGCTTGGTGTACAGGCTGCTGTATATTTATGTGAGCCCATTTGCTGCAGCTGATATTTGTAAGTAGGAATAGCTTGAACACAGCGTTGTATCTAAAATGAAATATCAAACCACTAAAGCAGAAACAGTGGCTATCCAGAAAGAAAGTCAAGCTGGAATACGTGCATAAAATCAGGCAGAAACTCGATGTTACCTCATCTGCTGTGAGCAGATTAAAATTTTTGGTGCAGGAAAATGTATTTATGGTGGAGCTCCTCTGGAGATAGAAATGACTTCACTGATTAAGTTAGCTAAATGTCTGTGTGTCAAAAATATAACTGACATGATACGTGAAAAACACTTTCACCAAAATGTACTAAAATCTACAGCCATCCATCCATCAACCCATTTTCTTCCACTTATCAGGTCGGGTCGCAGATCCAGATGGATCTTCCCGAAGACCTCCAAAGGGAGGCCAGGAGGGCTAATTTTGTATTAATTTGTTGAATTTATCATTAATATACACCAATCTGCCATAACATAATGACCACCTGCCTAATATTGGGTAGGTCCCCCTTTTGCTGACAAAACAGCCATGACCTGTTGCAGCTACACAACCTCATAAGCAACAAACTGCAGGACTCTGTCACCTGTTCACCACTGAACCATTTTTGTTAAGTACTGACCACAGCTTTGGAGTTGCTCTGACCCAGTTGTCTAGCCATTACAATTTGTCCCTTGTCAAAGTCACTCGAATCCTTATGCTTGCCCATTTTTCCTGCTTCTGACACGTCAACTTTGAGAACGAAATGTTCACTTGATCATTGTCACCTGTTATTTGCTTCACCTGTCAGTGGTCATAATGTATTTATATTTTTCCAACCTGTGTGTTTTTATCATCATACTTTATATTTGTTCTGTTTTTTTTTTTTTTTTTCCACAGGTAGATGATTTTTCACTGAAGATTAGCCGAGAAAAAATGGAAATTTTGCAAATGCGATGCAAAGTTCAGTTATTTATCATGTGAATACATTTCAGAAAGAAAATACTAAATGTCATATATATTATCTTCTTTAGGTAGATGTTAGTTAGAACAGTGCTGTGCATGGCCCTGCATTTTTTGTGTGTCCATACGTGCTCGTGTGGGTGTTTGCAAAGCCTTGGAGCTGTAACGCGGTGTCAAATAGCAAAGACTCTGAAATAGAAGTTGGGGCCATAATGTCAGACGCTGGTATTGCACAGTGATAAAGCTGTTGTTGTTGAATAGAATTAGTTCAAAATATTAAGTTTTTTTTTCACCAAGAGAGCACAGTCAATAAGTGTAACTTGTTCGTAAAGACCAGAGGCTGTGGTCCTGCTGGTCTCTGACTCTCCACGGCCCAGAATGTTCTGACAAAGAGCAACTGCACAGCTTTTAATAAGACACAGAGCTCCGCCACAAAAACAGCCTACAGCTCTAACACACGGCAAACTAAAATGAATGGGACAAACTGCATTTTCCCACAGGCCAGAGTGTCTGCACACCCTCAGATTTACCTCATATCCCACCACTCAAAAGCACAGTTAAGCATGTCCCTGTCAATTTACAACTACATCTTCACTAATTAGATTCATAGTGATACAATCCAAAGGCAGAGAGACATTTGTTTTAGGCTGGGGCGCCTCAAGGGAACGCTAAGATATTCACATCCCTTTGATCAGCAGATAATTTGGCTTCAGTGATAATTATGCCAAAGTGTTACTATGAAATCAAATTTAGAACAGTGATTATCTAAATGTAGGACATCTCATATCCTTTGGATATACAGTAACTCCCATGAAACAGATGGGTTTTGATTATAATTTTAACTCAAAATTACATTAGTAGTAGTAGGTAATGCTATAAACTCATCAATAAACAATATGAGTGCATTACATTTCAAAATCAATTAAAGAAAAAGGTGACAAAGACAAAAGAAACATTGCCTTGCAGGAGTTGAAATTGATTGGGTGCGTTGAGAGTGTTCTTGTAGGCCACCTTATAGGTCACTTGACTGCAGGCTTTGAGCTGATTGATTGTTGAGGGCTTGGTTGATGGATATTGGTATTGTTGAACTGATCACACTGATTCTTTTACAACTTTTTCTCACATTGACACTGCAGTCCATACTCCACAAAAACAAGCAAGTTAGGTGAACATGCTTGATGGGTGCAAGCTCAAGTTAATTTCTTTTCACATTTAGAATCTTTATTGTCATTGCACGGCAGTACAGAATACTTTAGCACAACAAAATTGGGACACATTTCTCCCGTCAGTGCAAAAGATCAGATAAATAATAAATAACTAAACAAGACATGCACTTATCAAACAATAAAGAACACTATATACAAATGACAAAGTAAGAGACTATAGACAGGACTGCAAACAGAGACATAAAGTATAAATGATTGTGAACACTGTACATATATATATTGCACTTCTGAGAAAGAAAGGTTATTGCACGTCTTTTGTGTAGTCAACCATTGCAAGCGTCTATTGCAACTGGCCCATGGCTGAAACTGTCCCTCATTCTGTTAGTCCGTGTTTAAACACCCTGAATTGTCTGCCACAGGGAAGCAGCTGAAACACCCGGTGTCCTGGGAGTGTACTGTCTGTCAGAATGCTGCGTGTCCTTCCCAGACAGCGGGTGCTGTAGAGGTCCTGTAGGGAGGGTGACTGATGATCTTCTGGGCAGTGTTAATGACCCTCTGTGGTGCCTTTCTCTGTGCCATGGTGCAGCTGGAAAACCACACACAGATACAGTATGTCAGTACACTCTCAATGGAGCATCGGTAGAAGACGGTCAGCAGTTCCCTCTTTAAGTTGATCCTCATGAGGATCCTCAGAAAGTGGCCGCTATTGGGCCTTCTTCAAGACAAGCTCCATCTGAGGTTGGCCTCCATGTGCACACCCAGAGACTTGAAGCTGGGCACCCTCTCCACAGACTCCCCGTTTATGCAGATCCTGCACTTCCTCCTGTAGACCACGATCACCTCCTTTGTTTTAGAGGTGTTGAGGACCAAGTTGTTATCAGCACACCACCCCACCAGCCTCTGGACCCCCCTCCCTCTAAGCAGTCTCGTCACCTCCAGAGATTAGTCCCACTAAGGTGGTGTCATCTGCAAATTTATCAATGATGTTTTCTGGGTGGGTGGTTTTCTTTACAGTTGTTCCAATTCGTGGTCAGTTTGCATGACTTGTTCCTCATGAAAGTGAAGGTGTTTCTAGCAAACTATCTGTCATCTATGTTTTTGATTTATGTTTTCATGGGTTGAAAATTTTGGGCAATCCAAAACAAAATCTTGGAGCCTACCCAACAGGTTTCCTCAGGACAATTTAAAAAAAACAGGAGGCAAGTGTACGGTGGCCGGGAACCCTCAATGCTGCAAATAAAAGAAACGCTGCAAACAAAAAGAAACAGCGCTGCAAATAAAAGAAAGAAACGCTACTTCAAATAAAAGAAACGCCGCTGCAAATAAAAGAAACAGCGCTGCAAATAAAAAACTCCACAACGGAAGTGAATTACCGGGGACTATTATTGCCGGTGCACCTGTAGTTTTTTATGTGAGCGAAGAAGAAGAAGTACAGAAGCGTATTGCATTCACTTGAAAAAAATAAATTAGACACCTGATCTTGTAATTACGAGATAGGGAAAGGTGCCTTATTGGCCACTGCACTTCGGTAAACTTAGAAAGATATTGGCACTTCCGGGATCAATAACTCTTAATTGAACGGTTGTTAAAACACAAAACGCATATTTTTAACCGTAGTAAGACAGACAACGAGCGACAACCTAATGTTCATCACAACAAGCTACAACCAAATGTTCATCACAACAAGCCATCCTCGGAGCCACACCAACAACATTGGTGTTTACTAGGACTTTTCATAATTTCTGGGATTTTTTATTAGGAATATTAATCAATAACTTTAATGTGATACAGTACTGCGGTGATGCTATCTACACTTTAAAATCTAGTGCCCGACTACATCAGTTTGTACAGTAAAGTACAAACCGGTACGATACAATAAAAGAACTTGAAAATCACCCCAGAACTAGCTGGGAACATGTAGAACAAGAATCAGGTGGAGTTGTCAGAAAACAATTTGATTTGTTTATTTAATGACTTTTCTAAATCTGCATATGTATCTTAGAAATGAGATTATTATTTGATTTTTGAGTTTCCGAGGTGTACTTGAAGGCACCATGAAGACGCTTTACCTTACACTGATGTAGTCGGGTACTAGATTTTAAAGTGTAGATAGCGTTACCGCAGTACTGTATCATATTAAAGTTATTGATTAATATTCCTAATAAAAAATCCCAGAAATTATGAAAAGTCCTAGTAAACACTAATGTTGTTGGTGTGGCTCCGAGGCTGGCTCGTTTTGATGAACATTGGGTTGTAGCTCGTTGTGATGAACATTAGGTTGGAGCTCGTTGTGATGAACATTAGGTTGTAGCTCGTTGTGATGAACATTGGGTTGTAGCTCGTTGTGATGAACATTAGGTTGTAGCTCGTTGTGATGAACATTAGGTTGTAGAGTTGCACGATACCCACGGTATACCCGGTACCCCGCGGTGCCAAATCATAACCGTCGCTACTATACTAGAAATTTTACACGACGGTACTACCGTGGATTACTATACTACAGGTGCCAGTCTCCGCTGCATAGCGGCCGCCTCTGCTTTCCTCCCGGCTTCTCACTGCATGCTACTCCTTTGTAAACAAACCAACGTGGAACCGCAACCTAACTACACAGCTGCTGAATGATTGGCTGTTTGCCTGTTACTGGTGACGTCCAGGGATATGATAGGCTGTTACCGCAAGCTGGGTCCGCCCGTCTGTTAGCTGATTGGCTGTTCGTGTGTTTCTGCTCCGCTTCGATAGAAACTCGCTTCAAAACAAACAACAAGCTAAAGTTCTGTCTCGCCCAGACACGAGACAACACACTCACCATGGCAGAAGCACCGGGCCCGAGCAGCGAGTCTGCCGTGGCGTCTTCGTCAGTGGCAACACTAATTTTGCTTAAAAAAATAAACGTCGTTGTTTCAAACTAACTTGTACAAATTTTACAATTGTAGTTTATAAAAATAATAATAATAAAAAAAGGCCGCAGTATCGCGATAATACCCGGAACCGCGATACTTTGTCTGGTATAGTATCGTGGTTACTCATTTTGGTATCGTGACAACTCTATTAGGTTGTAGCTCGTTGTCTTTCTTACTACGGTTGAAAATATGCGTTTTGTGTTTTAACAACGTGTCAATTAAGAGTTATTGATCCCCCGAAGTGCCAATATCTTTCTAACTTTACCGAAGTGCAGTGGCTCGTAATTACAAGATCGGGTGTCTAATTTATTTTTTTCAAGTGAATGCAATACGCTTCTGTACTACTTCTTCTTCGCTCACATAAAAAACTACAGGTGCACCGGCAATAATAGTCCCCGGTAATTCACTTCCGTTGTGGAGTTTTTTATTTGCAGCGCTGTTTCTTTTATTTGCAGCGCTGTTTCTTTTATTTGCAGGGGCGTTTCTTTTATTTGCAGCGGCGTTTCTTTCTTTTATTTGCAGCGGCGTTTCTTTTTGTTTGCAGCGTTTCTTTTATTTGCAGCACTGTTTCTTTTTGTTTGCAGCGTTTCTTTTATTTGCAGCATCGAGGGTTCCCGGCCATTGTACAAGTGGACCTGTTAACACCTCTACCACGAACAACTGAAGACAGATCAATCACTACTTCCATGGCCGAGCTGCAAAAAGTATATAATGGGTGTCCTGCCTCCGAGTTGGACTTGGAATATTACTGTCTGCTCATTCATCAAGGAGACGTTCTATCGCTTCAGTTTTCTTGCTAGCAGTTCAAGAAGTCCATTAATGATGCAGATAAAATGTACTGCTGTGCAAGTGGAACCACTCTCAGACCATCACCAAGTGTTAATTTTACCAAATATTTAGGTAATCCATTGCCAGATTTAAATGAAATGGCTAGTGCCCCACATTGTTCATAAGTAAAAATTGTGAGGGTAAAGTGCCTGTCCACTTGCGTTCCACCTGGTGACAGACTGCCGACCTTTCCTGGGAGTACCTCACCTCTTGCCCAGTGAGTGCTGGATAGACTCCAGCCCCCCCAACAATCCTGAACAGTATAAGCAGTTTAGAAAATAGATGGCGAGATAGATCTATTTGATATATGTTCTCACCGTGCCATTCAGTGTGATGTCACTCCTTGCCATCAGTGTCCAGAGAATGCTTTTCCAATTCAGAGTCAATCAGGGAGAAAATGAAAATCTCACTGGGCTGTATTATTTATACACAGAGACCCTGCGTTTCTTCATGCTGCCATCAGCAGCCTGCCCTCATTATGCAAACACACACACACAAACACACGCTCCAAGACAAATTTACACATATTTTGCATACACATGCTTTTAGATATACAGTATGAGGAAAAGGATTTCCTCTTATATTCCTACAATACCATATGTATATAATTTTAAAAGAAGACAGAGGTCCTGGTGTGCTCAGTAAGAAGTCTAGTATGTAGGATTTAGTGGTATCTAGTGGTGTAGTTGCAGATTGCTACCCCCTCATTTTACTCTTTCCTTCCTAGAAGAAAATATGGTGTGCCAAAAATTGTGAAAATCATTATCTAGAGACAGTTTTTTGTTCAGTTTAACTAACCACTTTATATATTTAATTTCTGCCATACTCTGTAAATAGAGTCCCATAAATCTTTTTCCAGCTCTTAAAACCTCTAAGAGCTGGAACCCTGAATTTTTTATTTACAAAATGCAAAGTAAAGTGGTAAATAATTTGTCCTCTCAATAGGTAAAATACATAAATAGCCAGCACCACTGGATATTATAAAGTTTTGTGAAAAGTTACCTGAAGTGGCACTTTCACCCAACGCGAGGTGAATCGTTACAGCAATTAATTTCATGGTGTTTCCGCCACATCAACTGGGGATTAAAGAACAAAGGGAGGAATAAAAGAGAATGGGTGAACAGAGCTGAGTTTAGAGGACGACATGTCACGGCAGCGGGGTCTTAAATTCTGACGAGTAGCAGGATGTGACAGGGACCATCTCCCTGACACTAGAGAGGTTTAATCATCTCTCATGGTTTCACACATCATCGCTCTTCACTCCAGATTAGATAAATCACTCCTTTTAATAAAGCCTTTCTGGGAGTTTGCAGACTCTCAGAGGAAATCGTGATCTACGGTGTCTCAGAATGTGGTAATGTCAAATATCTACATAAGTCCCTTACCAATAATACGCTGGTATATTATCTTGTTGGTCACAGAAGGTCACAGCACTGACTTGTCACTATTTTCTGTGAAAATGAAGCTGGATGTGAAGATGACACTGGCATCTCTGTGGCCTCAGATGGTCTGCATTCGCCTGCCCAGTCTGCTGTACCTTTAGGGCAAGCCACAGGCACAGGCAACAGTTCAGGTAGTCATTGTAATGGATGAAGTGAGATAGTACAAGATCCTGTCTAGTGCCTTAAAACGAAGGTCCTGTTTAAGTTCAAATTATTTGCATTCGAACTTTTCCTCCTCCGGATATCTTGCCAACACACCTAGTTAAAAGCCTTATGGCTAAAATGTCAAAACACAGTAGAGGTATTGCAAGTTCCCTGCGTGTTCAGGCTGCTGTCCACATTAAAACACCAAAATGAAACAAAGCAAACGCTAATAAAAAATTAAATTCAAGTAGTGCAAACATAGTCCAAAATGTATTTCTCCTTACATTTCTTGGCAAACAGAGAGTATCAATGTAGATCTGATTTCACTAGTGCTACCCTTGGCGGTGCGCACCACTAAGCACCACCAAGTACTGTGCTCAGAGTTCAAATTAATATGGCAATTAAACCTTTAAAAGCGGAGCCAATGAGCAGTTGTGTGTAAGGGAAGAAAATGTAACTCTGCCAAACTCAACCTAATAACACAACATTAAAACATGATGACATGTCAGCAGTCCTTTGGAGGAACTACAAGCTTTGTGAATGGGCATATAGATCCAAGATTAATGTTGCTCGTTTATGCACATAGCTATACAAAGCAACAATGGCTATGCTTTGTACCACAAGCATAGCTACATATAAGCAGTTGTTACATTTGTTTTAATTCAAGAACAATTAGTAGTATTTTTGCTGACTGCACTACACTTGCAGTGAGCTCTTATCATGTGAAGGCAGCTTTAGTTGCATGGACTGTGTGGTAGCCTCCATGTGCACCTTTTATTACACAGATGTGCATGCAGTACCAATTCATCAAGAGATTGCAATAAAGTCACAAGACTTCTTTCCATTATGGTCCTCTTCACATGTGCTGCAGAGCACAGATGTGCAAAAGTGCTGGGTGAAGATGAATCTAGATCATGGGTTGTATGATTATTAACTACACTCTCCACCGGTCACGTCACTGGTTTCATAGCTCTGGAACAGCTGTGCCATCACAGTTAAACGTGATAATGACAGCTGAGCAGCATTTTACCTCAGGATATGTCTGGAAAGTGGTGATGTGTGTCATGACATGAACACCCATCACCACAAACCTGCACCCAAAGACAGTTGGCAGTTGGAATATGATTTTCCATCAGGTAGTTTTATAATAAATTGATTTGGTGAAAAGGTTTATGATTAAATCGGACCAAGGATATTAATGTTACACAACAGCCTCTCCACTGCAGGATAAAACATGAATTGTAACTTTTGTTCTCCTCCATAAAAAATCAGAATATCGAGTTATAACCAACTAGATGACGTGTATCGAGGTCTGTGTGGTTCCACTGTAGCAGCTTGGTGTAATTTTCAAGCAATTTAATGACATTAAACACAACGAACGGCTGTGTGCAACGGCGCTCAACAGCATATCAGTCCTGCCGCCTTCAGATGTTGTAGGGATTTCGTGAACTGAAGGAGAAGCTTTTCATAAAGTATAAAGCAGCTGTGGACAGCAGATACTGTAAGAATCACCCACATTCATTCATAGATGAATGCCGACTGATTTATTTACAGACTTTCTTGCTTTAACCACATTAAACGGTGTGGTGCAGTATTACCATGTTGGCAGGGTTCTTTCATCTGCAGCTTTGTTATCTATGTGCTTGAAATTAATTTGCATTGTGGATGTAGTATTTTTATGTGAATTTATGCCTCTTAGATTTCTAGGTGAAACAAATGGTCTTTAAATATATATGTCAAATTGCAGAAAATTGCGTCATTCTTAAATGGAAGTACCCCCATGTGCCCCCACTCAGAATTTTGGCTTGCATGAACCCCCCGTGGCCACAGACACTTAAAATTGAGTTACAATCCGTCCATCCATCTCTGAAGTCAGTTGAGCAGATGTCCTTTATTTAAGTTACAACCTCCAGATGCTCCTAGGGGATCCTGAGGCATTTCCAGGCCAGATAGATACATAATCCCAGTGTGTTTTGGTTCTGCTCCAGGGTCTCCAACTAGTGCCTGGAATACCTCAGGGAGACAACCAGGAGGCATGATCAGATGCCCAAAAAAACACCTCAGTCATTGTCCATTCAGTGTGAATGAGCAGCAGGTCTAGTCATAGCTAATAATTTTATCCCAAAGGATGAGTCCCACACAACCTGCGATGGAAACTCATTTCAGCCTCTTGTGTTTTCAGTGTCACTCCCTAAGCTTGTGGCAGATGAGGATGTGGATTGATAAATTGCAACAACATCCATCAGGGTGGTTGCTGTATCGGTTGTGTTTGTGATAGTAATTTATTAACAGCTGCTGAACTTCCAGTCAGCTTCCAGTTTGGAAACTGGTCTGAAAGTTTGCTCTATGCCTTGAAATAACTGCTGTTCCAAATAACATTCTTCCTCTTTGGGTCTGGAAAATGGATTAATCCTCCATAAAGTCATGACTTGAGTATGGACTAATGAAAATCATGGAGATGAGTCTCTCAGACATGATTGCATCCAGTTGCGTCTTTCCACTGCATGGATGCCCTCTTTACCGTTTACGCCACATCCACATCCAGTATGAACACACCTTAGGGTGAAACTGGTTGGAGTGAATGCCGCAGAAATGTAAATTATGGTAAATTTATCATTATTATATTTGTTTTTCTCTCCAAAAACACATTTTCCCAAAGGGAAACTTGTTCTCCACAAGAAAACAGAAAACAACCTCAGACAAGCACCCTGATGATGGCAAGATTAAAACTTTTCATAAATAAAGCATGGTGTACTGGAGAGGAGTTGTGCAACCTATTTAAAATTTGAAGGACTTGTATTGAAGCTGACAAAAAGTTAGAAATTGTTCTTTCAAAACAAGAAGACTGTTTTTTTCTCTACTCAAGCTACAGCTCAGTACGCCTACCCTTCTTAAAATATGTATTTGTTTTAGTATGAAAAGTTTCGGTGAACAAAACTTATAAAATCCTTACCATACTAATGCTATAATGTCATTCTGTTTATTGTACAGTTACCAGTAAACATGTCAAAACATAATGGTGTCCAGTTTCTTCTTAAAAATGCCATTATTTATTTGTGTACAGCACAGCCAGCTCTCCGCAATCAGTTCAATCTGTGAGAGCGACCAAAGTACTGTCACTTTGAATACAATCTGCATTAATTTAACCTTGGTGAGCACGCCTGGCGAGGAAGCAAGATGTACAGCTAATCATGTCCAACACATTCACATGGATTCAGTCTCAGTCTTGGGGGAGAGGTTAGACAAGATGAACGGGAGTATGATAAACGAACTGCACACCGCCATGGCAGTGTGTGCATGACGACGGACATTTGACAGCAGAAGAAGGTGAGAATAATTCACAGGTTTTATCATTGGTAGACATGGAAGAGATGATAGATGAGACACTGCAGGCTATTCACCACAAATGTGTTACAGTATCCTTATTCTCTCTGGGGCGATCGAGATAAACAAAACTCCTCATGCTTAACTGTAATTCCATGCTAATTAATTAAGCTTCCAGGGGCCTCGCTGGGGCAAGTAAAATGTAGATTTTAATTAAAAGCAGTAGCTGCAGGGTTTCGCTGGGCCTCAAATTATTTGGACTATTCATTCCTTAATTCATTTAAAAAAAACAGCATTCTGACCACTGGACATGGTTTTATTATGGCCCTGATGCCATGTAAGGTCGTGTTTCCCCGAAAACAAGTAAAACATTCTTGCAATTTGCTGAGCTAATACAGTTTGTTTTGCACAGAAAGTCTCTTTTGTTTAGATTATTAAAACTGCCAGTACCAAAAGATCTGATAACCCCTGTTGTGAAGATAATTTGTAACTTGCTCTTGCAAATTGTAATAAAGAAATATAAAAATAAATACAGTAATAAACTAAATATTAGTGTACAACTTTACTATTAATTGGCCGATATGATGTGGAAATAAGACTCTTAAAGCTGCGATAATCATTCCCCTCAGCTCTACAGTGAGTTTAGCTTTTTTCAGCTTTTTGTTTTGATATTATATTTATTATTGATACTCAACACCTCTTTCAATACCACGGCAAAAAGAAGAGTCTTCCACACAAGAAATAGGATATATAATTTATTTATGAACACTGAAAAATCACTGAACACATATTTAGGACCAGTTGCGGTACTTCACTTGATCGCGGATGGTGCCCTTTACCTGCCTAACACCTGATGGCACATTACATTACTGGACATTCATAACAACTCCAAATGAATGCTGCTCTGTATCTTTTGGATGAATAAATGGGAAGCTGTTGGCACTAAAATATCAGTGTTGCGGTTACAACTGCCTCTAAGTCACCACAGCACAAATCAATGTGTGCAATTTTATTCATTTACATCACTGGATAATCATGTACCTCAATGGGTCTCTGGTCTCTGAACTACATTAAAAGAAAACAGAACAGGACTCACTCGACTGATGGAGGGAGAAACTGAGAGTGGCCCGCAGCCAAAACCTGTCCATACAGATGAAGGTGACGTTCCCCGTCTGTCTGAGATCCAGATGAAAGAAGGGTTCAGCCACTGAGAATGCTCAACAGGGAAAATTACTGCCTTCAAGTTCAATCACAGCCATCAGCCGTCATAATTATCACAGAGGCCTTGGACTGATTGCCATAAGATGATACAAAGTTGTCTTCGTGACAGGCCTATTTAATATGAAAAGGCAAGCCGAGGCCAGCTCAGGCATTTCTTGAGGACCCTATGTTTACCCCCATTTCTCAGTCCCCAAACTCCCTCACTCCCTCTGACGAAACTTAAAGCAATACTAGACTTTTGAGCATCAAACACACCTCTGACACTTTTCTCAACTTCTGTGCCTTGCAGCTGAAGTTAGCTTGAATTTGAAACAAGTAAAGAAGAACTCTCTCCCAATCCAAAAATGAGATCCGTCACATGATTTTTTGCATTATGCATGAACACAAACAGGATAAACAGATAAAGAAAAAGACTAACAACAAGTCTCGGTCATGATGGGGAAAGAAAATAACTGAAATTTGAAGGTAAATAGTTTGTGAAAATAAAGTTGCAGTTTTGAGAAAAACACATATTAGGAAAATAACAGCACATGAGATAACTTAGAGAGCACCAAAGAGTTGTTTTTTTTCACCCAAACCTACACATTCATTTAACATGCAAGAGTAGGAAGTGTTGTATCTGTGTGATCACAGTCTCTGCTGAGCCCAGCTGCTGGTCCATCACTCCCCCACTGTTAAAAGCAAGCTCCCTTTTTTTTTTCTTCTTCTCCTTCTCAAGAACCACATGTACTGTCATAGTCTGCCACAAGTATTATTATTCAAACAGCTATAGTCTATGAATAATTAAGCTATTTGTCATTAGTGTAAAAGTACATTATGGTTGTTATTCTGCCTGTCAGAAGACAAGTCGTCCTGTAATTCAAGTAATAATACCTCTTAAAGGATGCTGAAAATTGCAATAATTCAGCACGATGATTGCAGTTTTCTGGCTTTTCTCTGGGGATGAAAATATTTTTAGTTGAATGGTGACCACTGCAATGATTTCTGATGACTCTGATGATCAGCAGACCGCTGCCACTTTTGGTTTTGAGTAATTACGTCTCTGTGCTCTTGATTGGGATATTGAAATTTGGTAAACACGGTCACCGCAGGATGAATTGTGCTAACTGATTTTCATCTAGTGCCACTATCAAGCCCAAATTCCAGTTTGTCCAGTTCAGAACTAATTCCCATCAGTCATTTACTCAAAATTAACAATTTTTACATTTACGTCAGTGCAACTGCTAAGAATCAAATACTTTTACTGTAGTACTGTTTTAGAATGAGCATTACAGCTTCACAGAGCTGCTAGTGCACAAGCTCATAGGCCTGTTCATTTCTATATTTGCTCGAATTAGAAACACATTGTAAATGTCAGTTATTCATGTTTTTATATGCAGCAAAGGCTAATTATGCACTCCAGGCATCCATTGACAACGAGCTCCCTCCATGGGTCACTCTGAACACTCTGATAAGCATAGCATCTATGTGTTTTCAACACATAATAACACATTTTGAGAAATGTGTCGTTGAACTGTGGACGTCGTGGTTACTCTTAAGGCATGAGCTGACTGAATGCTAAGCATATTTTAGAGCGGCATGACTGCATACAGAGTCACACATTGGATATGAACAGATGATGATTTGTAGTACAAATTGAGACGATTCAGTAAAGTTGTTTTGATTTCTGTGCCAGCACTTCCTGAAGCTGTATTACTCTACTACACAAACACACATTATTCAAGCTTTGTATACATTTCCTACTGCACATCTGAAAACTGCATATTATAGATTTAAACTAATATACAGCAGATTCTTATTTAATGCAACCTAAAAATGCTAACATCAGACAATGTTTGCCTCTTTTCTTATTCTTGGTATAGGAGGGATCTGTCAAAGTAATCACAATATCCTGCAGACATCAAGAGTCACACGACACATGGGTGGAGCTGGGTGTGGACTACTGCAGGAGCTTAAAGGCAGCCTGAAGCCAGCTTCTGGTGAACTATTTTGGGGCAAGTATAGCCAGGAGGCATCAGACCTGTCTGGGAAGTGATTAACGCCCATCCAGTGAATATCCTCGTAGAGGCGCCATACTTCACTGAGCTGATGTCTGATATTGGCTGACAGGTCTACAGACATTAAACACCCAGTATAATAGCCTTTATGTTACAGGGCCTCCAAAATCATCACATCATATGAACATAGTACACAGGTGCTGCTAATGGCTGCTGTTTATGACAGCAACTTCTGACAATGGTGGCAGTCAGCTACCTATTTTCATACAATTTCCTTCACCTAAACACCTGCCTGCTAAGATGTGCACTAGAGCTTAAATAGTTTGCATCTAAAGTTTGACACCCAAACTTTATCACACAAATTGCCGCCTGAGCAATAATTCCATTACCTTTAATGAACACCTTGTCAGTTCAGACATTAGCGGATTTATTCCGACTCGCCGCACACCTGTGAGTCGGGATTTCGCAGTTAGAGCTTCTTCTGGATTTATTTGAATGTAACACAGAAGAAAGAAAAAAAGACAAGCAAGCATCAGCGACGTGGCTAAAAGTTCATTTCTCCTGTGCAGTTATTATGTGAGCACAAGTGCTGCTCCTTCATGCAGTAATGTTTATGTTGATGATGATTATAGAGTTGTGTGTTTACGGTGATGACTACAAACTGTATCGCCTCTTGAAAATCTTAAGGGCAACATATTGCAGCAGCAAACAATCTGTGTCAAACATCCACACCTACTGAACAAAGTGTAAAATAGTGTTGGAGGTGCTGCAAGGCGAATTTGGGGGGGGCTAAGCTAGCAGTTTCCCCCCTGCCTTCTCTGTTTCTGCTCTGCTAGACTTCAACCTCACATGAGAGAAAATAAATATATATTAATTGTCATATATATCAAATCTCAGAATTTCAGTATCCCTGTAAATGACAAAGACTTAATCTCCCTACACGTTGTGAAGGAATTTTCTGTTCTAGTATACCATACAACACACCACATGCACCACACATCATACTACTACATCATTAGTATCCGAGGTCAGAGCATCCCTCGACACAACAGATAGGTACATTACATAAAAGCCTCTACAAAGTCAGATAACAATGTCGGGGGGTTGTGTCGATTAGCTCAGTTGGAAGAAGCCTCGCCGCAGCAGCCCAGGGTTCGAATCTGATCTGCATGTCATTCCCCATCTCTTTCTCCCCACGTTCCTGTTACTCTTCAGTTATCTCTGTTGAAAATAAAGCTTAAAAAAAGCCAAAAAATAATCATATTTCCATGTTTGTAGACTAATGATCATTTATGGACATAAATGGAGCAGTCTTGGTGCCATCCAGAGTGTCTATAGATGAGCCAGAGAGGACAGCGTCTTCAGAATTGATGCAGCGTCACTTCATGACAAGTGTATTGATAGACCCTCGCTCATTCTCCTTGGCCGCGCTTCAATAAACCTTTTAGCATAAGACATCGTGGACACCTGTGCACTTTCTCTGCACTAACTGAATTAACCACTGATGAATAGACACAACACTCATGAAGCCAATCCTTGCCACATGCTCTTAGCAAGTACTTGAACAACAACAAATAATTATGATGAACAGCTTCATGAAATTGGTCAAGTGTGACCTTAATCATAACTTTCCTGCCTATCTACTTTTACAGGTTTTGAATCATGGGGTTCACTTTTAGTTCATTCTCTCTCTTGTAATTCATTCCATTGTGATGCTGGATAGGCAAATTGAACAGGAGACGTACAGAGGCAAAGCAGAAGCCCGGGTTCATTTAAGGCTCACTCATTTCATGAAAAGGGAGGGTTCATTTATTCATGACACATCACCTTAAGTGTGTGTGTGTAATGCTGAATCTGTCATTTTAGTATCAGTCTGAGCAGCAGCTCAATAATCACTCTCGAGTTAACAGGTTTAACAGGTTTTTCATCGTTCACATCTCCTCTGGTGATAAATATTCACCAGTGTTAAAGTGTCTTTACGTGTTGATCTGAGGTTGGATTGTGGCAGCGTTACAAGAGAGATATTTCATATAATCTAACACAAAACTTTGTAATTACCTGGAGATGCTGTAGAAACACAATCATACCTCTGAATCTCCCGCGTCTTTAAAATGAGCAGTGATCATCCCTGTAACAAAGGAGTGAACTAGTAGCGTTTCTAATAACAACAGTCTTGCTGCATTAACCTCATCTGCAGGGAAGGTATGTAAGTACCTGTCCATCACTGTATTAGACCCCAGAATTTAGTTAGTGAAATATAGCATCATTTAATGCTGTATTTCTTTAGTGCAACATCGGCTATGTCGCTAGATGCATCATACTGACAGAAGAAGTATTAGTTACAATACAATAGCTCGGATGTGAATATGTGAATATGATAAAAATGTCTGGTTTTCTAGAGAGTTAAACAGAGGGGAGTAGGTTGTTATGCTATGGTGTGGGCTTACATAGAAGACCCTTCATACACCGCTGGGGTACCCAACTTTCGTCGGCCCATACCTTTGTTTGTTCAGGTCGAGAAGAAGACAATGGTTGCTGCCAAACATGGATGTAAACATGTAGGTTTCAAATGATCAAACATATTGGCAGGTAGACAACTCAAGCACACACATAAACATGCCTCACACTCACGCACAATCATCTAATCCAAATCCAAACACACCCTCCCAATTTGCAGGTCTATTTAACCTGCAAAAATGTCCAATCTCACCTTCTGCTCAGCCACTGGAGCCCGGCATCGACATCACTGCCTATTCTTCAGCCCCACCACCACCCACCTGCTCTATCATCACTCATATATACATACTTACTGTATCTGTGGGGAATGATGAGGTTGGAGCCTGGACGGCAAACTTTAACTGTATACTGCTGCTGCATTAAACATTCCACACGAGTCTGGCAGCCACTGTGCCTGTTTACAAGGAAACTCTATATTTATAAGAAAATCTTATAAATGAATTTTTTTTGGATTTTTTTTTTTTTATATTTGTTTAGACCAGAATCAGCCCTAATCATACATATCAAATATTCATGACTTTCTTTTATTTTGAACCCTTAAATGGCCAAGTGTTTGTCATGATGCACCTTCATTTTTTGGTCTAAAAAACACAAAAAATGACTTATTTTCAGTATACTTTGTGCAAGCTGGATTATTAATGTTTTGATTATTGCATCTTGGTGTTTGTCAAAGATTAGCAGCAATATTTATTTATATGCATTATTTATTTTTTTGTAGTGTCATATTTCATAAAATAATTACGTTAAATACCCTTCGACACATAAATGTGTGCATGAACATATCAAGCTATAAAAATCTTATAAATTAATATTTTTTGGATTTTTTTTTTATATTTGTTTAGACCAGCATCAGTCCTAATCATACATATCAAATATTCATGACTTTCTTTTATTTTTAACCCTTAAATGGCCAAGTTTTGTCATGATGCACCTTCATTTTTTGGTCTAAAAAACACAAAAAATTACTTATTTTCAGTATACTTTGTGCAAGCTGGATTATTAATGTTTTGATTATTGCATCTTGGTGTTTGTCAAAGATTAGCAGCAATATTTATTTATATGCATTATTTATTTTTTTGTAGTGTCATATTTCATTAAATAATTACGTTAAATACCCTTCGACACATAAATGTGTGCATGAACATATCAAGCTATAAAAATCTTATAAATGAATATTTTTTGGATTTTTTTTTAAAATATTTGTTTAGACCAGAATCAGCCCTAATCATACATATCAAATATTCATGATTTTCTTTTATTTTTAACCCTTAAATGGCCAAGTGTTTGTCATGATGCACCTTCATTTTCTGGTCTAAAAAAAACAAAAAATGACTTATTTTCAATATACTTTGTGCAAGCTGGATTATTAATGTTTTGATTATTGCATCTTGGTGTTTGTCAAAGATTAGCAGCAATATTTATTTATATGCATTATTTATTTTTTTGTAGTGTCATATTTCATTAAATAATTACGTTAAATACCCTTCGACACATAAATGTGTGCATGAACATATCAAGCTATAAAAATCTTAGAAATGAATATTATTTTGAATTTTTTTTTATATTTGTTTAGATCAGCATCAGTCCTAATCATACATATCAAATATTCATGACTTTCTTTTATTTTTAACCCTTAAATGGCCAAGTGTTTGTCATGATGCACCTTCATTTTTAGGTCTAAAAAACACAAAAAATGACTTATTTTCTGTATACTTTGTGCAAGCTGGATTATTAATGTTTTCATTATTGCATCTTGGTGTTTGTCAAAGATTAGCAGCAATATTTATTTATATGCATCATTTATTTTTTTGTAGTGTCATATTTCATAAAATACCCTTCGACACATAAAAGTGTGCATGAACATATCAAGCTATAAAAATCTTATAAATGATTATTTCTTTGAATTAAAAAAAAAAAACGTTTTAACCAGCATAAGTTCTAATCATATATCAAATATTAATGTATTTTTTTTAACCCTTTTTGTGCTGTAACAAAGAATCTCACGTATTGACATTTCCACTATTTATTATAACATAAAACATAAAACGGATCAAGAACTATATGAATAACAATAATAACAACAATATAACATAAGAGTACACAACATTTCATGGGAGCCAGGAGCTGCAGATTGTGCAGTAATGCTCCTTGCACAGTGGTTGAGCGCATTTTCCTCCCTAACCGCAGCGAGCGCTGTGGAGGTCCAGAAATGGGTGAAATCCAATGGGCACACACGAATGCCAGGACACTCCGGTACCAGCCTACAGGGACTGGAAACACCCTGGGACCCACCCGCTACGCCGTGTCCAGAGTTGGGGAGCTGGGTCAAAGCTTCGATTTATTTTGTACCACGGAGATGATAAATCTTGTTTTGCGCTACACGAACCTACATGGAGAACGATCCACGGATGGACGGACCTGGATGCGTGGCGAATCCTCCCTCAGCCTTTGGGATACCAAGTCCGGACGGCCCATTTCCAGGCGGCCATGTCACGGAAAATGTTCGTTACATCAGAAGGGCCCTGCGTTTTGATGACCGCCTGTCCAGGCCGCTTGTCTTCTGCCCGGCGCAGCGCGCCGGCGCCGCGGTCATCAAAACGCAGGGCCCCTTCTGATCGTAACGAACATTTTCCGTGACATGGCCGCCTGGAAATGGGCCGTCCGGACTCGGTATCCCAAATGCTGAGGGTGGATTCGCCACGGGACCTGTACACGCCGACCAAAAGAAGGAGCCTGGTGTAGGCCCGAATTGTGGTGGAATCCAGGTCCGTCTATCCGTGGATCGTTCTCCTCCCATGTAGCATCGTGTAGCTAACAGCAAGATTTATCATCTCCGTGGTACAATATAATAATGTTAATAAAAAAAATATTTAAAAAAATATATAAAAAATATAAAAATAATCTCATGTGTAACGTGCTGTAGGTGTGTAAACAAAATCGCGACCTGTTTTGGTACTCTAACTTTCATGTACTGGGAAAAGTGCTGTGTTTTGTTAATTTCAAAGTTGTGCAGGACCCCTTGGTAGATGTGTGTTTTACGTATTTATTAACAAAAAATGTTGTGCTGCTTTGAACATTTGCATGAAAAATACACATGAAACAGAGGCTTTGGAAAAGTAATGAAAAATGCCACTCCAAAGCTCGCTGCGCTTTGCGCTATCGGCAACGTGTATGCTGTGGACACGTGCGCGTGCACACACACACACACACATGCATACATTCCCACACACACCTACTGACACAGCCACACAAACTTGACGCTTCAGAGTTTCTGTAGGGGGAGGAGGGGGGGGATGAAGTGCGAGTGCCCTCTATTGAAAAAAGCAGGTATTTCCTCCCTTTGGCATATATAGCAAAAATGACGTCACCGCCAAGGAAACAGCTCAGACCACACATTTAAAGCCCAAGGCCTCGAAAAAAGCGGAGAATGAGAAATATGCATGTTTTATACTTTGTATTTGAGCAGGATCAAAAATAGTGGTTTGAATGGGTTTCAATGCGCATTTATGTGCGTGGGGTATTTAACGTGAGCATTTTACTTCACGTTGTTTACATTAGGCTAAAAATAAAAAATCGACAAAAAAAAATCAAGAACACGCAAAAATACACAACCTGGCAGATTTTCAACATTATGCATGCAGAAATGATAAAAAATATGGTAGAAAGTACAATCAAAAAACACATAAATGTGCTTGGGGTAACCAGAGGGTTAAATCATGATTCCTGCATTGTTTTTTTACAGATTGAAGTTTCAACTGGCAACTGTCCCTCTTGTTCCTTGTTCTAACTCCTAATATTCAGATAGCAATAGTGGATGTAAACAAGCATATATTTGCAGTTTCTTTTGCGAAATTACTCGAGATTCGGTTCAGCGTTTCCACCCCAACACATTTGGGTGGCTAATGGCAGGCTTTCGTCTTTGCAGCAGCAGCTTGGGTAAGCCCCTTTTCTGTCTCAAAACGACAATGCACCCGTCCACAAAGCCAGGCCCATAAAGAAATTGTGTTCTTATTGTGTGAAAGAACTTGTCTGCACAGAGTCCCGGCCTCAACCCCACACCGACACCTTTGGGATGATCCGGAACGCTGGCTGTGAGTCAGGCCTTATCGCCTAACATCAGTGTTGGACTATATTAATGCTCTTGTGGCCAAATGGGAACAAATTTCTGCAGCTGGGTCCAAAAACCTTTTAGAAGAATGCAGGCTGTCACAGCAGCATGTTAATGACCAGTGACCTGATCAACAATCACATATAAATGCAATGTTCTAGTGCCCACATGATTTTAGATTTAGAGCTTTCTAACTGCCTTATATCTGAATTCTGCAGTGTAGTCTTGCAGCACTCTTCATATTTTTATTTATACTGCACAGTACAACAAATTCCCAGCGACTGTTTATGTGGCAACAAATGATTGAATCTTGAAACTGAGGGAAGACCATATAATTCTCTACGTCTGAGTAAACAGTAAATATCTGTCTCTGCCTTATCTCTCTCAGTACACTTCAAATCTTCTTTGAAGGCGTTGCATCTTGAGCTGGAGAGCCCAGCGAGCTTCTCATTGACAGTCAGGGCAGCCACGTCTGAGCACATCTCACCGCCAAGCTTAGCAATGCAGCACAGATGGCATCAAATATACTGCTTAAAGTCATCATTCACTTTAATGTTGCAGCTGCCTGGCCGGGTGAAGGCTGCAGCTCTACTTCTCGCTCTGTCTGTCTTTGGACACTAAAAAGTTACCTGTTCCTCCCACTGACTCGCAACAACCTACTCTGTATTCTCCACCGCGGATGAAGGGCAGGTACGCTCACCTCTCCCCTCCAAATTGAACAAAGGGGAGAAGACTTTATACTAGGCAATTCTGTAAGTTATCAGCCCGCAATACGGTCAGCAGAAATAACAATTTACCCACAAAGAGCTGCCATGGCCCCTTTAGAGTCTCAAAGTGGCAGTTTTTAAAGAAAAATCCTTCAAAGTTTTTCTTTTGTCCAGACACGGTACCCTTTCAATTTCTATGAGCATTGAAAGAAATAAAATCCTGACCACCGATACCTTTAGAAAAATGGATATATCATCTTAAAGTAAAATACTTGATTTGACTTTTGACCTCGCTTCACTTCTTTGTTCGGGAAAAGTGTAGTGTGCACTTTCTTACAATGCTTTGTGAGAGGTAGAGCTGCATGATACTGAGAACATTGGTGACTCAGAGAGATAATCCTCACTATGAAGTGATGATTCATCTGGATGTGGGAGCTTAAAGAAGAGAGAGAGAAGAGCGCTGGAGGGTCCCCACAGGATTTTAAACAAGCTGTAAAAAGAGAAACTAAACACACCCACAATTTGACTTGCTACTTTCTAATCACTCACTCTCTGCACCTGCAGACCCCAAATAAAAGAAAGCAATTGAACCCGGAGATGAATCTAAAATGAAATGCTTTGTAGAATATCTGTTTCATGCTCACCCATGCAGGGGAATATTAATATCCCATCTGGGAGGCAATTCAAACGAAGCCTCATATATGTTCCTGTTACCTTACGTCATTAAAAAAAATAGCAGGATTGTCCACCCATGTGCTCACTTGAAAGATCCTTTCATCTAACTTGCCAATTGTCTGAAAAATATAAAAATATATATAGATATATTATGGTATTTGATTGGATCTTTTGGCAGTGCAGTTTCATCCTGTCCATTAAATTAACATTGAAGCCATGGCAGTGACCTTCTTGATATTTCTAAAGGGGGTAAAACTATTTCAATTACCCTGTCCATGACTTTTCCTACACATGTTCACTATTATCCAATGGAGTTTTAAAGCTCTGCAATAATGGGTAAAAACAGTAGTCCAAAATAAAAATGTCTCACTTCAACCACCAAGTTTAGTCGTCCATGGTTTCCATTGTGGTTGTTATACAACCACCATTTCGAAAAGGTTGGATTGCTCTAAAATAAACGTAAATATAAGCAGAATGCAATGATTTGCTAATCCTTTGCAACTTATATTCCATTGAATACAGTATAAAGACAAGATAGTTAATGTTCAATCAGTTAGTACAGAGGCAACAACAGAGTGTGAAAGTTGTGGAAGTTGTGTTGCAGTGCATTGTGGGATTCGTAGTATGAGCGGTGGGAGTGTGATTTACCAGTGAGCCATAATAGACATATGAAATCGCCAGTGGTGAGTTTGACATGTCTGCTCTAAAGGCTCACAAGCAAGAATATGGCAAGGTTCACTACTTTCCGAGAAATGAAATGCCTGGAAGAACAACGTTTCTCAACACACAGTTGCAAGGAATGTAGGACTTTCCTGGTCCACCATCCATGATACCATAAAAATCCAGAGAATCTTGAGAAAAAAGTCACTGCCAAATTTACATTTTACAAAGCTCAAATCAATATTTTTATATTAAAATTAGTCCAAATAACTGCATGTAGTGAAAAAGGTTGATCCATTCCACCGTCAACCATCTTCTTCTTATTGTGCAACATAATTGTCTTCATTCAGTTTCACCTCACAAATTATGCAACTTTTCTAGCGGCAGCAATAAACAACCAAACAGTAGACAGACAAAATTAGCAAATAGCAATTGTATCCGACCTATCTGTCAGCTGTCAGTGGAGAGTAAAACAGCTGAAACAGGTCGAGAGTCACAATGTCGAGAGGCATGACTCCAAATATAAACTCATTCATGTTTACTGCATATGTAAATGTTTAACACATTCACCATATTATCGTAAAATGCCACTGTTGTGTTTACAGCTTGTTGTGCTATCTGCAAATGAAGATCTAATGCAGGTTTAAATGAACAAATGTTTGCAGAGATACAAGTACAGGATACAAAGCTCGCTTTGCCATGCATTATTAGCATTCAGTCTAAATAAATCTTTGATCATCTGTCTGTAGTTGACTTGAATTTATTCAAAACAGATCAACACCTTGAGCTCCGATCTTTCATTTCTTCATCTAATATACATTTTTCTATTATTATATTTAATGTCATTCTAGTAGTCTCTACTAAAGATTGAAATTTTATTGTCAATTCTGTGCAGTTTATCTGTCCTGACAGTCATCTGCAGCGGACAGACAGATCTTATGTCAGCATTTTAATTATAGCTCAAGATATGAGAGTAGATTGGAGCGTCTATTCATTTTAATGTACACTATGGGCTGACATAATAATCCACTGAGTAATTGATGTCTGCAGCATGACAGTGCACCACGTGGTTTCCCACAAGACGCAGTCAGGGTTTTTTTAAAGCACACTTTTTTGTTTGTTCAGCTCAAAGCAAAAACATTTTTTCTGCTTTACTCCTACAGATTGACCTAGTTAGAGGAGTGCAGGCAGGATATTGTCAGTTGATACAATAAATCTGTGATTTATAGACGATACTGCAGGTAGCTAATACTGCATTGCTGTTCTTTCTCTTAAGCTTTCTCTCACAAGTCACTGCCAAACTTCGGTTGCTCTCCAAAACAAAAGCTGCAAGTGCCACATTACATCAAAATTACGAAATGGGACACCGCTCATGGCATTTCACCAGAAACTAAGGTTAGGGATTTGAGTCACACGTAGTTATTTGAGGCTTAACTTGAGTCTCAACTCCGACTCGACATTGTTAGAGAACATAAAGGAAATGTCTGATGAGCTGGATATTGTTCCGTCCCTTATTATCATGCATGATTACGCATCTGCAGCCACAGCTGACTGTCAGCCGCTGCAGCAACACCACCATGTCGAGCACACCTGCAGCTGCTGTGCCATTTGTCGTGACCTCTGCCTAAAATAACTTTACACAAGAATGATGGATGGACCACGTCAAACTTTATCAGCCACCTGGAAATGCATCTGGATCGGGAAGTCACCTGGACGGTTAGCAGAAATAACAAGCTTAGCACAGCTATCTAATCCGACTACAGCTTTGCAACTACGAGAGAGACCTGATCAGGCCGGTGTTAGCTGAGAAATTTGGAAAGATGAGCGAATGTTTGTTTGCTTGCCAGGTATAAAAATGGTCAAGTAAGAAATCCATATTCCACTGTCAACAACGAGGATATGTTCATTTGAAGTATAAACTGTTATTAGCCGGACAGTGTAATTATACAATTTACAGTGATATTATATCATACGGTTGTACCGGTACTCTAAATATTGGACTATAGCTCAAAGACTTGATTTGGACTTGCAGAAACTGACTGAGCTTCTCTGGTTTGTGCTGGATGAATCAGATTTATCAACAAATTTGATTTTTTTTCTTTGAAGATTTATTTTATTGATTACCTTGCTTTTCTCAAGTTTGGAAGAGAATTTGCAGAATTTAATTAATGACTACAGGGACTACATATTATGATACACACCTTACCTGTAATGTCAGCTATGGTTAAGATTTAAGTTCATTTAATTCTGCTCTAGTTTCCTTTCAATAAGGCTAGCTGTAATTGACAGAGAATGCAAACGTCATCACGCTGGTGACATCTGTAAGGTGCCACCTGTGAGATGACGGAGCTATAAGCTCCCACTGCTGCTGCTGTTTGTGTCTGGACTCACCTTGAGACACAAATGACAAAAAATAAAATAAAATAGGTTGAGGACAGAGAGCGGAGCGGTGAGTCAGAGAGAGAGAATAGAAAGAAATAAACCATGTTGGGATGTCAGATAAGCATCACAACAGGACTGTGGCGCAGAGTAACATTAGGCAGTGTAGGAATCTGATCATTTGACTCAGTGTGTCCTTGCATGGTGTCCTGGTGTGTGTCAGGACAGAGGTGTGATCAACCGCAGTGATTGGGGACAAGGGGAAAGAGGGGCATGAAATCTGTGGAAGACAAGATAATATCACTGACTTTTCTTGAACAACCCTTCAATACTCTAAAATAAAATCTTAATAGTCCACCCACAAATGGTTCAGCTGAATCCAATCGTGCTTCTGACAGACTAATCATCTAAATCTTGCAATAATAATGACGGAAAGCAGTCCATGTCACCAGATCACAACCCTGCTGAACAACTTTTTGTGCAGCATGTAAGACAATGCTCTTTGTCTCAATGAACCACAACAAATATAAACTTTTATCTTCTATTTAGTGATAAAAGATCACCGTCTGGGGCTGTCTCTGCGTGTCCTTTTGTAATGTTTGTTTCTCCTTCCATCTGCTCTACTCTCTTGCAGAGATTTTATTCTCAGGTTATTTCTTATTCATCTTAATTTTATTCATTTGTTTTCATTTATTTAACAGGTATGGCGATGTTAAAAACACAACGAAGTGACTTCTTGCTGTAGCTAATGTGCAGTCCTTGTCCCTGGGCAGGCTTTTAAGGGATAAAACACAAAATAAAACACAATAAAACGAACATAGATAAACAACCACTACATACTGTAATTGAAACAATGACTGGAAACAACTGCGAACAAGAGGAAAAGTTGACGAATTTGCTTTTGTTTAGGTTTCGCCTTAGTATTGAAAGCCTGATTACGTGATTAAATAAAGGTTGTACAGATAAATAAGGGGACACCGTTTGGAAGCATGGTGTTAATCGCATTAATTCCACAGACTTGGCAAAGAGCAGTGATGCAACTCTGTTGGCCTGTATGGCACAACTCCATGCTACACTGTAAAAAATGTCTGTAGATTTGGCCAAACCATGACTCTATAAGACTGTAAAATACATCACGGAACATGACTGTGTTTTCCTGCATATTTCAGAACCTTTATTTTTACAACATTTTGAGGGAATTTATACAGAATAAAGTAGTATTTTATATAAGAGACTGTTAATTTAACAGTAAAACTCTGTAATATTTAATGGCATATTTAACGGTATTTTACTGTAATGGTTTGGCAGTTTTTCACTGTAAAATCTACAGATATTTTAAAGTATGGAATAAAACCTTAAATGTGAAGTCAACAGTGCTAATATCCTTTTACGGTAACATTAAAAACAAGGTTATACCGTATTTGTTACAGTAAAATTCTAGCAACCACAGCTGCCAGTTTTTAACCATAAAAACAAAAACCTTTTTCTTTTTTTTACAGTATCTGACACTTCATGGTGGTTTTTCCTTTGGATCTGTCATCCTTCAGTATCCATTAGTGTCCTAAAGCTGCCTGTGAGTATTTATGTCTTTTAAATGTGTTATTGCAAAGGAGGAGCAAAATGGCACAAATAGATTTGATTGTGATAAATCCTAGTAATACCTCTTTAATGTCATCCTCTGTATCGAAGTCCTCCAGTCTAATTAGCCAAAATGTGGTGTTATTTTCTTCTTTTAAAAGTATTAAATGTCACAGCATCATATCAGTGCACAAACTGTGTATTTGTGTAATGTCATGTAGTGACATTCTGCTTTCTTTCATCGTGTTTATCCTCTTTCTTCCTCTGTCTCGTTTTTTCTCTCACCATCAGCCTTTGGTCTGGTCACACAGTGTAGCTGAGGCTGATAATAAGCTGCAGTCACACCGTACGGTCTGCTCTCCATCTGGATTCAGACGCCTCAGTGCAGGAGGAGGAGGACGAGAAGGAGGAGAGGCAGGCGAGTTAAGAGGGGCAGAGGAAATTTGGGTCACGCTTGAAGCCATAATGATGGTATAATGTACCAGCACAATCTCTGCTGCAGCGCTGAATAAATCATAGAAGCAACACCCTTCACAGATAATAACTAATGGCTCCTCTTGATACCCCAAGCCAGTGCACAATATGAATCTGCGCCCAACAAGTTAGATAAATGTATCTGACATCTGACTTTGAATACCCCCAACACACACCCTCACCTCTCAAACAAGCCAATGACATTTCACGACTACCTCCGAGGCACCGAAACAATGATTGATCAGAGGAAAATGTATCAAGCAGGAGATTATGGGACCAAGTTCCCTGAGTTTCCATTATCGGCCTCCTAATCCGTTTATAAGGATATGCTCTTAATGGGCATGAGCGGTGAGAGCTGTGTGTGTGTGTCGTGTGTGTGAGGGATAGGTCATCCATCATGGACGGACCTCTGAGGAGGCGAGAGGACAGCAGGGAAGGTTAATGTCAGCCCAGATCTGACTGAAGCGCACATCTATTCAGCATCCAAATCTCCGGTGACAACGCTGAGCAATTTAGCGGCTTTCTTTCTTCGGCTCTCCTCGACATCTGTGATACATATGCCGGCGACACACAGGTCAGCCACCCGACGCGAGGCACAGCAATATCATTTCACTGAGTCACGCAGCTCCCTCGAAGAATGGTATAATCCGACCATTCTGTGATTTACAGTCGAAGGTTAGAGCACACAAACACAACATATAAGAAGACATGGAACATTAATCACTACCATTACAGGAAAGAAAAAAACAAATACAAAAAGATGCATCAGTGGGTATCAAGCCATTGGAATTGCAGCCATGTTTTCGGTGATACAGTACTACCTTCTACCGCGACTTGGTCCTGTGTTTTTGTTGGGAATGCTTTATTTTCCTAGAGTCCATAAACTGACTTATTGTCTGGTCATGTTTCATACTGAGAGCCCCCCAACTCTTCACAGACTCTGTCTTTCTCAGGTCCCTGACCTACCCACTACCCATACTCTCAGACATATGAATGTATTAAGGAGAACCATATGCAGCTTGCAAAGTGAGGCTCTGTTCATTCTAGTGAAAGATGCTCAATGGCCAGAAAAGTTCCATTTCCAGGTATAAAATGACCTGAATCTTCCACACATGCCTCAGAATCTTTGGGCCCATAGAGCCAAGCAAGCACGGCCGAGTCTCTAATATCCGGTTTAGCCCTTCGCAAACAACAAAAACAACAACAAAAAAACACTGTTTTACAGCTCTTTCTGCAGGCTTGCTCAGTCCGCCTAAATCATCCTAAGATTCTGTGTATTTTTGAGCATGCACAGCTCTCTCACACCTCTTGAATTACACATTGGTTCCGTGAGAAAATGCTGCAATCACTCAGGTTACATAAACTACCTGCACTGCCTGTGAATTTGCCGTGGAAGGATCAGATTTCTCAAGGCCTAATAAACGACTAACCTGTCTTTTTCGGGCACGTTCTAATTTCCCAGGTCATCTCAACAACTCACAATCCGTGTGCAACTTTAAGATATGCCCAGATTACCCTTTTTAAACTCCTGTATCTCATCGTCCTGTCTGTGCAAGCACTGGTTTGGAGCTACGAGTCAGCTGATAAGTCCTTTGAATTCTAGTTCAAGTGGGTAAACTGATGAGCTCCCAGCACGTGCACAAAGATTTTATACCAAAGGAGAAATTTTGAACAGATTAGAATTTCCTCTGAAATGTGTTGGTAGCTGCATGTCTCCTACATGTGCAGCTTGTTGCATATTTAATCTGACAAGTTCCTGCTCTCTTCCTGATGGCTCGTGAAAAGAAGTTCATCTCCCTGTTCAGGCTCGGATAAGTGGGACTCGGTGTGAAAGAGTAAAAATGAGCGCTTTGAGCACTGCAGAGAGAATAACCATTTCTGTTTGAATCTTTCTGGAGGTTCTGCTTGGACACTTCTGTAGAAAACACTGTTCAGGCAGCAAACATGCACACAATGTCGCACATCCCCGCTGCTCTATCACCTGTCTGCCTCCACTGGTGCACAGGATACAGAAGTCATGATGTATTCATGAGCTCCGCATGAATATGAAAATCTGAGGGGGGAAAAACATTCTTTGACAAATCTCGCCATAGAAAATGCAACCGGCGTGACATGATTTAAGAGCAGAGAGGTGCTGCAATATTTCTGAGAGCTCTATGATATCAGGACGTACACTCACTGAGCGCTTTGATTCGCCCAAAGACATAAGCTTTATGAAAATAAACGGCGCTTCTTTGAACCACAGAACCACAGTCTACTCAGCACAAGCCGGGGTGAAATAAACAAACGCATGCTACTCGTTTGTGTGCTCCCTTGTGGTTCTCTTGAACACCTACACTGGCATGAAGCTCGATACGAATGTGCTGCGCGAAGCTTTTTTAACGAGGTAAACAGAACTTCACTCGAAGAAATTAGCGATTCACATTTATTAACAAAACTTTTGATGTCTCACATGCAAATAAACAGCAGTTTCTGACCTTGTGCATGTGTAAGAATCCTCTGTGTTTCAATTAAAAAGAAGTCGGATTAGTAAAAAACAAAACAAAGCACAGGAGTCATTCAAGTGCATCAGTCACACTTTTCCTACAGAACAAAGTTTTCATTTAATTCGTCACTGTTCCAGAGCAAACACAAATAAAGGAATAGGAATATTTGTGGCTTCACATGAGTGAAACAGTAAGAAACAGTTAGGCGAATTAGCATTTCAATCTGTTCTTGTCTTTATTTTTTTTTTTGACATTTACATGTATATAGAAAAATGTCGCTCTTGTAGGAGCCCGCCGGGTATTTGCACAACCACAGAGGTATTATATCTGATATGAAGTGAAACTAGGGAGGAGATGCTTTCAGTGACAATGGCTTAGAAATAAGAGTCGGCTGCAGATTGAATTCTTAACATTTTAAATAAATTCAACAGGGATGCAGGGAAAGTGGACATAAGGTCATTGTTGGGCAATCGATGAAGTATGAGATACCTTGGGTTAATATAAATACTATAAAATATATACTATTTCATTTCCAATGCAAACACCTGGAAGAATGAAGACATGAAGATAGAAAAATCCGTTCACATCTCTCTAACAGACTCTTACAGCAGTGCTCCCAGTCGTACTGTCCATGTATCTAATAGCACTGCTGTGGAACAGCACTTTTAGCACTGTACCAAATTGGGTTATATGGAGCAATGAAGAAGTAACGATCCCACAGACAAGGTGAGAAGACTGTCTGGCCGAGGATTTGTAAAAATTTGGATGGACCTGTCATCGCCACCTGCATCAGTGATCAGAAAGTCAAAAGTACAAGACTGTATTGGGAGTCTAGAGTTCCAGGAGATAAAGGCACATCCACTTTCTGCGTTGACAGTGTTAAATGGCCAACCATTCAAGTTTTGAATGAATATTAAACTCTCCTGGTTCTATACGAGAGAAAATATTGTGTTCTTTGAGGAAAAAGTCAAAAGTTAATCAGCCAGCCCCAATCCCAGTAAGCATTATGGTTAGAAACGTCCAATTGCTGAGCTGAAATGTGCACCAAGAGTAGAGCACTGAATCTGGGAGTTTAAGAACTGCAAAAACAAAGCATTCCACATTTTGCTGTAGCTCTGCTGAGGCTCATGGGATTTATAGTATTTAGGATCATCAGCCATTTAAATGTGTGTAAAAATATTCAAAATAATTATGTGCTATTGTATCGTTAGAAGCTACATGTTGTTAAAGGAATACTTCAAAAAAAGTTTGGAAAACAGAAGTATATCTTGGCTCTGAACAGTTGCCAGGCAACCAGTGGAGACTTCAGGGAGTTACTGGTCATGGCCAAGAAATAGTTCAGCACATTAAGCCCCCTGTAAACGGCCAATTGTTGTACAGGTAATACAATTAAACAAACAGACATACTGTGTGACGAGTTAATTAGTGAGCTTTAGAGGGGCTGCTACGCGGATTTGGGTTTAAGACAAGATGCACGATGATGGATTTCGCATCCTTGGTTTGTTTTGTGGAGGTTTATTGCGTAAAGCACTTTGTGTTACATTCTATTTGTATAAAAAGTGTTATCCAAGTAAAATCAGACTGATTGATTGATGAAGACAGATTAACATCTGCCTTATTGACTTCATTGGCTAGTTGTGATTTGTACTTTATACTGAGTTGTTAAGTGTTTAGACGTCATGCAAAGCCAATTCTTTGCCAATGTTTTGCCTAAAAAAGCAAATACAAAGAGGTGAGCTGATGCTAATTCAATCTGGAAGGAGCAAATTAAGGTAACCCCATCTGCATAAGTTAAAAATGTTTGTGTGATACACCCAGTGAAAATGAAATGCAGCTATTAACATCCCATCCATCACAGATTGATAAGGTCCTTCAAGGCTGAGCACTACACAAACAGTCTCTGCCTAAGAATGCAACTGGGGCCAATTATGTGTCTGCACAGCTCTTCATTAACACTACGACAGTGACTGTACTATGAATCACAGACGCCATGCTGCCTCTTACCGTTAACATGCGTGTGACCAGCATGTTTACATATTCATGTACACAGCTCACTGCGGGCGCTGTGGTTACTTCCCTGTTCGGTCATTTTCAGGAGCTGAACAAATCAACATGACCTGGTTAGCAGAAAAGCTATTTTTGCTGTTAATATGAAACCTTCCTTTGATCACATCTGCACAGCAACCTGTACGAGTGTGTTCAGAGCAGCGTGAAAGGTGCAGTTCCCCCTGGACTTGCACACTCACACGACAGCTTCCCCAGGCTGCACAAACATATTTATCTCTGTTCAGAGATGCCCTCATCTCTGCTTCACTCTCACTCTCAGGTGTTGGACATATTCTTATCCCACAGGTACTCGCCAAACATCTGTGGCCAGCTGGATGTTCCCAGACTCCCAGGTGACTTCAAGTTAAAAGCAAAACAAGAGCTGCCTCGAGTCACAAAGTCTGGTCCATCAGTCCCTCTATGATCACTCACTGCACTCCTGTCAATCAAGCCCTGAGTCACAGTTTCCTGCGGGGACGGCGGTAAATGAGACAAGAAACAGTAAGCCTATTATAAAGCCTGTGGGCATGTGTGAAAGAGAAGATGTAAGTGTACATCCAGGGTAATATTAAATGCACATATATTCAGTGAGATGAGCAATCCCGCCAACGACCAACATAAATAATACAAAGCCAAATAAAACGACCAAGTGTGAACATGCACAGCAACATGTGAGTCTTTTTAGCTACTTAGCCAGCAGGGAGACAAACGACATCAAACTTTTCAAAGCCATAAATGTGATTAAAGTTTTCACTTTAGAGTAAAGGTGTGTGAAACTTTTGCGTCAAGCTAAAATGCAGTTGTCAAGTTCTTGAAAAGGTGTCACCCACCTACAGTAGAAAAATACTCTGCTACTCTGGTACATTACAAATTCTGAAGCAAAAGTCCCATAATGTGTTCTGGAGTCTGCAACGATACTTGACTCAGAGTGCTTTGTTTTTAATTTAACTGCTATTTCTAAAAATTTCAAAAAGTTATAGAAATAAACTTTTAGAAATAGCATGTTTCAGCCATAATTGTAACAAAACATAAAAATAAAAAAAAGTAGTTACATTTAATATAGATTTTTAAAAAAGAATTTACTGGAAAAAAGTTGGAATTTTGAGGAAAAACAGCCAGAATTTTTGTAAAAAAAAGTTAGAATTTTATTAAAAAGCCAGAATTTCGGAAAAAAGGTCATAATTTTTTAGAAAAAAGGACATAATTTTGAGAAAAAAGCAAGAATATTGAGAGGAAAAAGCCGGAATTTTCAGGAAAAAAGTTAGAAGTTGAAGAAAAAAATTCTGAATTTTAAGAAAAAAGCCAGAACTTTGCAGAAAACAAGTTAGATTTTTGAGAAAAAAAATCTGAATCTTGAGGGGGAAAAGTCAGAATTTTGAGGAAAAACATTACAATTTTAAGAAAAAAAGCCAGAATTTTGAAGGGAAAAAGCCAGAATTTTCAGGAAAAAAGTTAGAATTTTAAGAAAAAAATCAGAATTTTGAGGGAAAACGATAGAATTAAAAAAAAAAAAGGTCAGAATTTTGAGGGAAAAAGTTTGAATTTTAGGAAAGAAGCGAGAACTTTGAGGAAAACAAGTCAGATTTTTTAGATAAAAAATCGGAATTTTGAGGGGGGAAAAAAGTCTGAATTTTGAGAAAACAATTTAGATTTTTAAGAAAAAATGTCAGAATTTTGAGGGGAAAAAGTCAGAATTTTAAGAAAACAAGTTGGCACATAAGCTTGTAATTTCTTATCATATATCTTATTTATATATTTGCTTATGATGAATAACAACATTATGTCACTTTCACCTCTCAGACATACAGAGCCCCTAAAGGGACATGGTGAAAGACAAAAAAACGGAAGTGTTTCTAGTGCGCACCAGAAACACTTCCATTTTTTTTTCTTTCACCATGTCCCTTTAGGGGCTCCGTAGTTTCTGGTGCGCACGAGAAAGTTTCTGGTGCGCACGAGAAAGTTTCTGGTGCGCACGAGAAACTTTCTGGTGCTCACGAGAAACTTTTCTGGTGCGCACCAAAAGGTTTCTGGTGCGCACTAGAAACACTTCCGTTTTTTTGTCTTTCACCATGTCCCTTTAGGGGCTCCGTACAGACACAATACTACTACAATTCAGAAAGAAAAAAATTCTGAATTTTAAGAAAAAAGCCAGAACTTTGCAGAAAACAAGTCAGATTTTTGAGAAAAAAAATCAGAATTTTGAGGGGGAAAAGTCAGAATTTTGAGGAAAAACATTACAATTTTAAGAAAAAAAGCCAGAATTTTCAGGAAAAAAGTTAGAATTTTAAGAAAAAAATTCAGAATTTTGAGGGAAAACGATAGAATTAAAAAAAAAAAAGGTCAGAATTTTGAGGGAAAAAGTTTGAATTTTAGGAAAGAAGCCAGAACTTTGAGGAAAACAAGTCAGATTTTTGAGATAATCGGAATTTTGAGGGGGGAAAAAAGTCTGAATTTTGAGAAAACAACTTAGATTTTTAAGAAAAAATGTCAGAATTTTGAGGGGAAAAAGTCAGAATTTTAAGAAAACAAGTTGGCACATAAGCTTGTAATTTCTTATCATATATCTTATTTATATATTTGCTTATGATGAATGTGACAGGCTTGCTGCCACTGTGGGTACACTGCACAGACCAGTCAGAGACCAAAGACAGTTTGCGAGCGGTTCTTTATTCGGTTCGAGCGAGTTAGTGCTGCAGCCGTTCGCAGGCGTCTTGCTGCCGTCTGCCAGCGTCCTCGTCTGTCCGTCCTGCTTCCTCATCTGGTCCAGCACGCTACTGTGTTGGCAAAAGAGGGCGAGTGTGATTAGCCAGTTGGACACCGGTGTGCCAATCGCACTTACCTGGCGCTGCTCTCCTGAGCCCTCCCCACATCTCTCTCCTGCAGCTGATGCACCACGCCCCCGTCCACAATGAATAACAACATTATGTCACTTTCACCTCTCAGACACAATACTACTACAATTCAATTTGGTCGGAAATGTGCAACAATACTAGAATCAACAAATGAAAATTCAAATTTCAATTTACACTACATTTATCTGATGACTGAAGTTACTACTTATGTTGGATACACAGATTTTATATTAAACATGATATAAACTCACAATCACTTTTTATTTCCTTTCTTTCTTTGATTTACAAAAACTTAATCTATAACAATTTTGCTCCATAATTCATCATTATCACAGCAGTTTTTGAGCAAAACGGCCGAACATCTTCTGGTTTCAGCTTTGCATTTGCTTTTTATATCACTGTAAAATGAAAATGTTTGTATTTAGGACTGTGGCTCAAACAGCATAAGTAATTTCACTTGTCGCTTACAGCTATGGGAAACTTTGTTGGCCATTTTTCATAGTTTTTTTGTCTTTATGGACAAAGCGATTCATTAAAAAGGAAATAATTGTTAGTTTCATCCTTCTGTATCTTCACTTTGATACTAAAGGACACCTATGCTTGTTTATTACCATTTAAGTTAAATGTTTATGACAAATAAAATTAAAATATTTCACTGCAGTTTTAAATGGTTTCAGAACTTTGCCCAGCAATAAATCACACCACAGTCCATTTATGTTTCAGACCATTGTGAAGTCTTGTCGTGAACCGAAGGAAATTTAAAAACAAAACGTCGAAAATTGCAGATAATTAGATTGTTGCTCCCTGAGAATCAAACACACTGTGAAGTGAATGAGAACAGCTGTCTCGACTGCAGCAGGAAGGAGGAGGAAGACGAATTAAAAAGCGAAGGAGAGAGAGAGGAGTGCTGCTGTCCTCAGACAGCGAGAGGAAGAGCAAGACTGAAAGATAACACCTCAGTGAACAGATCATACATCACTTCATATCACAGCCCAAATTTTTCTCAGAGTACAGGAGACTGAAAACATCTTTGAACAAAACATTTCACCAGCTCTGACATAACCTCCTCCTCCTGTCAACACACACTGTACAGCCTGCTGCTCTCCGGTTGCTATAGCAGGGATGTCAGGCTATAGTCTTGTACAGGTCTGACAGGAAAAGTACCCAGAAGGAGGGCAGTGTTCAGCTCTGTGACACCGCCTGACAGACAGCTTGGGCTGACGTTGTCAGAGTTTGGATGAAAAACGACGACTGAATTGACAGCGGCTGGGAATCAAGTGCTAAAAATGATTCCCATGGTGCCCTGCGATCTGTAAAGTTAATGACAGCAGTCTGCCGTAAACACGACCAGGCAACCTTTGAGGCGCCGCTCCGAAAAAAAAAGAACTCTGATGTCAGTTCACAATTAACGAGATGAATAATTGATTCTACATCAAATGGAGTCACAGAGTGCCCTTCACTGCAGACTTTCACTTGAATAAAAATGATCTTTGCAGAATGTGATGCTTGCACATGGAATATTTTTTTTGTGTTCCCCTGCAGTTAGAAAGATTAAAATACTGTGAAGAATGAAATATTTATAACATCAAACTGGAGGCGTTTTGTTTTTTTTCCACCAGAATAACGTCTTTAATCCCATATTTTGGGTAGAAATACACACATGATGAACAACAGGTAGCACTCAGACCTTTGAGGTCAAAGGAAACATTGCTGTTGCTGCTTGTCTCCAGGTGAAACCGTCACATGAGTATTAATATATTCACGCTGCAAAGTCTGTTCTTCAGCACACTCTCTGTTCACAGTAGGTCTGCGAGCACTGGATGAGAAGAAAAAAGTATGAACAAAGGGAAAAAAATCAAGTACAGAACACGTGAACTAAACCATTTGATAATTATAATTATGTTTTTCATGTTCAACCTATCATTACACAGGATGATGGAGGCCTACACCACCTGAACAGCTGTCTGTGTGGCACTGAATAGGAGGAGATGTAATATTTTCCCAAGCTGACGATGAATCAAATGATCTAAACTCTCTACAGATGAACAGTCAATATGTCGAATGCTCTTAATTTGATTTAAATCTAAAGTTTTACCTTACAGTGCTATTATTTTGAAATCTAGCTAGAACTGACTGACAGTGTTGCAGCACGTGGGTGTATTCTTACACACAAAAGCTCTATAACACACTGTTTTGATCTAAATGTGTATGTGTCAAACTTCAGATCATCCCGAACACCACAAAATATTCATGGAAAAAGATGTTTTTCAGTTGAAATAATAAATAAGCTTCGGCCAGATGCTAATGTGTGCAAAAAAATATCTGAATATTTAAAATTGTTTTGATTTTGCTGAAGGAAATCATTCAGAAATTTGGTGTTTATTTGCCAGCCAGAAGACTGCAGTGTTACCCAACAATACTTCTCCCTGCAGGAGTCATCAGTGTTTGTGTGGCAGCCTTGAGGCTGTGTTTCTATAACAGAATAAATCCAATGAAATATGTTGCTTTATAAAACACCTGTGACAGAACTCCAGGCTACACGTGTCTGATCAAATTGGAGGAACCGCTGATGTTCAACTGCCACCTGGTGGTTTAAGATGATACTGCAGCAGAGATAGACAGCCATGGACTGCAGCAGGTTTGACTGCTCTCCTTTAAGAGAGGCAACAGAATGTATATATGCATGCGTGCATGTATTTTTTTTTTTATTAAATGAGTCGTTTAGTCTGTCTCCAACTGGTCTGCTGATTGTTCCAAACATGGTGCAGCTGATCTGGAAGGACTTTACCTCAACTCTTTCAAAGCTAAACAAATCAGCAACGAAAAGAAAACACAAGGCTTAAATAGAATATGTTTTATTATATGAAATTTGAAAAGGAACAAAGGCAACAGTGTAAAAGGTTTACTGGCATGGTCCAGGCATGTTTGTTTAATAAGTTCAGTATTGGTGGTACATACATGACCAAACATGAGATGAAGCCAAGATCTGTGGTTGAAGTTTCTTTAATGAGCTTGGATCAATCCTTACATGTGATAGGAATGAACAAACATGCTTTCTTACCATCTCTTATATAGGTTTATACCATATGGTCATTTTTGGGTACCTCTGTCCTTGGAAAAAATTTTTCCCATATCAGGTTTGCATGTCCAGACATGGGGCACCTTTGACCATGACAAAAGGTCATAGGTAGCATGGTTCAGCTAAAGGCTTTATCCTAAATTAAGATAGAAAAACAGAAGGGTTTCAGGCGACCAGCAGGATGGCAGTCAGTTTTCTCTGAAGTGCTTTTGCTTTGCTCTTCTTACAGGCCAGAAGTGTTTGAAGTAAGACATCTGTCCACCTTTTCCCTTCTTGCCTTGGTGGTTTGTCATCTTTTGCCATCTGTGGAACAAACAGACACGACAAGAGTTCTCAGACTTTCATTCAAGAGTTCAATGTGCAAACAAATCATTATGTTGAATGGCAATGATTTAATTGGCAAAAGACCAACTCTGAGAACAAGAGAAATAACTAATCCGTTTAATACTTTTGGACAGTTAAGATGGCAAAGACTTGAGTCTATCCACTGTAAAGCCTTCAGCGTCAAACTTACAGGATAATCTATTCAACTGTGAAAGAACTGATGTTTACACATGCCTAATGAGGACTTGATGTCTCCTCAACCAACAGACTGAAGTAATTAAACTGCAGCATAGCCGAGTAAATAAAAGCTCAGTAAAGACAACCACCTCTTTTGTTTCAGTCAACCAGTCAAGCTTCACGTTTTAGTGCTGCTGTAGGACTCAGTGCGCTGTGGCTCTAAGAATACCAGAATATTGTTGAGATCAGTGCTTCTGTAAGAGAAACTAATCCTGCCGTGTTCCTGCAAGGACTGCTTTATAAAAGGTCTTATGACGAAGGGTGTGATTGTTTCGCGCTGAGAGATGTTGGCAAAAACAAAGATGGTGAAATAACCAAACGTGTCCAGCTGGCCTACCTACAGGAAAAGTTCAAGTGACGTTAAAACTTATTTCTACAAATCTCCCCTTAAAAAATTGAAGCTCTTCATTGTCAAAATTCAGGATTCTGAAGAGCAACCTGACAGAGCTCTAACTGCTGTCACTTAAAGCAATAAAAACTGCAATTCCCATTGTAGTCATGAGTGCACTTTCGATTTCAGAAGATTAAATTAGTCAATGCATCACGTCTCTAAAGCTAAAAATAAATTAGATTACCATTTTCATATGCCAACATCAGTTGTGTCCTTGAACATTATCAATGTCTGAAGCCTGCAAAACACGCACTACATAAGACTGCCAGCCTCACATAGAAGCAGGCTAAACTAACTCTGGTTCACTTTTCCAGACTAATGATTCTAGATTTGACCTTTCCAGCACTGAAACAGCTGCAATAAACTTCCTGTGCAGTCACATGTAGAACTACGGTTAGTTGTTGCTTCTGCTGCGCCTCAAAATACCATCTTGTTTTGGCTCAGCTTTGACCCAGATCCAAAAGACACCATGACATTATGGCTTTAGCTAGATGCTACAGGCTGCAGTGGGACTGTTTAAATTCTCACTTAGATATGATTACCACAAGTTTCAACTTCAACCACAGCAAACATGCAGATATTTAAGATGAGTTGTGGTTTCTGATGATGCAAGGCAATCACAGAAAGTGTAATCCCTGCAGAGGAATCCAGACCGAGTCGACTCATTGCAGTCGCCTCTGCAAACAGCCTCAGTACTGTGACGTAAGAGACTGCCACGACTCAAAGGATCACTCAACAGTTGGATGCCATGAGACTGTTAGAAACACATAGGACAGTTTGTCTGCTCCGCGTTTGTTGTGGCGATGACCGTGAAGGCAGAATTTATTTGAAGATGAACATAAAACTGAACCAACTCCTGTGTTGCTCACCAGCACAGCTTCCAGAAGTCTTCCTAACATACCCCATGGTCTGTATGTTCGTGCTGTGGATGATGGGCAGCTGCAGCACTGTTGACATGTTCTGGTTCAGCATTTTGTCCATCTGCACAGTAAGGGACAGTAAAGACAAGTTGGAAAAAATGCCTGATATTGCTAATTATTTAACTTTGTTTTTAGTTAAAAAGGCATCCTCCTGAATGCGTCAAGAATTAATTCAAACATAACTTGCCCTCACCTGTGCAACATGCTGCAGGCAGGATTTGGGTCACAGAGATGGGCAGAGGGGAGCAGACGGCCTACAAAAGAGAACAAGTCAGACAGAAAACAAACCGTCTCTGGTGGTTATTCTGTCAACAACAAAACCCACATTCTGATGTAAACCAGTGAGGAGACCTGCAGAGCTCTGAAAAATAAAATTGGAACAATCTGCACCAACTTTCAGCACTTGAAAGTTTAATCATGACTCAGTTGAACCCGTCTAATATTGATTCCTTCACTGTTTTCAGAGGCTGCTCTGCAGATGTAGCTCAACATCAAGCCACTTACAGTCAGAACATCTGTATAACATGAGGATGCCTAAAACATTTGTATCATCCAACATAACCATATTTCATCTTCAAAGTCAAAACCCAGTTAATCAGGATGTTCAGTGCCAACAGGCAACACTACTAGTTAACATGACTTCAGATCCAACTGAATGACAGTCATTTAAACTCACCTCCTGTGATATTGTTTGTCTGCTACAGTAACGTTAATGCAGACAGCACAGACAAACATCCATGATTACTTATGAGCAGAAATGTGTCGCAAGATAGTAAGTGGAGGTAAAATAAATTGTTTAAAAACAGCCAACTGTAGATCCAAATGGGAAAAATTAAGAGTAATGTGGATCAGGAGAAATTTTTTCCAACAAAAGGAGCTCTTGTTCATTCAGGATTCAACAACAATCTCATCAATGGACCCATCTCCTGTGTACACTGGAGCTGAACAGGGTTGACCTACACTCCTGTATTTCAAACTTTGGTGTGGTACAATGTTGAACAGTTGCTTTAGTACAAGCACACATACTGAAAAATGTCCCCGCATCAGGTGGGGTCACAGCAGCCGAGGGATCAAGGACGGGCCACATGTGCAGCAGGTAAGGCTAGCAGGGTTTTCTGAGCATAAGGCTGCCTGCAGGGACAAAGAAGAGGGGAGAGAGACGACAGAAAGAGGACAGAAGTTTAAAAGCAGAGCCAATGATTTAGTTAAAGAAATAATCAGGACAAAAATGTGAAACCGCCACCGTGGGCAGTTTTTTATTTTCCCAAAGAGAAAAAAAAAAAAGCCCAAGAGTCCAACTATCAAGTGGGCCACTGTTTACAGCTGGCCAAAGTTTTATCTGGGTCATTAGTGACCAGAGCGACATGCCTACTCATGGAATAAATAGAAATGTGCAAAGTTATTAATGCAGTAAGAAACGAAGGTGCTAGACCAGGCGAGGGCAAACTTTTTGACTTGCGGGCCACATTGGGTTCTAAAATTTGACAGAGGGGCCGGGCCAGGACCTCCTAGCATGTTATTAACGTCTTTTTAACACACTTCAACATCTTTGTGTGTTTTTAAACACATTTGAATATATTTAAACATATTTTTGTTAAAAAAAAAGCTTCACTTTTCAACTTCACACAATTTCTTTTCAGCTGATTTTTTAAACATGTTCATCAGAGGTTTGCAGGGCGAGGAGCCCCAAAAGTCATTGCGCCATATTGGCAGGACCCAAGTCTGGCCCCGTCTTTGCCAGACTAATAATGAACATGTCTTCACCAGTGTGGCAGAAGAAAGAAGACCTCGAGTTTTAATACGACGCAATGTTTGAAACCAGCGTTATTAATAGAATATGAAGCAGCAGGTAGCAGCTAGCGCTGCTGCTAAAGCTAAAACAACACAGAGTATGGATGATTGACACCCGTCACCTGTCGATCAGAGTCAGGAGAATCGATCAGTACCGCCCACGTTCACCTTTGATCCACCAATGACTATCCAGAATGAAGTAAACCCAAAGGTAGTATATCGCACCAAGAGGTCACACTTCACTGTCAAAGCCTATTTGTCTTTATGTAACAACCAGGAGCTTCATGACTGATTCAAACTAAAGCAGAGACAGAGCAGGAGACATTAGCAGCGTTTCTTCATGCTGGAATAGAACTTTTGACACGAAACAGCAAAGATAAGACATACTGTGTCATTTTGTGGGTTTTGTTGCTACTCTTTGGGGGCTAGCTCACAGAGTTTTCATCGCACAGTGATGACACATATCTTTCTAAGATATATTTTTATTTTTTGGATGTGGATAAGTTCGGTGGGCCGCATTGAAAAGCCTAACGGACCGCATGCGACCCGCGGGCTGTAGTTTGCCGATGTCTGTGTCCGAAATCACTCCCTAACCACTATATAGTGACCACGCCATTTTGTAGTGGTGTCCGAATGTTTAGTGTCCACTATATAGTGCACTGCATGTATCCCACAATTCAGCGCGAAATGTAGTGAACATCCGATGGTCACTAACCAAAGCAAGATATCCCATCATGCATTGCCAGAAGTTCTCTGGGCACGGAAAGGAAATAAATTGAAATAAAAAAGTAAATAAAAAGTAAATAATTGAATTATTGATAAAACAAACACCCAGACCGACAGTAGATGACATTTCTATAGCGCTACAGAAGTTTTTCTAAAATAACGGTGTATGTTTTTTTCGGCGGATGGATGAGAGGATGAGAGACGCGAAACAAATTCATGAGTTGTGGAGCAGTACAACAGTCACACGGCCATTTTATTCTATTGTTTATTTTACTACACATTTTAAAACAAGGCAATTTAAATGGCTTTCTACATTCATTAAAAAAAAGCGTAAAACGAACAGCATATAATTAAACATTCCAGTAGATTACACTGTAACTTTCTGTTACTAAAGAGCCAAGAGAATAAAAAATAAAAATATGCTTAAATAGAAAACAAAACACAAAAATAAAACATACAGGACAGTAATCAAAAGACTAATTTAATAAAAATGCAGTAGTAAATGGACAAGTATTATGTGAGACGACATTAATGTGGTACGTTCTAATTGTGCGACAGCAATGACGTAATTAGCGGCGCCAAGAGAAGTGTCCGAACATTTTTTCTGTTAAGCTCACTATACAGTCCACTACATTTGTTTCCCTATGTAGGGAGTAGGGAATGAGTGAGTGATTTCGGACACAGCTCATGTCTGTGCTAGACAGACAGCACAGTGAGAACACCCACACTAGATTATTGCAAAGAGGTGACGAATCATCTGACATCTCACACAGGAACATAATGTCCTGAATATAATCTATCACTTGGTTTCATATCATGGCCAGATATGAGTCAGTGCAGTAATCTGTTATAGGGAGTCATGTGGCACCATGTTTAAACACTATTCTGTGGTTTGTCCAGGATCAGTTTGTGGAGAAGACTGGCAGAGATTTGCACTTGTTGCTTTAAGAAAAGGTTTTTGTAAAACTAGAGAACTAATGTCATTACAGTCGTTAGAAAATTATGTTATTTGGTTCACTAATGTGAAATTCTAGTTTCCAAACATCAGAAGTCAGTAAGGAAGTTAAAAAAATCTCCAAAAAGGACAATTTGGGGAGGGGAAAATGTTTGGCTGTGTATCCTCACCAGCTCTCAGGTCAGAGGGCTTCCACCCATCATGAACAGAAAGATGTTTGTTCATTGTGTTCGTAATGGCTTCAACATCCTCCAACCACGTCCTTGAAGCCTCACATCTTCAGGCTGGAAAGGAAGAGATCGGAACAAAACAGAATGGCAGGTCAGGAAACGGAGAGAAAACGTTTAGCAAACGACAGTTTCTCTGTCGGGTGTACCGGGTGTGTGACTCAGATGGCCCCTGTGCACAATGGGTGTGTCAACATAGGTTGTCAGGACGGGTCCGCTGTGCAACTGCAACCAGCAGCCCGCCTAATAGTGCAACTCATCACTGTCACACTCCGGTGGCTGCCTAAAAACACTACAGGAGACTAGGATTTGGGTAGTGAATGCTCACACCCACAGGGATGGGAATCGAGAACTGGTTCTGTGTGTTTCAATTCCATGGAATCATTTAGCAGTTTATCTAACGATTCTCTTATCGATTCCAGAAAGCACGACTAATTACGCAAGTTTCACACGTGCGGCGCAATCATTAGTAAACAATGGCACCCACTTGGTTCAAACGCTCCAAAGTTTGGCTGAATTTAACAAACAAAGGCAACAGCTTGATTTGCAATCATTGCAAAGTGGAGATAACTGCGTCGAGAGGGAACACGACGAACATGCAGAAACATTTGCGCACACAACATGCAATATTTTTAAATTAATGTCCTGTTTTTGACACGCTTCGGACTGGAGGTGAAGCTCAACCTAGCAGCAGCAGCCAGGCTATGACCACCTCTGCGGTTACTACGGTAAACATCGTTACTATTATCTAGGCTGTGGGCCTCTTTTGACCTCGCTGTTGGTTTTGTAAGGTCGTGATAATTCTAACCAAAGTTGATGCTGATCAAACTGTTCCTTTTTCCCCCAAATGAGAAGCGATAAGACGAGAATCGTTAGAATTGATAATGAAATCGGAAAAATCTTATCAATTCCCATCCCTACACACCCATGGTCACCTCCTACTCTCAGACAATGCTCACACCAAGATGGCCAGGCACAGCTGCGAGGTCTGCATCATGTAAGTACAAGTCAGGCTTTGCTGTAACCACCGAGTCCCTCAAACACATCTATAACTCTGGCTTGATTTCAGGCAGACCAGATATTTCTATAAACTTGTAAAAAACAGAACTGATTCAGGGACACTGATGAGCCAAACAAAGTATGACATTTATTTTGTAGAAAGATTATAACTATAAAGTTAAAACATTCAGAAACCGACCTTGATGAATGAAGGAGCTGGTCTGCAGGTCATGGAGATGGTTCTTCTACTTCCAGAAGCTAAGGAGAAAAAAACAAGTCACCAACATTACTCAGGATTAGTAGAACCATGTGATAATCTGTTAGTGTTGAAGTCTGCAGGGTCAGGGTGGAGTCAGATGGCCCCTGTGCACATAGTGTGTCCTCAGGCTGGGCTCGGATTGAGGCGTTGATGCCACTGCAACAAACTCCCCAACTGATTTAGTGCAACTCATCACTCTCACACCCGTCACCACTGATTCATAACACTTTAGGTTCAGACTTCAGGACTCACCTCGTGTTGTTAGCGTCATCCTGTGTTAGCCACAGTTAGCAGCGCAAAGCGACGGGCCAAGGTTAAGCCATAGTTAGCCAAGCTAGCCAAGCTAGCAGCTAACACTCGCTTGAGTTCGTCCTTAAACACAAAGCTCAGCCTAAACCCCGTCTTATAAACACAAAGTATGAACATATGTGTACTATGTTCAAATATTACGCGCCAACAAACCGTTCGTACTCGCAGTCATCGCAGCTATGAGCTAACGGTCGAGCGCACGCGAGCTTCCTACCCCCTTTTTTTAAAACCGTGGAGGGCCGAGCGCGTGCTGGAAAGCTGAATGCTGATTGGATAGATTTCAAAGTTCGACCCACCAATGACAAGTTGTATACTTGTCACGTGCACACACTCGTTTAACAACAGCAGATAAATGAATCAAATAAATATGATTATGCACGTGTTTATGATCTTCTTTACTTCATATTTGACATTTTAATTCACATTTAATCATTTTATTTGAAGTTTTCTCACTGTCCTTCTGTTTTGCAGAATATAAAGCACACTGAGTTTATTTCTATAGCACAATTTGTACACAAGGCAATAAATAGTGCTTTACAGAGGCAAGGAAAAACATTGGACATTAAGACAAGCAATAGAAATAAAAATGAAAATAAAGATAGATATAGATAGACAGATAGACCTTATTTATCCCAAGCTGGGAAATTACAGTGCAGCAGCAGCATTACACACAGTAACAATAGACAACTTAAGAATAAAAATATAAAGAACAAACTATACGTAATAAAATATTAAAATAGCAATAGTAAATAAAATATATAGTACAAAAGTATATACAGCAAATTGGCAGTGTTGATTTGGTGCAAAGTAAGGAAGGAGAACTGTGCAGTGACTGTAACTTATGACCTGAGTTTTTAGCTGTTTTTATACAGTGTGATGGCATGTGGCAGGAAAGATTTCCTGTATCTGTAGCAGCCTGTGGGAGAAGCTGCTCCTCTGTCTGTCCACTGTGTGGTGGAGAGGATGCTGTTCATTGTCCATGATGGATAACAGTTTATTCAACGTCCTCCTCTCCACCACAGTCTCGAGAGACTCAAGTCTCAGTCCAAGAACAGAGCCAGCCTTCTTGATGATCTTCTCAAGTCTGTTGGTGTCGCTGGCTCTGATGCTGCTGCCCCAACAAACAACAGCAAAGAAGATGGCACTGGCAACAACAGACTGGTAGAAGATCTTCAACATCTTGCTGCACACGTTGAAGGATCTCAGCTTCCTCAGGAAGTAGAAGTCTGCTCATCCCCTTCATGTACACAGAAGGGGATGAGCAGACTTCCAGTCCATTCTGTTATCGATCACCACTCCGAGGTATTTGTAGTCCTCCCTCCTCTACCACCTCCGCTCTGATCCTTAGTGGCTGTGAAGGCGTCTTCTTCCTCCTGAAGTCGATCACCATCTCTCTGGTCTTGTTAATGTTCAGCCTCAGGTGGTTCTGTTCTGTCCACTGCATATATTATTACTGTCATTATTGTTACCATATCTCCATTACAGTTTATAGTTAGTTAATGATTTGCTGCTTCTGTGCATCTGTCTGTCTCTGTCTGTATTCTGTACTTTAATGATTTAATTTAGTCTTTTATTTGCATGTCTGAACACAGAGCTGAAGTCACTGATGTTTTCTGGTGCTGGTTAAAGCTTGTTCCTGTCCACACAGTATGATTAAAACAGATAACGGCAAATGCTTTTTGAAAAGTACTGTACGTTGTGTGTTGCCTACAGTTAACTGTGATCCTCCTCTAACGTCTCGTCTCTTCTCCCTCTGTGTGAATTATATCTTCGTGTTTTGCCTTTGTGGACTCTGTTCTCTCTCCAGGTCTTTGTGGGTAGAGCAGGGTGTGTGGTCCAGGTCTTACAGGCTCTCGGTGGGACCTGGAAGTTGCTTGCGGTCTCTTCAGATTCACATTATTCACCCCCCAGATGTAACACTTTTTATAATGTAATTCTAGTACTGCTACTACTGTGTGTTCTGTCTGTCCTGGAGGAGGGATCCTTCCTCTCTTTCTCTAAGCATAGAGGCTGTTGAATGTTGCACAGAAAGCCTTCCAACAATGGATGTGAGCGTTATAAATAGAAGTCCTCCTGAATTATACACTATGTAAAAATGATCCCTTTACATAATAACAAACTGTACTGTCGGATGACTGCTTTGCGCCTCCTAAACACTGATTCTCTAATTACATCTTTGTTCCCATTGTTACGTCTGTAATTATCTGCAGAAGCAGACAGTGCAGTATGTGTTTCCTTTATTGCTAATATGATCGTAAACTTTAGATTTTTAATGTCACTGTCTCCGCTCACTGCTTTTATCATGTCTTGCTTCGTTTTAAAGCTCGGTTATAAAATATTGTTATTATATTTATATTGTTTATAGTATTATCTCATTGTATTTTACATCAATTGTATCAAGCATTGTTACCTAAACACTAATATAACAAATTCTCGCATATAATTTTGCCGACTGACAAATCTAGACAGAGCTTTGAATCTTTAATCAATTCAATTTATATAAATTCATTTCAAGTTATTGTCCAGTTTGCTTTGAATTATGAACTTTGCAGTTCATCACGCTGCATATGTAAGGCTGATCACACCAGCTGTGAGCTACACTGTTGAAATTATTTTCCAGGACAACACAAGACTTTTCCAGGACATTTAACTTTGTATCTCAGTTGTCCAGGTGTCTTCCAAGACTGGAACCGTTTTCCAGGTTTTCCAGGACACGTTTCTTTCAAGTGGACAGATGAGTGAGTCAAAAGGTTTCATTGAAATGCAAATGCAATTTTATATTAAAAGATAGCAAAGGGATAATTCACTATATCACACAACACAGCTTGTTAGTACTGCCATGGAAATACATATACAGTCTTTTTCATATTTACACATCAAGTGACAACCAAACAGAAATCATAAATACCTCTTTTTGTTAACTTTACAACAGCTATACGCGACCAGTATTTCATAAGATAAAAGAGCACTATTAAATAACTGGCATCTTCCCTATCATCATTTACAAGGCTTAGAAACACAGTGGTTAAAATAATCCAGCAAAAACAAAACAAACAAAACCAAAACAAAAAGTTCTTCTCCAGTGAGTAAAATTAATACAAGTCTAAAAACAGTCATGAAATCCCTTTGTACAAAAGACTATACAACTTAATCAATGCAATATCTTCAACAGAAATGTTTGCTTATATCCTCATGATAAAATCTGTACAGTTTGAGCATTCCTGCAGCAGAAGTTGGAGGGACTGTGAGCCAGGATGATTGGTTAACCGGGTCGCTGTGATGCTCTGTAGGCCTACTGTCAACCAACCGTCAGAGACCGTAGTTATGTAGCTGCCAAGACCCTCTTTCATTGGCCTCAGTGCTTCGTCTAGCAGCAAATCAGCAAGCGAGTTGCTGAGCTTGTTAGCAGATACTTCAAAATACATGGTTCTGTAAAGTCTAACCGATATATTTGTCAATATAGCAATATAGTATTTCCTCGTACCATATTTCAAACGACAGACAGAATGGTACTCTAACGTTAAAGCAATGCATAATATCTTTACTTGTATTAAATTCATTTTTCAGTAAGATGTCAGTGATATATTTCTAAACTATAACCCTCACTGTCTGAGGAGGTCAGACATGCACAGTGTTCCTAAGTTTGACCCATGTTGTTACGCTGTACTGTGGCAGATACTGCGAGTACACCTTTTGCATTACAGATTTTAGAGTAGATGGATCAGAACTCAAATTTACAAGAAGAACAAATGTTTCTCGTTTACCTCGGGCACCGTTTGGCCACGCAGATATCTTTGGTCGTACGTGTCAAGTGTTTGATATATAGATATATATTCGCCTCTGAAACAACCTCCAAAACATTAGAGAGACTGGAACTGTTGTAAGAAAATCACATTAACATTTGTAATGATGCAGATATCCACAAATCTAAGCCCACAACACAATCGTTTCAACATTATCTTGCCCAGTTCAGTTAAAAACTTAAAACGGGGATGATATTTTATTGTCAAAATGATTTTTGTATGTCTATAGCACCTTTTAAAAGAAAAAACAGAATTTCACACAAGCCTAAGAGCAGTGTGCCTCCATGTGGCGAGGTATGAGATTGTTTTTTTTAGACAGCCGAGATTAAACATGACACTGGTAGATAATGTTGGTGGATATAACATGGATATGGGACAATAGCGTGTAATAATTCACAAACTCCCGGAGCGTCAAATTGTATTAGTAAGTGCTGTCGTAGGTAACCGTTTACCAGGAACAATGAAATAAACGCTTACATTGAGAAAGTAGTTCCAAAGAAAACCCCAGTGTTTTGGAGCAAAAGAAATCCCAGAGACATATTAAAACTAAATATATATATTAAACACTTGGATAAATAAAACCACAGCTATCTGCATGGCTGGGCAGCGCTTGTGGTACATGTCTGGGCGAGCGAACCCAAAAGTAGAAACAAATGTCACGAACATTTTTTTAAAAACCTCTGAGAAAAAAAATAAATATACAGCTGAAGGAGGAAAGAGAACGAAATGTTTGGCACTTAGGCTGTTACTTCATCGTGGCTTCCTCTGCTATGCCAGAGCATCAGCAAAAAAACAAAAACACAAGAGGATGAATGGACTCCTGCAACCAGCCGACAGCAGCAGCTACAGTAAGTCCTCACTTGACCTGTTGAGAGGGTGTAAAACTAAAAGGAAACAGAAGCAAGGTGGTGTCATCGCTGAGGTCTCCCACACCGGTGAGGGCAAGTCAGTAAAGTCAAAAATGAAACATCCCGTAATCAACATACATTTCTATTGAAGTGTAAATGCAGGAAAGAAGCATGGAGCCTCTGTGAAGCCCCACCCTTTGGCACTGTCATAAATACAACTCTTGAATTACCCCCGGAGTCCTTGCTGCACAAAGTTCTAGCACAGCACTCTCGCCATTTTCTCTGTAAAGTCAGCAAACCCACTCCACAAGTAGAAAATAAAAAAAAAAGTTCATAAATAGAGTTCATAAAGACATGAGTGGCATTAGAGGGAGAGAGAGCGGCGTGGTTACATCGTCCGGGGGAGTACGTCGTTTCTTTTTTTTTTTTTAGCTTCGTCCGACGACAACAACGGAAAAATGAAAAGTTCACGAAAAATAAAACGGTGAAGTCGTACACAGAAGCGTTCAGAGTCTGTATACTCTTTAAAAAAAAAAAGAAAAAAAAAGGGCTCCAGATAACGCTCGTGTCTCTCTGTTCACTTCCTCCCCAGAGTCCTTCGCTTTGTTATTCCAGCATGCTCATTAGTTTATCATTTTGCCTGAAGGCAGTATCACTGAGGGTACTGTTGGAGGACTGTACTGCATGTGTGTGTTTATGTGTGTGTGTGTGTGTAACAAGTAGGACGGAGCCCCAGTTTCAGGGACAGGAGTTGTGTTTATGTGAACTTAGTTGTGTCTAACCAGGTTCACATGTACTGTTATTCTACGTATGCAACTGTTACCGTGTTTGCACCTATTTATCTTTGTGTGTTTGTACCAGCTATAAATACAGGTGTGTGTATGTGTGTGTTAACTGATGGAAGTTGAGACAAAGCATGGAGGGCAAGGAGGGAGGGAGGGAGAGAGGGGGAGGAGGAGGCCTCCCTCACACTTCGCTCTCGGTGGAGGGCTTGCGCGTGGAGGCCCAGCCGGTGTCGGGCAGGCTGTGCTGGGCGTGACGCTGCGGGGTGATGGCGGAGGGGGTCAGGGTGGTTATGGAGGAGCATTCGGACGCCTCCTCCTGGAGGAGCTGCTCCGTCTCACCGTCGTCTAGCGAGGCGCTGCTGGCCTGCAGGGACACGGTGTCCGTGCGCATGCAGGTGTGCAGGCCGCCTCGAGACGGCTTGATCTGTTTCAGGTCGTCCCAGTAAAGCTCGTCGTTGGACAGGAGACACACGCCCTCCACGATGCGGATCTTTTCCTTGGTGTAGCCTCCGTCCACTCCCCCCTGGACAAGGAGACAGGATTAGTTAGCCTGAGTATATATCAGAAGTTTCACGGGAAAATCCACCAGAGGTACTATTTAATCTAAACCGACAGACGTCTGGCTCTCCTTTATTTCTTTTGCCACATGCACTTGTCTCTTTCTTCCTTCCTCTCCTTTTTAAGAAATAAGCTACACAAACATCAGCTTTTCTAAAAGAAGTTCATCCTGTCAAAGGTGGATTTCCCTTTTAAGGATTAATCAGAGACCGGCTGCACAGCACTCTAGAACAAGATGTCACCTTCAAACACAACCCATGCACAGCGAGTCGGCTCCCTTCACTGATGCTGTGCTTCAGTTAGTTTTTTCCCTTTCAGATGAAGCTGCTACAGGTATAGAATTACAAATAAACAAAGGCACACCAGGCTGTCAGCCGGTGGAATTTGGAGCGAAATCAACTAGATGGAACAAAAAAAAAAAAAAAAAAAAAATAGGTATTTTTCCAGTGCAGATGGAGTTATGCTACTGTGCTGTGTATGAACAAATTATTCAGTCTGTCTCTAGAAGGAATAATTTGGACAGCGTTCATCTCCAGCATGGAAAAAATGCAAACAGTATTGCGTGACAACTGTTGAAACAGAGGCGAGATGACCCAAAGCAGTGTGCTCACCTACGGAAGCCCTGAGGGGTCAAACATTCAGACATTTTATTTCCTCCGTTTTCTCGCGATAATGAATTATTTTCATTTGTTTTGTTTTAAGATCTCAAATTAACAAAACTACAATAACGCCTTAATTTAAGATCTCAAAAAAAACAAAAGGATAGTCCAGTGTATTAAATAAGTGCAACTGTTCCTCTGACATTGCTACACTAAATAATGCTGATTTAATAAAATATTAATAACAATATACATGACTATCCTCTTGTTTTCTCCAGATCTCAATTAAATGATGTCGTTATTTCGGGAAAACAAAGTTTCGTTACCTTGAGATCTTGAGAAAAACGATCCCGTTATCTCAGGATAACATTTATTATTTTGACATAATGACATAAATAATGTGAGATCTCGAGAAAACAAATTAAATGAACTCGTCATCATGAAAAAAACCAAACAAAACAAAACCAAAACAGAGGAAGTAAACTGTATGCATGGATGACCACTTGGGGCTTCCGTACTTACCTGAAAAACTTTTTTTGTTTGCCATAAAGTTTCCAGTATTTGAAACAGCTGGTGCAATGGGCAGCACTAAACAAATAAATGGGTTTAGCTTTATGCATCTACACAGCTCTTAATGATGAATAAAAGCAAATCAGACATCCTTAACTTCTATAATTACTTTCTCTCTTTTGTTTAAATAGTAACGTCCTACTTGGAGTAGGAAATCAAAGAGTTTATGGGACATGTTAATTTGAGAAAGCTATAAGAAGGTTTAATGATGACACGTGTAGCACCTTTTGCAAACATCTATCCATACGTTTTGGTTCTTCGGCGGTTCAAATGTCAGTTTCACAAAAAAAAAAGTATTATTAACGATGACATGCTACTTGATCACAGATCTCCGAAACGTCACCAAAGAGAGAAGTGATTAATTCTGTGAAGCAGACTGCATGCAGTGAAAGACAGAAGAGATGAAGGTAAACAAAGAAAACAGCTGAAAAAATATAAAATGAAAAAAAAAAAAGAGAAGTGGAAAGGACACAACTCCTTCATGCTGTGTAACTACCTCTCCATGGGACAAGTGGGTCAAAAGATAAAGGGAGAGAGGGAGTTGTAGGGATGAGAGAGCTGCAGTGAGGAGAGAGAGGGGAAAGAAAAAAGATGAGTGCTGGTGTCTGGAATCTGCTCGTGTCACATAGTTCAAATATCTCAACACAATCGATCTGACCGGAGACAAAGACCACAGTCATTTGTCTCTGAGTGTTTACCCAGCGTACACCTACGCAGTCTGTCATCCTTCTATGAAAATATCATGGATTCTTCTTGAATCCATTCATCTGTTAAACAAAAAAAAAAAAAAAAGACAAGTTGTTGCACTTCCAGCCCGTCCGTTACCTCTTTCTTATATCGAAGCTGATTGTATATGGGAGGCTTCTGCGACGCCTCGATCTTGACCTCTTGCGTGGACGTCCGGTACGAGGGGTTGCTGTAGGTCAGGTTGCTCACTCCCGGGTCGGCAAACTTTGACTTTTTATGCCTGTCGATGAAGAAACAGGAATAAACCAGCTCATGGTTAATGATCTGAACTTCATGCCGTGTATCAAATGTAGCTCATCATGCATACGCCGTTTTAGGGGGACTGACCTGTAAATAATCAAAGCAGCGATGAGGATCAGAATCGCCAGGATGGTCAGAACTCCACCGATCACGTAGCTGATGTGTAGTCCTCCTCCTTAAACGGATGGTACAGATATTAATGATGGGTGTGTTACAGAATACTTTGGAAAATACAGCTGTTTGCAATCTTATCTGATTTCAGTTCATCAAAGTACAGAGACAGTTCTCAAAGTGTCTGGCCCAGATTATGTCCTGTGGGAAGGGAGCTAGTTTTGGAAATAAAGTTCCCGTATTTACAACCTCCAGGTTGTAGAAACTCCAGGTGAAGGCTGCAGGTCTCATTGTGTTTCTCCAATATAGGAGAACCTGATATAAACTCATAAAGGAGTATTCAGCTGGTCGCAATCTGCAACCTCACCACTAGATGCAACTAAATGCCACTGCTTGTTGAATGACAAAGTTGGCCCTGCAAGGGTTAAATATAACTTTTTTATTCATTCATTTGTTGCTGTTTTGATGTTGTTGTATCTGTCGAGTTTATTTTGTTGTGTTCTAAAAATACTTTACAGTCATTTCATTAAAATTCTTAATTAAATTACTTCGATGTCAAGAGATTAACATCCACATTTGTTTGCTTTGCTTTTCCAGGCACTGCTGGATTTTTTGTGTCAAGTCAGAAACAAACAGTTTCTCAGACGTAATTGCTTGTTTGAACAATTTACAAGTTGGAAACTGTAAATGACTGTCGCTCCCACACAAAATAACATCAGCAAGGGGGGAACACTTAACTCTTGTGTGTCTCTTACAGCTCCACAGAGAACGTGCAGGGTGTAAATAAGAGGCTAGCAGTTTCCCTGAACCCGTCTCTGTGCTTGACACACATGGATGAAAGGGATACGTACCATGAGGAGCCGTCACCACGTTGCTCAGGCAGCCCTCGTCGTTCATGTTCTTGTCAGTGCAGCTGTAAAAATAAGACAGAAACTCAGACTACTCAATATTAGCTGTGACAACCTTATTAAGTCAGAGCGTTATATAGCTCCTTTCCCAGGGCCTCTGGGAAGTGTTTCTGTACTATTACTGCTGGTGGAAAACCTCATTGTGTTCCGTCTTGAAGATGAACAATTACATAATAGTCCTCTGTGGAATTAGAAAACTCTCCAACCTCTTACCTTAAGATACTCTTAGAAGCATCTTCAACATTCAAATTATTACTATTTCTTATACAGTAGTTCTTCAAATGAGATGAACAAAGCTGAAAACCCGGCAGCATCTCATGTGGACAAGTTCCTCTTTGAAATTTGAAAGATGCAAGAACTATATACGACTTCTCCTTGGGATGACTTGAGTATTAATGAGTTAACAGTTACTTTTTGTCTTATTACAGTAAGCAGAGTGAGTAATAACTTCAAAAAGGGAACTTTACTGTTCAAAAACAATTAAGACAGACGTACTTGACCAGCGACGGTCCTCTGTGCGGAGTGTCTGTGGGAGCTTTGGGGATCTTGTTGGGGACCGGAGTGCTGCTGGTTCCTCTAGCAGGAGCGGTGGGGATGTAACCTGAAACTGATGAGAGGATGCAAATAAGAAGCTGGACGTGCTGGAACATACTTGTGATGAAGACGATATTGTTTTCAATTTACTTTCTGAAATCGTCTGATGCTGGTTTATTTATCTTAAAAATGGCTTTTATCTGTTTATGCAAATCAACTCTTCAGGTCCTTATGATGTCTACAGATTTCCCCTAAAACAGTCCTGTTAAGAAAACAAAGGTATATGGGTATTTGGGGTCACTCACTGGTGGAGCAGGGTCGCCCATCTGGTTCATCGGGACACGCGCAAACAAAACTGTTGGTCTTGGCAAAACAGAGGTGAGTGCAGCCGCCGTTATTCACCCCACAGAGGTTGGTACCTAAAAGAAAGGAGAGAGGGAACATTCACAACTGACGCCAAACAGTCCGAGGCTGATTTCATCACGGGAGAACGACGAGATTTGAATTTGTCTCAATACAAATTGAAAGTCAAACACTTTTTCTACTCATCAACTTACAGAAAAGAAGCTCAAACTAATCCATCAATTATCAGAGCGACTTAAATCAGATCTCTTTTGACCAAAAGTCTGAACTGTGCCGGAGGAAAAGTTACTGTGTTGCTTCATTTTCACAGAGTGACAAAGACGCAGACACAAATTTGATTTGGTTCAATTTTTTGTTTGGATTTTGTTCCTGATGAATTCAACATTCATCTTTGAGGCTGGTGTTAATAATATCCTGATGAGATACTAATATTGTATATTATCTATGTTTTTTATTAAATTTGTGTAAATTCTTATGTTAAATGACAATTTTAAATACATAACTAAGCTTTGGGTTACTTTCTTATTCTGTGCCCAATTTGTTGTCTGTTTCTATAGCAACCATGGTTGCGCAAACTATCTGGACTCACACTTTAATATTAGCCTCTGCTGCTTCAACACTTCAGAAGAACCTCCTCACCTGTCTGTCTGTGAGGTGATACCACTATAATGTCCATGAGGCCCTCCACGTTGGCCAGCACAGTTTCCTTGTTACGGCCGGTGTGTTTGTCCACCCGCTGGATGGACTTAGTCTGCCAGTCCGTCCAGTAGATCCAGCGGTCTTGCTGCGAGAGTCGGGAGAAAGGGGTTAGAGGGGAGGACACCGGCTTCAACTGGGGAAACGAGGGAGAAGAAGAGAGGAGAGGGGAAAAAACACAGACAAGGAGCAGGGGTATGGGAGGAAGAAAAAGGGGGAGGGAGAGAGGAGGAAGAAAAATGAGGGTCAGAGTGGAAGGGAAGTAGAAGAAATGGTTAAGTCAAATGAGTTCAGCATGAGTGGAGGGACGGAGAGACGACCGGTGAGAGTCACACAGGTGAACCGATGAGTGAAAGAGAGCAGGTGAGTGGAGGAGGCAGCCAGGAGGAGGAAGGGTCAGTCCAGGGACTGAAAAAGCTGAGGGTGAGGAGGGGGCAGGTGGGTACCTGTGTGAGGGCGAACGGGTGAGAGACTGGGCTGACGAGGATCTGACGCAGCTTCCCGTTCAGGTCCGAACTCTCGATCCTGTCCAGGTGGGCGTCCACCCAGAAGATCCTGCAGAAAACACGAGACACTTCAACACACTATCTATTATATCTATATGTAAACACACTGTACAAGCCTTCTCCTTCATCCCGTGAGGTTGTAGTGCTAATTACTGTGAGCCTCTCTAGGTTATAAAATATGTTGTGTGTCCTGGCACTTTACTCCATATATTGGTATGCATGCTTCTTTTATTGCACGCGATTTAACCAAAAAGTTAACAATGCTCAGTGCCAAATATGCAAAATCTTTTAATGTCGGGCATTTATCTCAGTATGTTAAGTTAACTGGCTGTTGAATAATCTTCAGAACTCACTACTTGTCTTGCAGATTTACTTTCTGATCCCACGATGATCGTATGTGTCCACAGGGATCATTAGATCATAAAACGTTTATAGTATCTAATCTAATTTAGTTTACACAGCTCCCGTGAGGAGGAAAGAAAGCCCCCACAGGTAGCTCTGTCCACAGACATGCTCCTCTCTCTGACCTTCGTGTGTCGTAGTCCAGAGTGAGGCCGTTGGGCCAGCCCAGGTCGGTGTTGATCAGAACCTTCCGGTCCGAGCCATCCAGGTGAGACCGCTCAATCTTGGCGATGTGACCCCAGTCGGTCCAGAACAGAAACCTGCAGAGAGGAGGTTGATCATGTGAGAAAATATATTGTACAAACACGTACAAATAAAAATCTGCAACTTCGTGACACCTCCAAACTAAACCCGGTTTACTCTCCCTCCTCACCCCTTGCTCGGGAACACTGCGATGGCTCGGGGTTCGTCCAAACTGTTGTTGACCAAGACTTTGCGGCTCGTTCCGTCCAGGCGGGCCACCTCAATGGTGTTGCGCCCAGTGTCGGTCCAATACATGTTCCTTGCCACCCAGTCTACGGCCAGCCCATCTGTGGTCTTCAGGCCTTGGCTGATCACCGTCTCCATGCCAGTGCCGTCCAAGTTTGCACGTCTGAAGAACAAAAGATGGACGGTACATGACACAGGGCTACTCGAGAGAAAATGAAACGATCTGTCAGCCAACTAGATGTTTGCGTTCACACCTTATAACGTCCAGGGTGACGTCGGTGTAGTAAAGTTTTCCGTCCACACTATCGTAGTCCAGTGAGATGACGTTGTGCAGCTCGGGCACCGGCACATGAACGTCGGTGTGGTCGTTGGTGTCCAGGGAGATTCTGCGCACACTGACACGGTTGGAGAAGAGCAGGTACGTCTCGGGGGAGTCGTCGCAGGACCTGCTGTCTCCCTTGAGCAGGATGCCGGTGGGACAGGCGCAGGACGTGCCGTTGGGACGAGGCAGGCAGAGGTGGGTGCAGCCGCCGTTCCTCCTGCCGCACTTATTAAAACCTGAAAAGGACGGAGACAGACGGATTGATGCAAAGAGACAGAGGAGCATGGACAACCTCGCTACATAAATCTGTGTGTACTCAGAGCAGATTTCGTTTACAAACAAAAACAATGAACAGATTTCTTTCAAGCGTGACTTATTTTCAGGGTAGCACAGCTATACTGCATACTGTAACACGAGGGATAAAAGAGGAGACAGGATTTTAAAAGTGGTTAAACATGAAGCAGCAGCGATGAGATATCCGGACTACAGGGTTTAGCTCCAAAAACACTCGATCATCTTTCAAACTCTGCATCCTGCAGTTCATAGATGTAGTCTCAGAGCTGAAGCTGAAGAGTTCCCCTTAATTACTTCTCAACCGGAGGAAAGAAGTAGAAGAATTGATTTCCTGTCCTAAGACTCACCCAGCGGCCTCTCCCTGTCTACAGCCTGGATGTCCATCAGGCCTGGCAGGTTGGCTCGCACCGTGATGGTGTTGGTCCCGGTGTTCTTGTCGGCTCGCTGGATGCTGCGGCTCTGCCAGTCGGTCCAGTAGATGTGAGAGCCCAGCAGGGTTAGACCGTACGGGTGCTGGACCGGAGTGACGAGAGTGCGGCGATTCTGGCCGTTCAGGTCGGCTGACTCGATACGCTGGAAGGATAATAAGGATTACCACCATAACTCCGTAATGTCGGAAGACTTTTGTCAATTTCACCATTTAACCCTTTAATGTGTAACAGTGTGATAAACAAACCTCAGTGTGAGCATCGGCCCACAGTAACTGTGAGCCAGCCATGTCGATGGCCAGGCCGTTGGGCCAGCCCAGGTTGTTACTGATGAGGACGACACGGTCGGATCCGTCCATCGCTGAGCGCTCCAGCTTAGCGTGCTCTCCCCAGTCGGTCCAGTATAAGTAACTGGAGAACAGAGAGAGAGAGGGACACAGGTTAAGGATGGACAGAGTAGGACAGAGACAAGACGATGAGGACACATCACGCTCTAACAGCCTCACCCCATCTCATGGTAGAGGGCAATGGCTCGAGGGCTGTCCAGGTTTTGCCAGACCAGAACTTTCCTCATGGAGCCATCCAGGTTGGCGACCTCAATGCGGTTGGTTCCCGTGTCCGTCCAGTAGATCTTCCTGCCGACAGCATCCACCGCCAAGCCATCAGTCGTCATCAATCCTACAGAGAGAGAGATGAGATGGATGGAGTTACGACACCGTGACTGGGTGGAGTTAAGCAGATCGGACATGTAATTCTTCCTCCTCACCTGTAGATATGATGTCTTCGTGTGCTTTCCCATCGATGTTGGCTCTGCTGATTTTCTTCAGCGTGCTGTCAGACCAGTACACTTTCCCTGCAGGAGGCGCCACACACACATGTGAGGACTCCATTTCTACATCGTTCATCTTTACGGCAAAAATTTTAAAACTTTGAGTAGACGTACGAACCTTCTTTGGGGTCCACCCCGATGGCAATGGTGTTTTTCATGGAGCTATTGACCGCCAGGACCACATCAGCGAAATATGGAATATCCAAAGAAACCATCCTGATGTCTGTCCTCCGTGCAAAGATCAGGAAGCTGCTCATCCCTGCACACACACACACACACACACACACACACACACACACACACACACACACACACGCAAAAGACTTTGACGTTAACTCTTTGAACTGCTTTTGTTCAGCTTTGCAGGTGTTCTTGTTTCTATTTCCTTTAGAGTTTTGGCACTACATTCCCCATCATGCCTTTGGCGATGCAGCCATTATATAATATAACGAAGCCATGGAGGTAAACAGAAGTTACTCTAGGTGTAGAATTCACCAGATCCACGTTTCTTGAGCCGATATGTCTCTGTACCAGACTGCAAGATACGACAAGACTTAACTGATCTAAGTTCTGAGTCTAAATTCAATTATGAGGAAAGTTATGATGAGTCTCATCTTAATATGATCTCTGAGCACATTCATGCTGTCGTATGACGCGCTCGCCATTTGAATCTTTGGGTCTGAAATGCAAACAGGTTGTTTTTTCGTACCAGGCGTGCAAGTCTTTCCGTCGCTCTGCAGGTTGATCCCGGTGGGACAGGCACAGCTGGAGGCTTTAGGAGCAGGAGCCAGGAGGCAGAGGTGGCTGCAGCCTCCATTATTCACAGAGCACGGGTTGCGCACTGTAGACGGAGACACAGAAAACAGACTCAGCTCACCGTGCCGTCCTACTTTCTAGGTCAGCTCACAGGCAGGGGAGATGGAAAAAGAATGGAAGAAATTGGGGCAAACAAAAACACACACAACTTGCAGATACAGACAATGGAAGCCTTCAGGGAATACTCCACATCTCCCCCCGACACACACACACACACACACACACACACACACACACACACACACACACACATCAGTGAGATCAGTGAGGCTTCAGTTTGGTATGAGTCCCTGAGGCTCTTTGGCCTCTCTGCCAGTGATCTGGGTTCAGTTTACCTGTAATCCTCACAGTGTGTGCACAGACACATGATCTGAACTCTGTGATAAAGCGGCCAAAATTCAGAAAAGCAGAAAGTGACAGGATAATTTTTTTTTTCTTTTGTCTTTTCTTTCTTTGTCACAAGAGACGACACAAGTCCCACAGGAGAAATTAAGTTTGCTCCAAAGAATGAGGGCAGAGGCACATTTTTCATTTATAGATTCCATACCTTTGTGCTGCAACACACTAAAATAAGAGTTTTAAGTCTGAGTGAACTGAACCTAAGAAGTTATCTATCCTGGATGATCTAGCATGTGGACGCACGCTGACCTGTCTTGCGTAGTCGGTGGAACATGTGAATGTCCATGAGGTTCTCCAGATTTTCGGCCAGCGTGTGTCGGCCCAAGCCAGTGAGCTTATCGGCGCTCTGGATGCTCTTGGACTGCCAGTCTGTCCAGTACAGCTTGTCCTCATCTACAGTCAAGCCAAAGGGGTGAGGCAGCTGGCTGCCAATCAAAACCTGTATGCGTAAACGGTAGTAGGGCTTTAGCGTAATCTGAACATCCTGATTACCTAAACAAACAAACTACAGGATAAACGCGAGGTTTACCTGTCGGTCAGAACCATCAAAGTTGCCATATTCGATGGTCTTCATGCCAGCGTCGGCCCAGTACAGGCGCTGGGTCTCGTAGTCGATGGCAAGCCCATTGGGCCACGTCAGGTTGGACGAGATGATGACGATGCGACTGGAGGCATCCATTCCTGCACGCTCGATCTTTGGGTTGGCACCCCAGTCGGTCCAGTACATGAAACTACGCATGACAAACAACGACAAAGAAAGCGTGAATGAGTTCACTGAAAAAGATTCGAGGTTTATATGTCACCTTTTAAACCTTTTTAAATCATCTCACCCTCCAATCGGGTCGACAACAATGTCCCTGGGCCGGTCCAGATTCTCCCATATGAGGACAGTCCGCATGCTTCCATCGGCGTTGGAAACCTCGATACGATCAGTACCTGAGAAGGACGAAACAAGACACGAGGGCTTGAAATCAAAGAGCAAGGCGTTGTGCAGGCGATTGTAACAACACTTGAAAGAGGACATTTACCAGCATCGGTCCAGTAGAGTTTGCTGGTCACCCAGTCAATCGCAAGACCTGCCGGACTCTCCAGACTTGTGTCCACCACCACCTGGAAGAACAGAGACAACAATGAGATTCCATGCAGCCTTAAGTTACTTGGACCTTTAAACCTATGGACATTCGTAGAGATCATATAACAGACAACAAGAACAACAAAAGATCTGCTAATGACATTGTTAAAGAGTACGACTATTGTTCTGTGGCTGTTTGCAGGCTGAGTTTGTACCGATGATGACTGTAGATGCATTGCTGTTGCACTTTCAAATGAACGCCACTAGATGGCAGTGTTGCATAAACTTGAAACCCTCCTGTCCTCTCTGGTAAGCTTGGGACAGATGAGAAGTGCACTAAGCGACTGTCGAGCTCAGTCAAGACTACAGATGCCACTGACCTCCTGCTTGGTGCCGTTCCACAACGCCCTGTTGATGGAGTCGGTGGTGACGTCCGTCCAGTAGATGTAGCCGTCTTTGGCGTCCCAGTCCAGCGCCACAGCGTTGCGCACGTCGGCCAGAGGGATGACATCGTCGGACATGTCCTCTGTGTCGAAGCTGACTCGTCGGATGTCCGTCCTTCGGGCAAAAAGCAGGAACTTGTCAAGACCTGATTAAAGACCAAAGGTCTTCTGTCAGTCTTCTAGGTTTAACAGTGGGGGGTCAACAGTGAACACAGCAAAAACAGCAACTAACACACAGACAAGTCGCAGCCCTTAAAGGACAAATCCAACCTTAACTGACTGATTAATATAAATCATAATTCCTCTGGCACAATTATCTAGAATGGTGATAATAAAGTATTTTTTATAGTTACAGGGTGTCACAGGGTGGTGAATTAAAAATAAATAGCCCATTTTAGCTCAGCACTGCTTTGGCTGCGCTGAACCGTAACGTGTAATTTAACTTGTTTTCAAGTTTGCACTGATTGAAATTTGACTTTAGTGGATGTCTTGTGATTCTCTGCATGCAGATTTAATGCATGTGACAGGATCATCTTTGCCCATTTAGCTTCTAAACACAGCAAAGCCGCGCAATCATTCCTTAAACTACTGCTGAGGATTCTAACTTTTACTCTGCAGCAGATCAAGGATAGTAAACACCAAAGCCTGCATTCAAAATATTAAATAGTATCTGAATGTATTCAATAAATATCAACAGGCTAAAATAGATGTTGTTGCATCGATAAATAAAAGAATGTGTAACATCCACTGATATGTGAGATTTTAAAGACTCACCGTCGGCACAGCTGTGGTGGTCCACCTTCTTGAAGCCGGTGGGACAGGCGCAGGTATACGTCTTGTTACTGGGGAGACACAGGTGGCTGCAGCCTCCGTTGTTGCTGCCACAGCGATTCTTGCCGCCTGCAGGACAGACGGAGAATCACAGCTACTGAGTGAGCGTCAGAGACGTTGGGAGGAAGTTTATTTCACCTCTAACTACAGACTGAGGCTAGTTTGCCCCTGCTTCAAGCCTTCATGCTCAGATAAACTAATCTTATTTATTTGTTTATTGTCAGGGATAATGCGCATTGATCAACATCGCTGTAAGTGTGTCAGCGCTGGCCAAGAGGATCATTTTCAACTGTTGTCTTTGCCAAATTTCTGAATTAGCCATTAGAGCAACAATAGAACACAGTGTGTGTGTTCCTGGAACAAGACAAAGCAAAACATGGGGCAGGTGAATGGAATAAAAGGCTTAGAGGAGGAAGGCAGCATCGTGCTAAGTAGGACATGTACGACGTGGGCAATGCAATAACAATGATGGAAAACAATGCTGAGCACAGGCAGTTAAGAACACAACAAAGAGTCACATTACACTGCATGAGACACGAGCAGACAAGATGAGCATGCACCGACCGTACGATGACTTTAAAACAAGTTATTCTTGATCTCTCTTTCTGAAACAAGACTAAAGAAGCGTTGTGATTTTTTTACAGTGATGCTGCTAGCTTTTAGGATTCTTATCCAGGAGACTGAGAGCTTGATTACACACAGATGACCGTTGGCAGATGACAGACGATGCACAGGTTGTTATTACTGTATAAACACATCATAAAATGGAGATGAATTAGATGCCTCTTTCGGTATTAATATATCGGAAAATGTTGAATTTAGTTCCAAAAAAATTGCCAGAGCAGAAGATTTAATGGCATCTAGAGAGTGATGAAGAAACTACTGTGACCACAAAACACACAAAAACGACACCCCAGCTAGAGTCAGTGTTTGGTTTGTCTGTTCTGGGCTACTGTAGAATCATAGTGCTTCAACATGGTGGACGTGGAAGAGGACCAGTGGTGTCCGTACGTACAAAAGGATGGATTATGATGAAGATATGATGAACTGCTTCCGTCTTCTGCTCCTCTACAGTAGGTGTCGGTATGAGTTCATGTCTCAATGAATCTCAACCAAAACAAGAAAAAAAGAAGGAGCAGTGCCTGACCTCCCTCTGCCAGCACAGAGGCAGCTCAAAGTTTATAGCGGTGTCAGATTTTTACAACGTTTTATCAGCGTGATAACAAAAACTTTCTCTTGGACGGAGCTCAAGTTCAACAAGGTTTGTTAGCTAAGAACACAAGTCTTTGCTGTCACGCTGATAAAAAACGCTCGGACCAGTTAGTTCACCATGGGGTCTAACACTAGAGTAACAAATCTTTCTATCATCTGCGGATTTGCCACCATGTGGGGAAGGTTTCCACTTCTGCACGCAGCGATGCCCGTAAAGAAACCCACGTCAGGGTTTTCGTTTGATGCTTTTGTTGTTCAGCGTTTTGTTTTTCCGTCTGCCTCATGACTAAAAAAATCTCTTCTGCTTCAGGCTGCAAACTTAATTGTTTTCAAAAATGGGTTCATTGTTCTCACCCAGAATTCACTTACTGCAGACAGATCTGAAATGGATGTGGGGTGAAAAGCTGACAACACAAGGAGCCCCCGAGCCTCGGGAATGGGGATGTTTGCCTTTTCCTTCAACTCAAGCTATAATCTCTAAAATCTCTTCACTGTCCATTGCCCCGCCAAAAGAACAAGTGCCGACTTTAAAACCTGTGATGTCAAAGAGCTTTTTCTTTGACAGACTTTGACCGTTGCACAGTGAAAAACACCCACTACCAATTACCGGGACATTTCAGGGATAGTTAACTAATTCAAACTTCCACTGTGTCTTCCGATTCAGCTGTGTACCGACCTGCAGGCTGCCTCTGGGGATGCAAGGTGTGGATGTCCATTGGGAAGTGCAGCTTGTTGCGAATGATCTCCTGGTTCTTGCCGGTGAATTTATTGGCGCTGTTGATGCTCTTGGTGTGCCAGTCGGTCCAGTAGAGGCTGTCCTCGAACACGGTGATTGCAAATGGGTGCGGCAGTCCTACGGAAAGACAGAATCAGAGGTTACAGAGAGGCTGAGATATGCTCAATGGTGCGTGCAATAAAAGCCAGCGACCTGGTTATTTTTTAAAAGACAAGTAATAGACACAGTCAACAAACAAAGGTGTTAAGTTTGACACCTTTATAATGAGCAAAAAAATAGTCATTCTGTGAAGTTCATGTGGATGTTTAAATCCAACCGCAAAGAGATGGAAAGATCAAATGCTGCATTTGGCTCATTCCACCAGCGCTCTCCAAACATCCTCCCCATTCAGCGCTGTGGGCTTGGCTGATGTCATATCATCCCCATTTAGAGCTGCTTTCAATTACCCTGCCTTTCATTGGCCTGTAGCTGGTTTAGTTGTGGGCAGAGTGGCCAAAAACAGAGACGCTCCACCGGTTTCCTTAAGTAATGTGACTTTTCTGTCTAAACTCTGGAAGCGAGATCGAGAACAGCCCTTAAAATGGGTCAGACTGATACTGGACAGATATCGGCCAGTTCTCAACTTTTACTTTTTACCTACTTTACTTAATTTTATTTACTTTGTTCATTGGAATAATTTAAATGGATTTTAGTGTCTGTTTGTCATCTGAATGCTCTTTAAGGTTTTTTTTTTTTTTTTACCTTAACAAGTGAAAAAACATTTTTATTGGCCTTGTTGTCTTAAAACACTTCTTAAAAAGGTTTTAGCGACATCTAGCAATAAAGCTGCAGATTGCAACGAACTCAACAGGCCTTGCTTTTCAAAATAAACTTTACTGAAGTATTACACGTTTACAGTTTACAGTTTACAGATGAAAACAGAGCCTCGCCTCACCCTCTTCTTCTAAGTTTGCAGGACAAACAAAAATCGCAGCAAAACTTGTGAAAGGGCCAGTGTTTGGTTTGTCCTTTCTGGGCTACTGTACAAACATGGCTGTGCGACATATTTCTTCTTCGTTTCAGGTGATTATACACCAAAGAAAATACTCTAAAGGATTTTTATATTCCATTTCTGCCAACAGAACCACTATCTATTGGCAGAATAAGGCAGACATTGAACATAATATTCATAATCGTCTCCTACATGCTTGGAAGGGAAGGTTGAGACGAGGCGTGTTGACTAGTTGATTGAAATCTGAGATCTTTACTTTACTAAAAATGCCACTAAATCCCTCAACCTGGACCTTTAAGAACATGAGGCCTCTCAAACATTTGTGTCCAAATGAGTAATAATCAAAGTTTAAAAGTTGGAAAAAGTATCCGTATTTGTTGTACTTACTTTGGCAGATAACAATGTGCTGATGCAAAAGTCTCTCTCAGATTGGAAACACAAGTTTCGAGGCCTTTAACGAGGTCTACATTCGAAATCTGCATCAAGGTTTCCAGCCTGTGACTACTTTTGTCTTTTACACAAATTGTTGACTTGTGCCGAAAGCTGTCAGTATCACTGTTCACAGCCCATATCAGTGGAACCCTGGCTTAAACACTAACATGTGTAACAGGGAACTCCTCGCAGTTTTGTCTCCATTGGGAACATCTGTTCAGGGTGACTCCTCCAACCTCGTCCAAATTAACATTCTCTTTCTCTCTTCAGCTTAATCCTCCTCAGCTGAAAAGTAGCTACAAAACCAGCTCGGATGAGAGTGCCAAATGGACGGAAAAAGTGATTTCTGCTGCTGCACAGAGCCATGGTGCTGGTGGTGGTGGTGGTGGTGGAGGTGCGGTGAGCGTGCTAGCGCAGGGCTTTTAAAAACAACGCAGCTCATTTAATGACAGTGTTTTACAGCAGAGTATAATGTCAAGTGGTAAATGGCTAAAACTGGAGAGAGACCAGAATGATAATGAGCCAAGAGGATCACAGTAATTGTGTGTGCATGTTTGAGCATTCGAGTTCAATGGAACAAAAGTTTTGTGATTTTGTTTTACGATCAAACTATTTGTTTAATGCGCATGTGGTCGAGGTGAACACACCTAACATTAGTGCGGACGAACAAAGGACGTGTCTCTGTTTCATTTTGCCCCCGGAGAAATATTTCCCAACAATTTAAAGCTTTGTTAAATTACATCTTTTCAGAGGTATATCGGTCTCGGCATGCGTTGGCAGGACTGCAAGACACTGCAGTACAGAAAGAAAGATGTAGACACAGTGTCTTTAAAATGTCCGACTTAGTCAATATCTTGGTTGAAATGTTGGACGCTGCTCTGAACTGTGTGGATAGGTGGATGTCAGGGAAGTTTTGGATGACGTGGGAAACACTACACAGGCTGGCTGTTCTATTTGTGTTTCTTTCATTAAGTTATCTCGGTACATAGAACAGAGACTTCAACCTACAATGACTACCTGCATGCTTAAATGTGGATTTTGATTTAAATATTATGCCACAGACAAGGTTTATCGACGTGTTTGAGAGTCGCAGGCATAAAGCTTTCACTTTTATCACTTCTGATGTGATGATCTTAATAATTTACAGTTTCCATTTGCCTTGGATCTCGAGGACTACAATTATGTACAGCATTTCCCATGTGTACTTGCATGGCGAAGCAGTGAGGCTTTATAATACATGTATAGATGATATATATGGTGTCTAGTTTTTTCCAGACGAGGGCTGTGAATCATTTTTGGCCATTTTTCCAAACAATACTGATTGAATACTTTGCTCTCATATATCTTATACCAAAAGTTATGACATATAAGAAGCTTTTATTGAATTAGACCCATCAGTCTGATCAAATAAGAGCACAAACTAAAGGAAGAAAAAGAGTTGAGTTGAAAACTGCTCATTTTTCCCTCCTCTTCAGACAAAGTCCAGGTGTGTGTGAGGTGATACTGGCTGAATGTCTGTGTTTTCTGATCTTATCCTGACACGCGGGAGACAACAGTGCACCCTCTTCCTTCCTCTGAGTCACGAACAGCTAGGAGGCGCCTGGTTTTGATACGGTCACCTTCTTCCATGTCGTCTCTGCACCCCCCCACCTCCCGCTCCCCCTTTTTTCCGGGACAGCTGGAGGAGCAGCTGCAGGCCCGACAGGGCATCAAACGTCCAAACTCAGCCTTCGCAGTAATGTCGCCTTTAATCTACACGTGGAACCTCCGGGTCTTTTCACGCCTCGGCTGAATGTGGCACACTCCGCTATCCACGGGTCATCAGTGACATAACGTCGCCTCCAGCTGGACAGAACACTGCTCGGCTTTAAAGTGTGATGGACTGCGATATAGGGAACGTTTAGAGACTTTTTTCCTTTCTTGAAATCACATTTCTCTTTGAGCTAAATGGCTTTTTATGTTGTTACGGAAAAGACTCAAGGGCAAACTGGGCAGCCCGCCCTGTGTGTGTTCAGTCATTAAGGAGACATCTAGAGGCCAGGGGAGGTCTACAGATCGCACAGATGAACATTAATCACACAGAGACGCACCAAATAGGTTTAGTTTACATTTGTTTAAAAGATAAATGGTAACTACTTAAGGAATCATTCATATTAAAAAACACAAAATACACAGTAGAGATTTGTATAAAAACTGTCTGTACTTGGTGACACATGCAGCATTTGTAAAATCACTGTGCATTTTTAAAGATATATATATATTTTCGGCCTTTTCAAGCTTTTTTTTTCGATAGAGACAGCTTGAAGGAATGGGCCACAGGTCGGATTCGAACCCTGGACTGCCGCAGCAAGGACTGAGCCTTCATATATGGGGTGGTTGTCTACCAAATGAGCTAAACGACACCCCGATTTATTGCGCATTTTTAACGGCTTGATGGAGGTTTTTTTGGCTGCTCGTGGACTGTCCAATAACACTATACTTAACTTGACTGATGCATATCTGTGTACTCTACGTTTGTTATCTATCTATATAAACTGGGGGTCGGATGGCTTGTGGTGCTGTGACAAAAATAATAAAAGTTTGTGAACCACTGCTTTTAAAACTAAATTTTACATCATGTGGCGAATTTCAAAGCTCTGACTTGGCGACTCCTACTGTGGCAGATGATCCACATGTTGTAGATATTCTTGATCCTCAAGGATGAATCCTGAAGACTTTGGTAACTCTCTCTCTTGCTCTCTAATCATTGGACACAAATCAAATTAAACTTCTTCATGTCAGTATTTTGCTGCATAAATTGCAAGTCGGACTCAGATTTAGAAGCTGGTACATGAAATAAACAAAGTCGGAACACACACACACACACACACACACACACACACACACACACACCACACAGGTAGATTTTAAGAGTTTAGTCTGTGAATCCACCTGGATACTTCAGAGACATTTCAGGCAGTCTGTGGAGTGTCTGACTGGCTTCAGGCCCGTGACGTGGGGCTCCATTTTTCCCAAAGTTGGATGGCTCAACATCTCTCCCGCACGCCGGTGTGTTTTTTTGCGGCAACCCCTGTGTTGCGGACTGCTGGTGTGGAAACACATAAGCCCCCCTGAAATGAATTGAAAGACCTCGGTTGTTCCTGGAGTGCCTGATCCTGTGTGAATCCGTGCTTAGCCGGGAGGCGGTAGACACTGTAATGTTGGATTTTCGGCTTCAAAACGGTGCTTTGAAAACCTGTGTGACATCACTTATGCTCTGTCCATTCTTTATATGGTCATTGTTCAAAAGACCTGTAAACTGAGCTGCTGTCCACTAGGGGGCATTGTTCATTGGTCTACTGTGATTACTTCACACCCGACTTATTGTCCGATGTATCGTCATGCAGCAGGCGGATCACTGTAGTATAGAACATTTGTTCCCAAGCAGATGTAGTCTATGATCTCACACACACACACACACACACACACACACACACACACACACACACACACACACACACACACACACACACACACACACACACACACACACACACACACACACACACACACACACACACACACACACACACACACACACACACACACACACACACACACACACACACACGGCCCCTTTTCTTCCTGTCCCCCACCTCAAGCTGCACAGGTGTGCAGGCTGGATAGTGGTGTTATCTGTAACACCCGCCTGCTGTCCAGCTCCAGTGACAGAGGAGCTGGCACACATCCAGCTAGCTTACACACACACACACACACACACTATACAAAACTACACTACTAGGTGTAAGGAGATAAAGACTCGTTAACATTCCTGGGCAGAACGTAACTATGTGCACACACACACACGTCCCATTTGTCCTGTGTGTTGTCTGAGCAAACAGAGGCTGTGGAAGAAGGACAGGGCCAATTACAGCCTTTTATCCTGAGAGCACACATCATTAAGGAGAGCTCACAGGGCTGATGGCACATGCACACACACGTGCACACACACACGCACCTTCATGAAACATTTCCTCTGTCCCTCTTTTCACACTCTTAAACACGTCACTGACATGCTTTCACACTCTCTTTCCACTTCATCAGAAAAAGAAAAAAAAAACCAAATTAGAAGCCACTCGTCGGCTGTGTGCACTCACGCTGCATGACCTCTGATAATTTATCACTCCGAGACTCACGTGGCCTTTCACTGTAAACTGATTCCCTGAGCTTGAAAACACACATTTAAGATTTGATTCTACTTCACGTCTTTTAGTTTTGCAGTCAACTGCATCAATTTAAGAAAAAAAGTGCTGCGAGCAGGTCTGTTACCGCTTCATACCCCGTTACAGCTCCCGAATGACATTGTCACACCGCCAGCCCGCGGCGATCAGAGTGACGCAGCTGGAAGCGAGACATAAATCTCAGTGCGACGTGAAGCGGGTCTTTGTTACGGATCAGCGCTCTGCCTTGCTTACATCTGTAAATCTGCACACCTAAAAGCTTCACCGTCGGAATCAACAAAATAAAGAGGCACACACACAGCTTTGTGTTATCATTTACGGCCTTCAGCGCGTGTGTGCGTTTCAGTGGTAGGCACATGCGTGGGCTGTTTAATACAAATATGGCATTGATTAACTCCACATGGTATAATGAAGTAAACGTCAGCGTGCTACATCTTATATGTATCCCTGTGTGTGTGTGTGTGTTAATTAATGAGAAGCTGAACTCCAGCCAGGCCTCTACACACCACATCTCTCTCCTGCTCACTCTGAGCTTTCAAGGAAAAAAACGTCAGCAACTTCTGAGGTACCGGGATAAACGACTGACTGACTTCATGTTTCAGGTTTACAAGGTCATCAGACGTTTATCTTACAGAGAGGCCGTTCAGGTCCGACTGTATGTCAAATTAATACGAGAATTCAAAGATCAGCTTTAAATATTTTGAAAACTGTGTCAGTAGCAAACTCAAGAATCTGATGCAATCACGGTTAATGTCTCTTTTTGATTGTTGTTATCTGTCCAGCACACGGAGAAAAATAATCCTCAATAAACTGAGGCTTAAACCAAGACACCAGAAATATAGTTATGTTTACAGTCTATCAATTCTAATTCCACTTATCGATTCTTATTTCTAAAAATGTCGAAAGCATTTACTGCCTTCATCTTTGGAAGACTTTGATGACTGGAAATGGTGGCGGGGCGGCAGTAGCTCAGTCTGTAGGGCTTTGGTTTGGGAACCGTAGGGTGTCTGATTTAAGTCCAGTACGGACCAAAGTATGGAAGGTGGACTGGTAGCTGGAGAGGTGCCAGTTCACCTTCCTGGACACTGCTGAGGTGCCCTTGAGCAAGGGAAGGCAGAAATGCAGAAATAAAAGCCAGTTTCAAGGAAGGAACTGCAGCTTCCTCTAGCCTTCACTGCTGAAATGTGTATTTCTGAACTGGTTCTCGATCTGTGCCGGAAAAGACAGTTCACAGTCTGTGGTTTTACCGTGGCTGATGACGGCCTTGCGGTTGCGCCCGTCCAGGTCTGCTCTCTCGATGACGTGATGCTTGGCGTCCACCCAGTACATGCGTCGGCCGGCGTAGTCAATGGTGAGGCCGTTGGGCCAGAACAGGTGCGTGTCTGCGATGACGCGGCGGTTGGAGCCGTCCATGTTGGCGTACTCGATGCGTGGCGTGTTGCCCCAGTCCGTCCAGTAGATCTTACTGAGGAGGAAAGTGGGGCAGTCATAGTTAGTTTACATCATCTGCATCCACTTAAGTTAAGAGGTAAACAGACTGTCGGGCTGTCAGGATTCAAGAAACACCAGATGTCTGATGCAACAAAAAGTCTCCTCTGTCCTCGTATTCACTTCCCCTTCATCCTCATTCATCTGTTCTGTCCGGGCTCGGAGGAAAAAGCTACTTTTTAAAAAATATTTTTCAATTATCCCATGCAAATGAGCTACCTAATAAGCTGAATGAGTTTTCAAGCTTAACATTTCTCTGGGGCTTTATCCGAAAACTCTCTACTGCCACTGCGCCATATGAATCCGGGGGATGAAAACACACTTAGCTGCTGCCCCCTTTCATGAAATACTTGTTCCACACAGATGCTCGCCTGTGGGCACCGCTGTGCTGCCAAACTTTAATCCCTGCTCTGCTGCTGCTGCACTACAACTGGGACACATCCAGGGGGGATATGTCTATATGAGTGTGTGTACATTTCAAACCATCTGCAGTGAATTATACACAGTGTGTGTGCGTGCATGTGTGTGTTTGAACTCGTACCCCTCGATGGGGTGCAGCGCGATGGCTCGGGGCTTCTCCATGTTCTGCCACAGCAACACCTTACGGTGCGTCCCGTCCAGGTTGGCCACCTCGATGCGGGACGTCCCAGAGTCTGTCCAGTACAACTTGTCATGGATCCAGTCTATAGCCAGTCCACCTAAAGAAGGAGCAAATTAACGTTTTACAACCAGGTGAAGGTTAGCATAGCTTAGCATAAAGACTGGAAATGAGGGGAAACAGCTAGCCTGGATCTCTCCGAAGGGAAGAAAATCACATAGCGGCACCTCTAAAGCTCACTAATTAAAATGTGATATCCCTTTTGTTTAATCGAGACAAACAGTGAAGTGTAAAAATGAAAAGTTGCGGGCTATGTCAGGGACTATTTCTTGACAGGTTGTAGTGATGTCAGGGATGACAGGACACTGGGAAAACAGCGACTGTATCTGGCAACTCGTGCTAAAGGCAGAGATGCTTCATAGAAGGACTAAAAAAATGATCAACTGTTGCTCATCAAGAAATAGTAACAGCACATAAAGTTTTATTTTCATTCAAGAGACAGAACACTTACTTTAACCCACAGACATGAGACTGATAAAGATTCACGTTTAGAAAGAAAGCAAATAAATGTTTTCCCAAAACTAAGAGACCAAAAGAGAAAGAGTTCAAAAGAGCAAGTTTATGATGCTGGAAGAGCCACAAAGCAACAGAAAGTAAGAAGAAAACAAACAAGACTCTGAGAGGAAAGAGGAAAAGGAAAAAAGACTTTTGAGTTTGAGCAGTACTGATGTCATACTGCCTGAGTCATAAGGTGATGGATGAAGTGAGCGAGAGCAGAGCGCGGCTGAACAGAAAGCAGCAGAGTCGAGTAAATTGGATAAATGATAAATGAGCCTGTTGCCCAGCGTTTGAACCTGCGTCCTTATTGGCCGAGCGCTCACCTGGGCTCTCCAGACCGGTGGAGACGACCTCCTCCACGTTGGAGCCGTTGAGGTTGGCTTTCATGATGCGGTCTAGCGTCACGTCCGACCAGAATACCAGTTCGCGGCTGTGGTGGAAGTCCAGGGCGATGGCGTTCTCCAGGTTGTTGAGTAGCAGGGTGTACTCAGAGCGGTGCGGTAAAACCTGGCGGATGTCGATGCGGTTGGCGAACAGCAGCACTGGCTCTGGACCTGAAAAGGAGGATGCAAAGACAGAGAGAGGGGATGGGGGATGACGTGAATTAAAGTGAAGAAAGAAAAACAGCGAGAAGCCAAACGTGAAGTGAAAGTTGGACAGTAAGAAAAGTGGAAAGAGACAAAAAAGAAGTTTGAAGCGATGGTCACTTTTAATAACAGCATGCATTAATCTCACTGGAGGTGATGGCCCGGGTCCTGGCAGCTGCCTGACTGACAGTCCTGACCTGGCTTTAACTCGGTCTGCAGCAGATTGATGGGCTGCTGTACCAGGCCTGCACTCTACCTTCACCGCATATCTAAATCTAGTCCAGACCTTCTGAATGAGCCAACCACATTCTGGGTCCAAGACCCCGGGGCAGAGGAACGGATACAGTTACTTCTGAAGCAAATATAAACACTATGCAACCGTGTTTTTATTGGAGGTCAAATTTGGGCGACTCTGTGGTCACATGTCAAGGTTGAAATACAGTACAGTGGTTTCTTACCCAGAGCTTTACAGCTGCGCTTGTCGGGTCGGAGCTCGTAGCCCTGAACGCACCAGCACTGGAAGCCCCCTTCCGTGTTGGTACAGCCCTGGCTGCAGTAGCCTTCTTCGGCACATTCGTCCACATCTGGAACGGACCAAAAAGGACAGAGTGAAGCTGGCGTCAAGCTCCCGCAGGGTTAACAATGAATTCAAGACAAAAAGCAGAGAAGAGAAGGTGGCTGGAAAGTGAAAAACTCATTCATACTTTTGGAAAAAACATCCACAGTCCAACTTCTTGTTTACACCTTTTGAATTTTAAAATGTTGTATCTGACCTTGCGAACGCGCCCGCAGGACGTGGAAACAAATATCAAGAGGAGATTTTATGTCTCTGTGAGTTCTGGCGATAAAAAGTTTGACTCGTGGCAGAAATCCCAGATTCGTGGTCCACACCAAATTATAATCAATAATTTGTCAGCCCAAAGTTAAACTTTCCACAGTGTTCCATGGAAATAAATACTTTTGGGAAACATCCTGCCGACTTAAAGACAAACTGAATGACATAAACTCCGTGAGGTGGAACACTGGACATTGATGCCTGACCATATTTAAGAATTAAAGATGGTATGACGAAGATAGAGGTTACACTTTTCCTTATTTTCCTCACTTCATTATTTTAACTTTGCAATATTTTGCAACCTGTTGTTTTTTACTGATTCCTGGAGTTTTCTATTCTAAACTTCAACTTAAATTTACTCAAAAGCTTCGATTCCTCCCTGATGTCCAATCTAAACTTATATTTTTAGCAATAATCACTCTGCTCAATCACTTTCAGTGCAGACACTGATGTCAGATTGTGATGTTTACACACACACACACACACACACAGACACACACACACACACACACAGACACACACAGACACACACACACCGAGACACACACACACACACAGTACCCTGGCAGGCTTTGCCATCATCCATCAGTCGGTATCCGGTGTGACAGGTGCACTGGACCAGTCCTCTGGCCATCTGACACTTCTGGGAGCAGCCTCCGTTATTCTGGTTACAGTTGCCCTCACTGGAGCGCGGACCTGTATGTGTGTGTGTGTGCGTGTGTGTGAGAGCACAGAAACATTACAGGAACATCAACACAAGCAGCACTGATTCAGCATAAACTCCCAACCACGCTCGCTGTATGCTCTGACTCATCTTGGTGTGGAGCCCTGAAATATTTCACGCCCACGAGCAGCAAGGTCAGTCTGGTCCAGGGCTTTGAAATGCATGAAAACAAATTCCAGATTGTCATTAAACTTTTGTTTGAACATTCACGAGCCGTGCTGGGCACTTCGGAAAGATGCTGGTGACAGCGCTGACCTTTCTGCTCGGGCCCACCATTAGACCTTGGCAAACATTTTCAAGCCCAGAAGATGAAACCTTTAGATTCAAACCAAAGTTCCACTTGAACACCAAAAATATGAAAATCGAATGGCTGGAGCGTATAAAAGGAAATTTATGGCACACATTCACGAGTCCTTTGGACAAAATTATTATTATTATTTAGCCTTCTGACAGATTGCAATAAAAATTTGCTGAGCACATTTATGCTCCACAGGGGGATAATTTAATAACTATCAAACATAGAAAACTCTTGTAAGTAAAAGAAAAAACTAAATTATGTTGTATACTGTATATATTTTGAGACCTTTGTTTCTTTGGCTAATGTCAAGCTGTCAATATGTAGCCAAACTCATTCAAAATAAGTGTTACTTCAGGTTCTGTGCATTCTTTAAGCCTGACTGTTCACTCTCGACACCGCGGCGCCGATGCCAACGTGTCAACTCACGGCAGTCGTGGTGCGGGAGCTCGTCCGTCCCGTCTCCGCAGTCGTTGGCCTCGTTGCACACCTTCCTCTGACCAATGCAGCGTCCGTTCCCACACTGGAACTGATCGGGAGCACATGGAGGACTGTCTGCGGGGAGATGCAGTATGATGATATGCCCCGCGAGACAACAGAGATCCGTCATCCCAGAGAAAAAAAAAAGTGTGATGAAGTACGTCAACGTGCTCTGCATTTCATTCCGGAGATATGCTGCAACATTCCTATCTGGTTATTTCATCGAGAAAGTTTCTAAGTTTGTTACAACTGCGCTAGACTGTGTGATATGCATATTGATGTTGCATAATATGATATATTATACAGTGATGTAAGATTGTATTCATATCCAGACCCCTGAATTAACCCTTTAAAACAACAGTAAGAAGAATCTCCACACTCTTCTCCACACTGACTCCTCTCCTCTCCCACTCCAGCCTTCACCTAATAAACCATAATTACTCATACCTGACACATCACAAAAACACCAACGTTTATTGGGCGAGTTAAAGTGTTTTGATTTTTGACCTCTTCTACCACCCGAGCCCGTTGTTACATTTAACTGCCTGATAAACACCCTCAGAGATGATTCCGGCGTGGACGGGACTCCTGACGCTGAAGGGACCGGTACAAATGATGCAAAAGATGTCGTGATTTCCATAAAATGACATCATGCAAATAAATACAGAAAGTAATGTCAGAAAACAACACTCGTAATGTTGTGTGGAGTGGATACAAGCGGATTAACTTTAAAGCTGGGAAGTTTACGGGAAACTTTAAGGGTTCACGGGGTTCATGAAAAAGTGATCTGGAACTACTTTACCATCATGGCTTAGGTTATAGATGGATAGTATCCAGAAACAAAGTCAAAACGTTCCATCTTCTCTTTTTCTCTGCTGCCTGTTCATTGTTCATTTTCTATCGAAATATTCAGGGCCAGATTCGTGTGGTTTTTGTCCACAGGTTGGTTTTTCCATCAGCGAAGCGGCTGCCAAACTGATCAGTCTTTTGTTTTAAAGCAACACTTGTGTTTCTCAACAGAAAAAAGAAAAAAAAAGAAAAGAGGCAAAGAAAAGAAGAGAGTTTTTGTCAGCAGAGTAGGGCTTGTTCTGAGCTGTTGTCATGACTACGATTGAAGCTCGTGTTATATTTAGCCTCAGAAAAAAAAAAAACACAAGACAAGACAACAACCTCCAGTCTTACCAGTTTTCTCACAGCCCTCTTCATCGCTGTGGTCGGAGCAGTCGTCCTCGCCATCGCATCTCCATGACAACCTGACGCAGCGTCCGGTCCCGCAGCGGAACTGGTCGGCCGTGCACATGGACGTGGCTGAAGGAGACGGTGACATGAACAAGGAAAAAACACACACGTTCAGATACACATGACATGTTTCTGTGATTCGGACGAAAGCGGCCGCAACTCACTGCAGTTCTTTTCGTCCGACTGATCGTCGCAGTCGTATTCGCCGTCGCACCTCCAGCCGGCGTTGATGCACATCCCGCTGCTGCACATGAATTCAACTGATCTGCAGGGCTGGTGGGAGGCTACACACACAAACACACACACATAGAATGACATCAACACAATGACAACAAAGCTGATTAAACCAACTTTATACAGTAAAATGATCATCAGAGCTTCCCGAAGTTGCAGTTAGGACAGAAGTTAGGAAAGAAGTCACAACTTTATTTATCTGGTAGTAATGAAAAGGTATTTATTGTCGAAGCTTTTATTTTGTCAAAAATGCTGAATATTCTCTTGTTCCTGCATCTGAAATGTGATGATTCATTGCTTTTCTCTGTTATACATAATTAAAGGGTTTTTTGGGGGGCGACTGTTGGTCTAACAAATTGTTCTGGTTATTTCTAATTACTTTCAGACTTTTTGCAGACTAAAGAATTAGCCTGACTGGGAGATTGGTTAGTGATGAAAGCCCTGCTGACAGTTTACAGTTTGCAAGCTGAAAGAGGAGAAAGTAAATCTTTGATCTGAGAGTTTTGCACTTCGAACCTGCAGCGGGGGGGAAGCATGTTGGGACAAGGCACCGTGTTGTTTTAAGGGGTCTGGATCCAAAATATTTAATAAGTTGCTGGTTTACAGACAGAGAGGTCATCACGGGTCCTTTCCTGGTAACCAAGACGCCCCCCCCAACCACCAAGTCAGCCTGCAGCCAAATTAGTTCCAGTGTGAACGGACAAGCATGTCTCCCGCTGTATCTGTCTATCAGTGTGTGCAAGATCCGAGTGGATCGGTTCTGATCACGTGAAAAATGTTGATCATCAAATCATGCAAATGAGATTTAGGTAGGTTTTCCACAAGCCTGCTTCAAATCAGATCAAAACTATGGACCTTGGAAGGCCTTTAATACTAGTGTTGTCATCTCTAAATGTTGCCCACAAAAAATATTTAAAGAGCAAAAACGCAAAGATACAGTGTATCATTCGCTGATTTTTGTTCTTGTAAACATGACTTGTTTCTGTTTATTTTTGCTGCCTCGTGATCGTCTCTGACTCGAGATCGCCGTCCCACCTTTAATTCTCCCACCACATCTCTACGTGTGATCGGATCAAAGCGAAGCTCAAACTGGCAGCAGATGAGGACGGAGGTGGACGAGAAGATTAAAGCTGAATCAAACATAAGCATCTTAAATCCCGAGTGTGTGTGTGCGCGCGCCTGTGTGTCTTCGGTGTGTGTTTTCTTCCTGACAGCATGAGTCGGCTCCCATCAAAGCCTCGGTGGGCGTCAGATAAGGGAGGAACAAAATGACAAGCGAGGGAATGCGATGGGGGGGTGTTGTAGAGCTTCAAGCCTCCCGGTACGGGCTTATCAGCTGGGCGAGAGAAGAGAGAGATGATCAAAACAGCAGGTGGCTCTCCCACAGAGAGAGAGAGAGGGAGAGAGACTCAGACTTATAGGCCACAAGAATCAGTGTGGGATGCCGCCGAACACACAAACACCCACACCGATGCCCACACACACTCAAATGATTCATCCAGCCTTTATCTCTCTCCTTGTCTCCCTCTCTCTCTCTCTCTCTCTCTCTCTCTCTCTCACACACACACGCGCACGCACACAAACATACCAACTATGCTCTTTCATCTGCTCAGCTATGCAGCCAAAAGCAGTATCAGTGTTCGCAAGCGGTAACCAGGCATGAAAGTGTGATTGTTTTTTGGACGTGTGTGTGTGTGTGTGCATTCACGGTGGAGAGAGAGAGAGAGGGAGAGAGCGTGTGTGTGTGTGTGTGTGTGTGTGTGTGTGTGAGTGTGAGAGAGAGAGGCTTCTTCTCTAACAAAGCGCCCTTCATGTGTCTGCAGAGCCGATGCCAAGGAATGCCGTCTGAGGATGGGCTGTCTTATGCCTCTGAGGAATGCCTCCTCTGTGTATGTGTGTGTGTGTGTGTGTGTGAGAATGTGTGTGTGTACAAACTGTATGTTTCAGATAGCCGAGGCGTCTTTGGGCCTTTTCTTCAAAACACTTAGATTTTTTTAAAGACAAAAAAAAAAAATCGCTCTCGTTCCGAACGACCACTGCTCAGAATACCAAAAAAGACAACATCAGAAAAAAAATAAGTAAGACAAATAAATGTGCAGTTTAAGAGTACAGGACAGCAGGAAATGAACAGTTAGGGGACATTAGGCCCAGCTGGTTTCAGTCCATCGGACAGGATGTAGAGTGATCTATTAACCTTGTTGGTTTTTGATCCAAAAAGAGAACACGCAGTTCAGAATCCTGTCACTGTTTAGTGAAGAAGGAAGATTAATGACTGAATTTAGGGCTCGTTTTCAAATCTGTGTCATTTAAGAGACACACAAAGCATACTGTATGTGTGTGTGTGTGTGTAACTCCTTAGATCTGATATATGCAGTTTATTCTTCAGGATCTCTCGTCTCTTTTTCTACTTTTTATTTCAAAAAACTTTGATGCCAGCTCACCACAAAAAAAGATGTTTAACACCTCAGAAGCGAGGCGGCAATTTAAAAAACCTGAGTGTGGGAGGAGATGAGAGAAAAAACAGAGAGCCGCTCAGTCTATCGCGCTGCGGATACACACATCAAAAGAGGGGGAAACCACTGTGCGTGAGTGAGTGTGAGAGAGAGAGAGAGAGAGAGAGAGAGAGAGTGTGTGAGAGAGAGTGAGTGTGTGTGTGTGTGAGAGAGAGAGAGAGAGAGAGAGGAGAGAGAGAGAGTTGAGAGAGAGAGAGAGAGAGAGACGAGAGAGAGAGAGAGAGAGAGAGAGAGAGAGAGAGAGAGAGAGAGAGAGAGAGAGAGAGAGATGGTGGCTGGTTATAGACAATGAGCGAATGAAACAAACATGTGAGAAGTCAGAGACGGGCAAACGAGGAGGGAGATGCTGAGAGATTTGTCAGCAGCAGGCAGCGTCTCTGGAGAGAGGAGAGCGAAACACGATAGTCTCTGTTAATCAGGATCATGGCTTCACTCTGTGTGTGTGTTTGTGAGTTGCAGTGACAGAAAAGATCTAACAGACAGAGTGTTTTCCAATTCTGACAGAATGCCGTGTAGAGCGACAGTCTGCGCTACAGCAGATGTTCCTGAGCTCAACCTGACTGCCGACTGACTTAAGAACGTTCAGTCGACACAAAACGTCATGAAACAACAGTCTGCTTGACGCTCTGGCCTTGTTTTTGTGTAGCTGGACGCTTGACACGAACCCCAGAAGCACATGAAACCATAACATTCTGTGTAATATCAAATATTCATGACAAAAAAAGGGGGAAATTTAGTCATATTCTGCTTCATTAAAACTGTGATTCAGCCTTAGATGACAAAAAAATAAAGTGAGTCAGATAGGGCCGCTATCTGTCACGTACCACATCTCAACATGTGTCAGTTCTTAGAATTCCTGTAGAGATACGCCTACGAAAGTGCTTTTTAAACTCCAGATGAACTAGCGTGTCAACATGCGGGATGCGAGGATGTCGGGACACGTGGAGGAGCAGCAAAATGCCATCAGGATACACAGCGGAGAGAAAAAGGGAGAGAGAGAGCGAGGGAAAGATGTCAAGCTTAGGGGAGAGTAAGAAACTCATTAAAAACAGAGGAGCGATCCCTAGAGGAGCTTCGTGGTTTGTGTGTTTATCTGTGCGCGTTGTGTAAACAGATAAACGAACGGCAGCTCACTGCGCGGTTTTTACCCCAGCAGGACGGCCGGATCAGTTCACGCCTCCGCTCTAACACTGTGCTTTGTTTCCTCTTGAGTTCCACCAAAGTTTTGCCTTCGAGATCATGAAACGGAGACGTTTTGTGAAGTGCTGCAATTTGGCCCCAGTCTAGAGTCGGTTCTGAAGCTGGAGCTCACATTTAGGATCAGGTTTGACTCATTTTAAGGGTTTTTTTTGCCATGGAAATGAAAAGATTATGAGCCATAAAGTGGTTAGTTCCGAGAGGAACGCCCCCCTTGAGGTTCAGGGTTAACGAACACCTGGTGTCAGCGTTTGGTCTCTGTGATGTTGGGAGTGAGTTTCATGCATGGGAGAGCTTACAGCAGTCCGACTCGTCCGACCAGTCTCCGCAGTCGTCGTCTCCGTCGCAGTGGTAGATGTCCAGAATGCAGCGGCCGTACGCGCACTGGAACTCCTCCACGCTGCAGGTGGCTGTCATCACATCTGAGGCTGCACACACAGAAACAGAAACACACACACACACACACAGACGTGTTAAACAGATGCCAATGCTGAAAAAAAAAAAAAAGAAAGACGGCGCAGCAGTCGGCTGTCTGAGGCTCTTTGAAGCTTCCACTCTTCTCTGGTGAGTCTGTCAGAGGCTGTGTGTGAAATGAAGATGAAGCTCAGCTCTCTACAAAGACAGTGAATATGTTTACAAGCTCTGCAGTAAAATGCTTGCTGGAAGATCTTAGTTTACATGCAGCTGGTCAGTAACTACAGTTAGGGCCAAAGTTTTTAATCATGACATAGCAGCCCTGGACTGATGTTCAGAGACTTTATTCCTGTCTGGATTTTTACAAACTGAACTTATTTAGAATAGTTTATTTCAGTTTATGAATTTTACTCTGGGTACAAGGAGTAAACACGGCTCTGAGTGATGACTTTTCTTTGCTTCCATTGAGATAAACCCCCTGTTTCAAGCCTTTGTGCTCTCTTTTTAAACTCTGAGATGAAAAATCATCAATGTTCACCAGGATGTTCACTTATTCAAATGACTTTTACAAGCCGACAACAGCCGCTAAAGTGCATCTAGAAGCACCGATTGACGGGCTTTCTCATGAGCAGTGGCCATTTGATGGATCTCTTTTTTAAGCTGTAGCGAATAAATGATCTGCATTGACCCAATCATAAGATGACACTCGTTATGTCGATGATGAAGATGTCTCCCCCTTAAAAGGTCCGGTGTGTAGGATTTAGTTGCACGACCCTGACGTGCAAATGAATCGCGCATGCGTGAAGCTGCCGCATATTCAGGGTCTCCTACAGCATCCGTTATAATTACATGCATGTGGCTGATTATGTAAATTAGGCGCTGACTTATATAGCGACTTTTAGGACAGCCAATAGCTACTTTCCTCATTGAGCAAAAGATCAGATCAGGTGTAAATGTTACCTGCTGATGATAATTTGTTGGGAAAGACACCGAGCCGCTTCATCAAACATCGTATGATCAGCCGTGTGGTACTGTGTGTGAAGGCCCAAAAACGAAGAGAGAGAATGATGCACTCTGGGTAACTCACGGCAGTTTTCCTCGTCCGATCCGTCCTTACAGTCCGTGTCTCCGTCACAGTACCAGTGCTCGGCGATACAACTGCCATCTGTGCAGCGGAACTCCTTGTCTGAACATTTACGCATGTCTGGTGCCGGAAAAAAACAAACAACGTGAGACAGTGTGAATGAACACGTGGTGTTTTTGTGTGTGTGTGTGTACCCACCACACTGTTCGTCGCTGTTGTCCCCGCAATCGTTGTCGCCGTCGCAGTGCCACAGGCTGCGAATACAGTAGCCATTCTGGCAGTGAAACTCGTCCTCTTCGCACTCCCTGGGAGCTGCAGGGAGACAAAAAAAGAGGAAAGAGAGACAAACAATGAGCACGCAACACAAGCAAAGAGCAGATACCGTACAAGAATTAGATAAGAGGTGGCCGTCCCCGCGCCCTGCTTACATTATATATTCACAGCTGCACTGACACCAGGGAAACTGTGACCTTTTATGTCAGGCTCGAGACAGATTCTCTCTCTCTCTCTCTCTCTCTCTCTCTCTCTCTCTCTCTCTCTCCGTAAACAAGCTGAACTCTCCAGAGGCTGTAGGTCTGGAGCACAGACTGAATATCCTGCGCTTCGATCGCGGCGCAAAAGACGTCCGATCGACATCTACAGTAACACACTGAGAAGGGAGGCTGAGTAAAGTCATATCGAGTGTGTGTGTGTGTGTGTGTGGCTGCCTTCACATGTCGAGTGAAAACCTCTATTTTTGCAGCACTTTTTTCCGAAGATGTGTAACAAATGCTTCGCAATGACACATGAAACCAAACCACCTCGACGGGTGGCTCGAAAAACTTTGGTGATTCATCCCTCGGGGAGTACAAAGACTGTGGCCAGCTTGAACATATGTCGGTCGTGAGAAGCTTTCATGGTAAGAAAAAGAATTTAAAACATCTCAAACCACAACTTAAAAGGTTCCCAACACTCAGGCGTCCACATCAATCCTCGACCCCCTATGACCTCACAAGAAGGCTGATTGCCTATTGGTTGGATGCGGAAGGTTCAACTGTAAAGGCTTCAACTGTCCGACAGGAACATGGGGTAGTCAAACAGCGTCTGAATCCCTCTTACACCTTTCTGAGGTTTCTGAATTGAGTTGCATCGACACGTCCACACCCGCCTCATTGAGCAATTGGCTGGGCATGTGTGTGTGAACATGACAAATGGAGCTCCATTTTTATTTTCGCACACTTACTCTGAGACAGAGAGCAACACTGTGACTGCCTCCCTGGAAAGTTTGTTCACCGTATCTAGTTTCCCACAGGCCAGTTTAGGCCAGAACTTTTTTCACTTTGTATGAACATTTTGTATGAGCTACATTTGGAGAATAGTGGCACCTTGCTCCTAAGTAAAATATGCTGTCACAACTCTTTAAGAACAAGTTTGACCAAATAAAGTCTATATGTGTTGGTGTGCTACACAAATATTAGCCTATAAATCCATATCAGATTTTTTATTATTATTATTATTGGTCCAGAATATCCAGAACTGAATGGGCTTTACATCCTCTATAAACAAAACGAGACAGTTCTGACTCGAGGATTGAGGCCTGTGCTGAACGTAACCGCTGTGAAACATTCAGGAAATAACTTCTTATTTCTTCTTATCGGCTTTATCGAGGCTGGCGCTCACTCACTCTCATTCACTGTCTATGTCTCTAAACCAAAGCGCTCCCTCTCTCAAACCCTCGGACACAAACCAAATTTACGTCACCATTTTGCAGCATAAACTGCAAGCCAGACACAGATTTAGTACGATTTAATTCGTAGAAGGCTTAGAAAAACAGAACAGATTGTAAAATAAACATTTTAACAATGTTCTGGTTATTTGAATTTGAATTTTAGTCTAGTACTTTCACAGTATTACTATATGATTTTAAACAAATGTATTGGTCGGTTGGCGCCGCGTACCACCAGAGGGAGCTCGTACCACAGTTTGAGTACCGCTAACTGGACAAAAATGGGTTCTGATAGTGGTCGGTAGCTGTGCGGCCTCCACCAGTCATGTTAAGAGGTACAATATTGTAACGATCAGCGCCACGCACACACACAATAACTTAGAGGATATCTATGCCGGCGCACATCTACTCACTTGTGGAAGAGGTCCAGGCTGTCTCCAGAGTGACGGTCGACTAGCTTGCCAAAAAGTCCCTAATTCACACAAAATCTGATTACTCTCCAACTCCATTCCCTGACTTAATTAATCAGTTTATTGGCCAATTATTCAGCTTTTTCCTGCTTCAAACTAATGTTATTATGTCGGTCATTTTACTCCAGTCATTTTCAGGAATTGGAAAGATGAATGAAGCTGATTTCTTAACCAATTGTCAGTTCCTTGAAATTCCTAACCAAGACCGGTTTAACCTCCTGAACCTGAGCTCCAGCAGCTTGTTTTACGACTTCATTAAATATACTGGCGGCTGTATGTTCGAAAATGTTGTTTCACCGGACAGCTAACCTTGAGACCGGAAGATAAGAGACACATTTGTCATTCACCCCAACAGCCCTGACGATGCATTTAGACACCTCCCTCCACTGAACCTTCAGCACTGTGACACTGACAGCGTTTCACTTTCAAACCCTTTCATTCATCATAACAACTCCTCCACCTGGCTTCTTTTAATCACACCTCCATTGAGAAAAAGGGCTGAATGGATTTTCAAAACACCGCCTTCTAAACCGCTGCCAATCGATGGCGAAGCCCCGGCCACTCTCGCCTAGGGGGCCTCGAGTAAACAGGGTCCATCAAGGAGAACCAATGATGGATGGCCCCTGGCAGGAGATAATCTATAATTTATCACTGCTGTGTGTGTGAGTGTTAGACAGCTGAGAAACACAACGAGATAGGGGAGACAGAAACAGAAGGATGCCTGCAGAATGGAGGGGGCGGACGGAGACGGAGATGGAGGTTTTCTTTACTTCGGTGAGATTTTTCATCTTTTCTCAGGTGGCACGAGTCGAGGCTGCCGGATACACACTGCACTTCAGAGAGGACACATGACAGGAGTTATCTGCAGACCTCTGTGGATACTGGACGCCCTCCATAAAAAGCCGAATGACTGCTCAGGATGAAAATTTAATTTCACTATTGACAAATACGGTCATTAAATCAATTATTCACCTCAAAATAATCAATTCTCTTCCACTCCCCTCCCTCCCATCAGTGAGGTAAACAGAGGGAGGTCAGAGGTCAACAAGCCCTCAAGATGCTCATCGTTCACACAGCAGCCAAAAGGGTGCTGGGAGTCATAACCAGCCTCCCCGCATACGTTTGTGTGTGTGGGGTTTTTTTTCTGTGAAATTTCTTTCAAACTTCAAGAATTCAGAACACCTCGTGCTCAAACACATCCTAACCGAGACACCTCTCTCTCTCTCCTCTCCCCTCTCTCTCTCTCCTCTCTCTCCTCCTCTCTCTCTCTCCTCTCCTCTCTCTCTCTCTCTCTCTCCCCCCTCTCCCTCTCCCTCTCTCTCTCTCTCCCTCTCTCTTCTCTCTCTCTCTCTCTCTCTCTCGCTCTCTCTCCTCTCTCTCTCTCCTCTCTCTCTCTCTCTCTCTCTCTCTCTCAAAAATCTTGACAACTGCTCCCGGTTCCAGCCGAGCGCACAGGATTGTCTCCACCGTCTCTTAAATAATGAAATAAAACCATCGCATCGCGGGGTGAAACAAAATATATATCGAGGAGGTGAAAGACAGACCGGGGTGGAGGTGGTGGTGGAAAGTGAGAAAAGAAAGAAGCATGAAATAATAAGTAGTGTGGGGAACAAGGGGAAGGAGGGAAATTTAGTGGGCATGAAGATGAAAAATTCATAGCCGGCTCGAAGCAGACAGACCCCCCGTCAGGAAGTGATTCACTGTCTGGCTGCTGATACAGTATGTGGGTCAACAGAGGAGGAGAAATCAGTGGATGTCAGACAGACAGCAAGAGACGAAAAATCAGTCAGAAGAGGAAGAGTGAACCTGTACCTGCTGCACACACACACACACACACACAACGTGAGGTATTTTGGAAAACAAACACCGTCAGGATTAGGGTGTATTTGCCGTCAGAGATTACTTTTAAGTGCTGTTAAAACACGTAGCTGCCTCCAGTCGCTGATTGCCCGTTCCCTTTAACACAGACGCCTCTATTAATACTTAACAATGTCGACCATTTCAAGCAGTTCTTATATCAGCCGCCGCAGCTTGATGGATGGCGATAAGAGTCGGTCTGTCAGTCCGACACTATGTCGAGATGTTTTAACGCCGGACCGAATGTTTAATTAAGTTTGGAGCAGACGTTCATAGTCACCAGAGAATAATTCCTAGAGACTTTGGCGATCCTCTGAAGGTGCTGCACATTTAAAAGGTCTTCTCTAAGCTGTAAACTGAACTATATGACTGGACTGTATTTTATGAAACCATTTAAAACACGTTGGTCAGTGACTGTGAGCCTTCTGGCATTCAATTCAGTTTTTAAATTTGGTGCAAAGGTTCAGACTTTGGGTGGCATGGCGGTGGGTTCTCTCCGGGTACACCGGCTTCTTCCCACAGTCCAAAGACATGCAGTTAATGGATTAATTGGTGACGTATGTGTGCCCCACCCCGCGACCCTGCGGAGGATAAGCGGTTACAGATAATGCATGTATGGTTCAGACCTTTGATGGGTGTAGAAGCACCATTCTGCCCCTTGATGACTGCAGGACTACAGCCCTTTGTTCCTTCTACACCGACTTATGATCAGACTGGCAGTAACTCCGGCCGGTTGATCTTTAGATAAAAGTTAGCCATTAAAGCGACACCGCCTGACTCTCTCTGCCATGTGTTATCTCCATCAGGAGCACTGGAACTATTCCTGTCGCTGCCCGGCGTGTTAAGTGTGATTAAAGCGAGTCGCCAAACACTCGCTGACCGTGCGACGGAGCCCGGTGGCGTGCAAACTGCACATACAGAGCCTGCTGAGTCATTACGGGTAAATGCAGAAACTAAAAGTGGGATCATGTGTTCGCACGGACTGAACGCGTTTGTGTTTCTGCACACCTCCAGCTGACATGATGCATTCTCCAGCCTCAGAGCCTAAACCCTGATGCTAGCCTTGAAAAGAGTTGGGCAACTAAGGAAACAAGATTACAAACTACATATTATATCCCAACTTTAGGCACTCTTCAATTTTAGCCCGCCATTAACCCTTTAAGACCGGATGCAACACGTGTGTGTGTATATCCCTTAAGGGCAAGCGTGCCATGTTTGTGTTTATTCACGTTTTACGATATCATACATCTGACTGCAAAAACGCTGCACGATCTGCTAAAATACATGTGGGGAAGGAGGAATGCACCATGGGATTTGTAGTTTTCAGCAAGTTTTAGCCTCTGTGCGAGCTGCAAAAAGAAGTTTCTAAAGTGGCTCTTCAGACAGTGACAATGGGAGCGAGGGGAAACGGAGTTCAGTGGCTATTCTGAGGATGAAAACAATGCAGTGGTGGTGGTGTACCTGCATGAACGAATGAATGCCTTGCGACTCACAGCCATTTTATCTTTCATCACAGTGACACCGTTTCGGATTACACAGTAACCTGCAAGAAACGTGTGTTTGCATGTGTGTGCGACGCGCTCGCTGGATGACGGCTGCAGCAAAAAAGTTGAGCCAAGTTCAACTTGGACGGGCTCCATTCAAACGAACGAGAGGGCTCATGTCAGAGCCTGAGAGCTGCCTTACCGTTGTGGAATAATGCATGAACATTTCCAGGTCAGAATAACAGGAGACACTGAGTGAGTGCAGCATTAACTGAGGAACAGACGAAACGCTCTCCCTTTTCCCTCAGCCTCAAACTTAAAATAGTCCTCACAAAGCAGCTTAAAGCATACACAAACACTCTCTCACACACACAAACACACTCACACGCCCGGCAGCGATGCATAGATACATAAATATGTCTGCTGAAATAGACACTCCTTACTACACCCACTGCAGGCCACATTCTGCCTGGCAAGCAGCTGAGGGGTATTTTGAGCTGAACACACACACACACACACACACACACCACACACACACACACACACACACACCAGGATAAAAGGAGGACCAGGATAAACTCAGGGCAAAGGTCAGAGAGTTTTGACCGTGGGAGTGCTGACCTCTCACCAGTGTGTGTGTGTGTGTGTGTGTGTGTGTATGTGTGTGTGTGTGAGAGAGAGTGAGTATGGCAGCCAGGCACCTCTTTCAGACTCAAAACAAACACCTCACTGCACATGGCTGCCTCAAACATCTGTCCACTTTAATAACTTTACCCCTCCCCGAGGGTTTGTGTGTGTGTGTGCGTATGTATCCATGTGTGAGTCATATCAATGTGACCGCCCGCTGTTTATTTTCGTGTTTGTGTTGACAAAAAGAGTAGAGTGCACTTACGACAGTCCTGCTCGTCGGAGTCGTCCTCGCAGTCGTTGTCGCCGTCGCACACCCACGAGCGGCGGATGCATTTCCCGTTGTCGCAGTGGAAGTCCAGAGGCGAGCAGGTGGGAAGCACTGCGGACAAACAAGGACAGACAACACATGTGTCTGTCAGTGGGTGCAGACAGACAAACAATCTAACAGACCAACAAACTGTGACGGAGGAGAGGAGAGGAAAGGAGAGGAGAGAAAAGAAGGAAAGGAAAGCAAAGGAGAGGAGAGGAGAGGAAAGTTGCTCTTGTTCTTTACCTTTAATGTGATTTTTTCCTCTAACTTTCTTCCCTTAAATCATATTTCCCTGCTGGTTTAATATTTTCTGGTTGTTTCCACGATGTATCACACCATATTTTGGGCCTAAGTGATGTTTAATTGCATTGTTAACAGATATTGCTAAGTGAGATAACATTTGGCCCCAAACGCATCTGGATTTGAACTGTTTCAGACGTTTAAATCTCACCACGTTATCCTTTTTCTGTGTGAGATAACAGAGTTTTTTTTAGGGAGGAGGAACATGTTTTGCATCCATTCTAAGTAATTGTACATTTTTAAAGCAGTAAAACCAAAAAAAAGATGTGAGTTTTTCATCATCATCTGTGATACGACACTTAATTTCTTATGTTTGGACACAATGAGCAACTTAAATATGCTTCTTGAGCTCTGGGAAATCGTCATTTTAATGCTATTAACGGATATTATCCATAAGTGAATTAATTTAAAGTAATTAGCTGATGATTCGGTATAAACAATGTCGTAGTCGCAGAACTAAGGTAAGAAAACTCCATCAGAGTCCAATACAGCAATGACTGAATGGTCGCTGGCGGAGTTTAAAGGCTAGAGTTTGACAGGCAGCGGGGTTTATGTCTGGTCTTAGCTCATCCATAACCTGAGCCCCTTCTTCCCAAGTCCTTCTTCTCTCTGCCACCTCCTTACCCTAAGACCCAGAGAGAAGCACCAAGCTCAGCTCAGCTCAGCTCAGCGCATTCCTCCTTAACTTCATATCCGCTCTAAGTGCAGCCACTTGCTATCTAAGCAGAGCCCGAATGACTGGCCCTTTGTCATCCGCAGACAGAGCTAATTTAATTAAAGGGCCAGAGAGGGATGGAGGGAGGAGAAGAGAGAGAGGAGGAGGGGGGAGGAGGGAGGAAGAGAGAGGCAAAGGAATAGGGAAGGAGGAGAGGGAGCAGCAACTCCTCTCACTCAGCCTGTCGATACGAGATATGAAATATTGACGGAACAACGCAGACCTTATGAAAAATGTATGACGTCACGCAGCGAGCTAAGCAGCGAGGCAGACAGGCGAAGGAGTCAGGGCTCAGTGAGTGAAGTGTGTGTGTGTGTAGGGGTGTGGCCCTGGTCTCTGGGGGAAGTAAAGCCCCACTGACCC